>SRSI01000043.1:0-600000 GCA_005656395.1 Strongyloides papillosus
TTTGCATTTTAGGTAGAATTGTATGACAATTGAGGATAAATTGTATGACATTTGAGGGTGAATTGTATGACAATTTAGGTAGAATTGTTATGCAAATTTTAGAAAAAAATTGTCAAATATATTTAATTAATTATATTCTTTTTGAAAAGCAAAAAAATAATATATAAAAAGATTAAGAATTAAATAAAATTTACTATAAACTTATTGATGTACCAAATTAATCTAACAAACTTAATAAAAGTTTGAAATATTAAATATAAAATCACAAAAATAATGTTAGTACTTAAAAACATTGTTATTTAAATATGGAAGAACTTTCATTTTCTAAACATTTATAATATACATGTACTTCAATATAAATTTAATAAAGATTTTATTTTAATAGTTAATTAGTAATTAATATATGTAGTATGAACTATGTAACAAAATTTTTATAAATAATTTTCAAAAATTTTACTTATCTTATTTTCCGTAAATCACTTTTTTTGAATCATATAATGTTGATCTATTTGTAAAATTCTTGATCATTTTTATTTTTGTTTTGTGTTTTCACTAATAAAATTTTTTAAATTTATATTGAGATACAAATATATTATTAATGTTTAGAAAATGAAAGTCCTTCTATATTTAAATAACAATGTTTTAAAGTACTAACACTATTTTGTTATTTTACATTTAAGATTTCAAACTTTTATTAAGTTTATTAGATTAATTTAGTACATCACTTAGTTTATAGTATATTTATTCAATTCTCAATCTTTTTATATATTATTTTTCTGTTTTTCAAGAAGAATATAATTAATTAAATATAATTGATAATTTTTTTTTATAAAATTTGCATAACAATTTTACCTAAATTGTTATACAATTCTTCCTCAAATGTCATACAATTCACCCTCAAATGTCATACAATTTATCCTCAATTGTCATACAATTCTACCTAGAATGCAAAACAACTCTACCTAAAATGCAAAACTATTCTACCTAGAATGCATAACGATTCTATCTAAAATGTAAAACAATTCTACCTAAAATGCATAACAATTTTATTCATTTTGTAAAATTTCCTTTTTTTTAAATGTAATACAATTTTACATAAATTGTCACGTACATCTTAAATTGCGGAATTTTTAATTTGTGTGTATATTATAAATAGAATAAAACAATATTTAACTAATAATATATTTTTACTTTTAAAAAAATTTTAAAATTATTTCAAAAGTTGGATTTTTCTATTTACATTTATGTACTGTTATGCCGATTGGAATAGCACGAAGTGCTATGCAATGAAGGCATAACTTCATTATACGAATTAGAAATGTATATATTACATTTACGACATTGCTTTCTGATATGTACATCTTTCATGACTTTTCTCTTGCGACGAAAGTTTCCTTCGTCATTTTGGTGCCAATTTTGTGTAGATCATCACTTTTTGTCCCTATTGAAGATTTTTTACCGACCTCTGATGTTTCGGGAGGGTGGGAAGGAAATGTAATATATACATTTCTAATTCGTATAATGAAGTTATGCCTTCATTGCATAGCACTTCGTGCTATTCCAATCGGCATAACAGTACATTATACTTCATTACGAAATGTATATATTACATTTACGACATTGCTAGTTCTTCCGTGGTGGAAAATCTTCAATAGTTGGCACGCATGTGTATATATGTCATAAAACAATTTCAGGAGAATTTATTAACGGTCAGAATGAGATACAATGCATTAGATACATTAGTAAATAATTTTAAATTCAATATTCATATAATTAACATCAATGACCAACCCCTAGTGTTCTTTGTGGTGATCTAAGACCGTCTTAGCTAGGGTAACTTGAGCAGGAGTTTTAAAATAATGCCTAAAGAAGGTGCCTTCAGATCTCCATTGTATGCCCTCTATAATTGTTTTAATAGGAATATTAGATAAGGCGCATTGTGAGGACATGTTAGATCTAATACTATGTGGATTCGTGAAGATGTTAGCCTTTTCTAAGTAAAGGCGAATCAATTTACTTAATCTGTCTTTGGAAATTGGTTCTCCCTTCCTCTTGCCTTCATATGCAATAAATAATTGGTCCGACTTTCCCCTAATGTCTTTAGTGAGATCTAAATACTCGTAGAAGGTTGCAGCTGGGCATAGGGCTTTCTCAGGGTAACTGATGATGGTGAGAAAATGATTTGGGATGTTCTTTTCTGAATTTTTTGTTTTAGGTAATCTTACTACGATGTCGGTGTCTAACTTAGTGTTTGATAGAAATATGTTACAAATCTCCGACACTCTTTTCCCAGTGGAAATAGCCAATAGTGTGGCTAACTTCATGCTTATATTCTTTAGGGAGTGATCGTTATCTTCCCTCATCTTGTTTAATAGAATAGAGATGTCCCAGGCCTTCCACGGTGCTGGGCTTGTGATAAGATTCTTACACCCCTGAATGCTTCTTTGAATTAAGTTCTGGTTGGATATCGTGGAATCGGCTAATTGTAGAGTCGAGACTATCGCGGATTTTGCCGCTTGAATGGAACCTGGATTTAGGTTGGACTTATGCAGGTCTAAGATAAAGTCGCATAGATGCTTTTCTGAAGTATTGGTTAAAGGAGAGTGATTCTTTTGACAAAATGAGGTCCATTTCTTCCAGTGAGAGGAGTAAGCTGTTTGAGTGGCTTTACCGAAACTATTAATTACTAAATCGGCAGTCTCTACTGAGAAACCTCTCTTCAATATACTCTCCTTACAAAACATAATCCAACTCTGGTCTCTGAAAGGTAATATAAATACGGTGGATATTGGAGAAGTAATTGTCTAACTTTAAAGCGATGTGGGGGGAAGCACCGCAATTGGTTGACCTCTTGATATAAAGATCTTTGTACTCTTATTAACACGCACCTTTAATAAATTTGTTTTAAGATTTTATTTAACCCTTGATAAGAATTTATTTACATATTTTTACCCTTAATAAATGAATAAATTTATTTATTTTGCCCATATTATAGAAGTCTTTTTTACTTTGAATCCTGCTCTTTATTTCCTCCTGAAATGCTACTTCTTCCAGAGATGGTGTTCCTGAGTGTGCGTCTGCGATAACGTCTTCTTTTCCAGACGGGTGACCTAAATAGAATGATAAATTGCTTTTAGCGGATATAAAGCTTCAAGTTTTTTGTTGGGAGTGGCTAAAGTCTGTTTTCTCTGTCTAACATAAGACCTAAGTGAAATTGAGCTTTACTTGAAAGGGAGGGGCATTATCTCGAGCTTTTTGACGAACCCAGTCTCTTGAGTATCTCTAGCTTTCCCTCTACCTCTTCTCTGTTGGGGAAACAAAGACGCCCTGAATTCAGTATTTAACGCCACTAAACGGTGTGCATCACTCCTGTCCGTATTGGTATGATGTAAGTGTGAGGAGAGGTAGCTTCTCTCACCAAAGGGATGTGCTTCGTCTTAGTTTGATACTCAAGTGCATAGATCTAAATGATCTACAGATGAGGATGGGACACGATCTCCCTTTGGGATGCAAAAATACTGGGAAACTATTTTGGTGTTTTAATGTGGGTAACAGTGTCTCTCATTAATAGGCATGGACTTTAGCTCACAGGAACATCATCTCTTCTTAAACCTGAGGACGCTATAGGGGGTTACTCTCAAGCGGTAGAATCAAGATCTATTCTTTACACCGTCTTTATATGATAAGATGTCAACGTTCCTTTGTAAAATTTTATCGACGGGAGTAACTAACCCGTTAACCTGTTGGGATTCTTGTGGAGTAGGTACGTTGGGAGGTTGGATACTCGGAGATCCATAGAGAGACGAGATTGATTCTTGAGAGATTCTGGAGTAAGGTCTCTTATTAGCCAACTGGTTTAATGTCGCATTTCCTCTTTGAGATGCTAATAGCTTGGATTGGTCCTCGTTGTCCAATAATATGAATCTCTTAAGTCCATCCGAATGAATAGTAGTTACACTTGGCGAGTGGTGAATGAGCGGACACTTCAACTTAGGGTTAATGGCTCTAACTGCTAAAATCATTCTGGCCTGAGATATTAAATCAACAGCACTCTTGAGGCTGGATACCGTAAATAGTGATTCAGAGGTCTCAGAAGATGTACCAACATAGGTGGAGAGAAAGGCAGTGAGTTGAAGAAGAAGGTCACTTGCTCTAAAGAGGTAGCCATCAGCCGAGGTAAAACGGTCCTTTGATATGTAGCTATAAACATCTGGTTGGAATACGGGAGCTAGAAAGTTGGGATCGTCAAAACACCCTATCTTTGACTTTATCTTTTGAAACTGCTCTACCGTAATAAATGAACTGTTCAAAATTTCCTTTATCTCCAGGATAGCTTGTTGGTAGACCTTCATATCAATGTTGTCTCCCAATGTACTCTTCAAGGTTTGAAAAAGACTATTCTTTGGCGCGGTATCTGTATTGTTAGCAATAGACGCGCATGACTCCACTGTTTCACTATTTGAGGCAGATAATACATTTCTAATTGAAGACATAAGAGCATCTTCTCTAGGAGCTTCGCTAATATCTGTAGCTTGAGTTACCTCTTTCTCCAACGCAGAATCCTCAGAAGTAGACGTGTAGTTCTTTAATAAATTCAATAACGACATATTAGCAGTCATAAAATTGTAAAAGTGATGATCTACACAAAATTGGCACCAAAATGACGAAGGAAACTTTCGTCGCAAGAGAAAAGTCATGAAAGATGTACATATCAGAAAGCAATGTCGTAAATGTAATATATACATTTCGTAATGAAGTATAATTAAGAATAACAAAACAGCTGGTTAATTTAATATTTATAAATCGTTTTTAGTGATTATATAACTTAATAAAACATATGTAGTAAACCCTTAGTGGAAAAAATAAACGGTGGCCGGAACGTGTTTGGGTGCCCGAGTGGTTAAGGGGCCGGCCTGCTAAGCCGTTGGGCTTTGCCCGCGCGAGTTCGAATCTCGTCCCAAACGAATTACACTTTTGTAAAAAAAAAGTATTTCTAGATAAATTCACAAATTTGTAAATTATTTAGATTTAGTCTAAAGAGTAGATGCATTTTCTTAAAATACACAGTTTAACAAAAATTTAGAAGAATATTATGTTTTAAGTAATGTTGGAACCGTGTTTAAACGCTACTTCGTATAAGTATGAAGTCACAAAAAAGCATAGTAATTATAAAAAAAGAATATTGTTAAAATGCTACTATGTTTTAATGAAAAAATAGTAATTTATTTTTCTAACATACAGAACATTTTCGTGCAAAAGAAATGCGTCTACTATTACACACATACTATATTATTTTATTAATTTAACTAGTTTATGACTTTACTACCAAGAAGAGTCATAATATTCAAATTAAGTTTGTTCAAAGTTTTGTAATGCATGTTTTATGTTGTATTGATAAAGTAAAAAGATGTTTAGAAATACAACATATTAAGCTGTATTTAAGAAACGATTTTTTGAGATAAATATGTTTTATCTCTGTTTAATAAAAATACCGTTAAATTTCTGCTATTTTTAAATAAAGAGTGTTTTACTATTTTTTATTATTATGAAGTCATTTTTAATCTGTTTCTTTTAATTTTTAGAACTCATGTAAATAAGTAGTAAATTTATTGTGTCGATTGCTTCACACTAATAGTATATAGTTTTTTACATTTTAAAAACAACTCTTTGTATAATAAAATAAACTTTAAATGGCAAATATGGTTTTTTCTTTAGTTTAAAAATAAATTAAATTTATTTGTTGTTCGCAATATAATTACTAAATTATTTTTTGTAAGTATAACTATAATTAAGATAATTTACTTTCTTTTTATCTATAATTTTCTACATAAACATTTAGATATCTAATAAAATAAGTGTCTAGATAGTAATCATTCTGATTTTTTTATATGAAGTTAATATAAATGGATAGAATTAAAAAGGAAAACTGTATCATACAATATAATTTCTACCATATATTTTACAAAAGGAATGCCTATTGCAGGAATCGAACCTACGTCGCCACGGCCACAACGTGGAGTACTAACCACTATACTAAATAGGCCGAAGGCGGTACCATACTTTATTGGCCACCAAACTTTCTCAAGTTTAAGAGTACTTATAATAACGTAAAAAAAGTCATATAACTACAAAAAAAATTAATTAAAAAGTTAATATTTGATCAAGATAATTTATAAAAAACGTTGTTTTCTTTTTTATAAAACAATTTAAAGAAGTATGAAATTATTATTTTATCAATTGAATGAAAAATAAACAATACAATGGACTGACTAAATTAACTTTAATCTCAGTTATTTAATTAAAATTATTATTTTTAAAAGATCTTGATAAATTATTTTATATTTTCAATTCTACATATCCAAAACAAAGTTATATGATTAATAATCTGATATATTTTGTTGTTTATCGTTTTAAATGAAAAAATAAAATATATAAGATAATCGTTTTAACATTTGTATATTTAGTAAATTTTATCCTCATATATTAAAATGTATGTAATTCCCGAATTAAAAGAGTTCTTTTATTTTATCTACATAATAAAGCTTTAAATTATATCCCATCAATTTTACTAATTTTTTTAAGTTACGGACCATTATATCCCATTTCCAGAATGTCGCTTTTTTAGAAAAATGTTTTTTTATTTTGTGAAGTATATTCGGAGATAGTTCGGAATAACGGCGACGAACTTACTAAAAATAAATAAATAATTTGTAGAATGTTTTTATTCATCCCCTATACGAGGGCTAGATTATGGCAGTGCTAAACAAAGGGAGGACATGGCACAACTTTATTGATAAATTAATAAAAGTATTGTGCATTTTTTTCGAAAAAAAATCTTAAAAATCCACTTAAACAAATGCTGCACAAAAATAATGGCTCTAAATAACAATTTGACGATGATTTTCGTTATTATGAATTTTAAAAAAACATTTTTCCAAAAAGGGGACATTCTGAGAATGGGATATAATGGGAAGACACCGTTATATAATAAAATTATCTCACTTAATGTATCATTAATAACATTCTTTTTTATATGCAATAAATATAAAACTATACAAAAATGGTTAATAAAGAAGAAAAATTTAATATTGTGTAGAAATATTATCATGAATGTACAATATACATTAAAAATTTCAAAAAATAACTTTAAAAGCGCAAAATATGACAAAAAATAAAGTAAAAAGAATTGTTAAATTAACAAAATTTTTTTGTAATATATAAAAATTACTAATAGTTGTTTATGTTAACAAATGTTTTGTAAAATCTTACATATATTAAAACAACATGTAATGATTAATTGTGATATTCTATAGATTTTACAATTAGTAACGCATATTGTTGCTCGGTAGCCAACTAAATACGGTCCTAGGCGTCCGATCTTGTAGCGTAATGGCTAACGCGTCTGCCTTCGGAGCAGAAGATTGCAGGTTCGAGTCCTGTCAAGATCGTAGAATGTTTTAAAATCTTCTATAATACAGACTATTAGCAGTGCTAGTTAATGCTACGTTACGAAATTGACGTTTTGCTTATACTTTATGAATGCATTAGACAATTTGCATTTTTTTTAATGTTGTTTCCGTACGTATAAAGAATAACCGCAAATCTTCTTGAAAGTATAGGATATTCAATATAGAAAAATGATTTAGAGATAATTTTAATCAAAGAAAATGATCACAGATTAACAAATATGTTATATAGAAATTAATGAAGAAGGCGGATGATAAAATATAAGTTTATTTGATAAGAGAAAAGAAAGGAAGTATACACATAAAGTAACAACATATTGAACACAAATGCTAGACTGCATGGTTGTCCGGAAGATAATCTTTTTATATTGGTTTCTTGAGGTAAGTGTATTAAAATCTCTTGTTCTTATTGAACCGAATTTATAATAATATTCATAATGTGTCATAATGATATTCTTCATGTGTTTGTTTTGATTTCTTAGGACACGCGAAACATAATTTGTTGTCACTTTACAAATTTATATCTATCAAAATTCCTTTATTTTTTTACACAAATATACAAATATACTGATAAACAAAAAATTTAAGACTAGAAAAATGAAAAACAGAATGCGTTGACCGGGAATCGAACCCGGGACTCCCGCGTGGCAGGCGAGAATTATACCACTTAACCATCAACGCTGAAGTCGGTCACGAAACGTCGATTTCTCTACAAAATTTTATTTTAATTTTAATAATTTTGATCACTTTTTACTAAATTCTGTTAAACATTTCTGATTGTTTTTTATAGTTTTTACTGCTTAAGGTTTTTTAAGGCTATATATAAACAGAAAAATTTCTTCTTTCACTTCAACTAAAGGTTTGAAGCATAAACAATACTATATTTATTGGAAATTAAGCAGAAATAAAGTAATTAAATAACAAAAATTTCATTTTATACTTTAGTAAATTAATAATAAATGGATGCATAATAAATATTTGTTTAAAGTAATATTTTTTATTATATAAAGTAATTTTTAAAAATTTCTAAATGGTATTAGAAAAAAGCTATTTTTTTTAGCACTTAATTTTTATGTATAATTATTTTCAAAAATATTTTGTAATTCATATTAAATTTTTGTGGTACTTGTTAACGTACTTTAAATAAATAATTTTTACGTAAGTAATTATATTTCCAAAATAACAATTTTTTATTTAAAGCTGACAAAAATTTAAAATTCTTTTCAAGTTAGTAGGAAATTATATATATTTTTTATAAAAAAGGTTATTCATTTGACTCAGTATTTTTTTAATTTAAAAATGAAGTTAATTGAGACTATTTTTATTTTCAATAAATTATAATTTATGAAAAATAAAGTTGATAATGTGGTAAATAAGTTTTAATTAATTAAGTAAATATTTTATTATATTAAATTGAGTTATTCTTATAAATAATTTAAGTAATTTAATTTTTTATTATTCATATGATATTTATTTAAAATAAATCAAGTTTAACAATAAATATCTTGTTTTGTAATCAAGGTACATATCACCATAATTTTGTAAATTTCATAAAGAATTCTAGATTCTAAGCATATTTTAGGTTTTACAACTTTGTTGTACATGGTGTGAAAGAATTAACATTATAAAACTTTGTTTTGTAATTGTAAAATATAAAGTTTGTTTTTAAAAATAATAAAAGTATTGATAATAATCAGTTAACTTATTGTTTAACAAAATTCGATTAAATTTATTACCATTAGTAAGACCTTCTTATTTTTAGGAATTTTGTATATTGTGTTCATTTTTTTAAAATCGAAAATTGTCTAAATTAAAATAAATTGCAGAAATTTTTTAATAATCACTTTTCGTATATTTATTAATTCGGTAATAAACAATTTATTAATAATAATTTATTTTTACATTGTAGCAGTTTGATAAGATAACTAGTTATTTTGTATTTATAAAAATAACACAAAAAACTATTTTGACAGAGATGGGAAAGAGGTAAATTGAATATTTTCTAAAAATTATTTTAAAGTTATTTTCACACAAAAATCTCATAAAAGTATAGGAAAATTAATACTTTATAAAATAGTATTTATACATTGAAAAGTTTCATAAAACGATTTGATAATAGTAAAAGCAATGAAATAGATATGATTAAATGAACAAAATAAGTAATTTTACCTCTAAAAGAATATGTAAATGCGTTTATCGGGAATCGAACCCGAATCGGCCGCTTGGAAGGCGGCCATGGGTGCACGTCAACTATTCAAAATTTTCTGTCAAAAAACGCGATTTAGAAAAATCACGGTTTTTTGACAAAAAATGCATTTTAGAAATTGCATAGTGAAAACAGTGTATTTCCACTATGCAATAAATAAAATGCAACCCTCAGTATTCTCGACTATCGAGAAACTGGGTTTTATAAACCGACGACATCGGAAATGTACCAACCCTACACTTATTTCATTTCATTCACTTAAAATTTTTCTGTCACTTTAAAAAAAACAAAAGTACACATAGTATATACATTTTCCCAAAAAATGGTAATAATTTTCTTCCTTTGTCTTTTAAAAAAATAAATAAATCTTGTGTTTTTTTTCAAAAATATGACATGCTTAAAGTAAAACTGTATAAACAAAAAAATATTGCATCGAAAATTTTTTTTTTTAAAAAATTTTTATTATGACTGTATCAGTAGAATTTTGTTAAAAAATAATTCGTAGAATATTTCTTCCAATTCCTTATATGAGGGCTAGACTATGCGATGCTAGTTAAAGGGAGGCCACGGGTCAAGACTTATCAACAAATTGATAAAAATAGTGTAATTTTGATGTTTTTTTATTATTGTATTTGTTAATACTCCACACTTAAAATTATTTTGAAAAGGTACTTTTAACACAAATTTGGAGTTTTATGTATCACGGCGAATTTGTAAAAAAGACATTGTAGAGTTGACGTGTTACCGGCGGCCATGCTGACCATTACACCATAAACGCATGTTATGATGGAAATACCAAATTTTTTCGTTCTTACACATTGTCTAATTTTTTTAATCCAATAATACAATTAATATATTAATAATGTTGTAATTTAAAGAGGAATAAAACATTTTGTTTATCATTTGTTTGTAAGGTAATTTATTTTTAAATTAACTAACATTAATGAATGTTTTTCATAATAAATAAAAGAAAGCTATATTGACTGATCTTCCACTTAGTTTGAAAAAATGTAAATATCTTACTAATAGTTATATAATAATATGATACATATAAAGAAAGAAAAAATCACTGTAAAATATAGTGATTTTGTTACATTTATTAAAAAGTCTAATTTTTTTGACTTACCACTAATATTATCGCAATTATTTAGTATTTAGAAATTAAATCAGCAATTTAAAAAGTATAAGAATAATTTTCTTATGACATCGTATTTATCTTATAATTTAAGCTGTTTTTCTACAATACATTTCAAAATACAAGATTATATTTAATTTTATAAAAATTGTAAATACTCTTATAAAAAGCACTTACTAACACATAACAGTATCTTTTTTTAGTAATTTTAATTATTATAAAAATATATTTTTCTATAAAGTTATACCTATTTGACGACCAAATTTTTTTATGATGTTATTCGTGATCACTCATAAAATCAGATTTAAAAAAATTTATAATACATTATGCATTCGTGTTCAAAGTAAAAAACTTTTTAATATTTTAACTTTTAAAAAAAGATTATACCAAAATAATATCTGATAATATATTTAATAAAGCAACTCTAAGATGAGCAGAATATGATAGAAAATATTAAAAATAAAAAAGTTACATCACTTCAAAGTGTCAAACGTATATAATTTTGTAAAGAACAAGAAAATTTATTTGACGACATAATATTTTATGTCGTTTACAGCATTTTTTGTTTGTCGTTTGATATTATTAAACTTTTGATAAAATTTAATTTCTTTACAAATAATTTTATTACATTTTATAATCAATTGTCATAACTTGTTCTTGTTATTTCGCCTGTGCTGTAAATAATTTTTCCAATAAAACGTTAAGATTATTAAAAGCATAATAAAATATTGCACAATTTCCTGATTACTAAAAACAATGTAAGAAATAATCGGTATTTGATTAGTCAAAATTTTCTCAAAATTTAATTGTAATTAATAGTACTGTAGTTGAGAAAAGAGACATTTGCCTAAAGACTATATAGCGAATCGCGCCGCTACTTAATTTTGCCCGTTAATTTTCTATAATAAAGAAGTTGCGAAGGTATTAGACTTAACAGTTCGGCTGAAAATTGATATTTAGAGCGATTTTTTTCTAGAATAAAAGGTATCCTAAGCATAAATAATAATAAATAAACATATTTTGAAGAATTCTCAGTATTTGTTCTTTTGAGTGAATTTTTATGATTTTTTTCCAAAAAAAGCACATAATTCCTATCCACTTATTGATAAGGCTTACCTACGGACTCTCTTTGACTAGCACTACCGTTACCTAGCCTCCGTATAAAGATAGATAAAAACATTTTTACGAATTACTTATTTATCATTAATAAATATTTATATAATTATTTAATTGTATAGATATTTATATCTGATTATCATTAAAAAAATTTAATTTTTTACTTTATAAAATTCTCTTGTTATTGACGCCTACGACATAAATTTTTGCGATGGGCTAATGTCCACTATCTTCTTTAGTCATTCGATAGATTTTCATTTTTTCTATCAGAAAAAATAAAAGTGTGTTTACAAAAATACTTTGATATGTTTAATTCTATTAAACGTTCAAATTTTGACAGAATCAATACTTTTTTTTATAAAGATAACCATAGTTGTTGGACTGTTATATGAATGTTATTAAAAAAAAATATTGTAATATTTTATGAACAAGTTTTGTTCTTTTGTACTTTTGAAAAATAAGATCTTATAAACTACTATAAAGAATCTTACTATACTTTTTAATTTCATATTATTGATTTTTGTCTAGTTATTATATTAGACAACTTGATTAAGCTTTTTAATATTATTTATTTAAGTTATTGTAAATCTTTGCTATCTGCGTTTATGTTTTAATACTGTACATATAAATAAAGTTATTTTAAAATACGTAAGATACGATGATTTATAAATTATTTAAAAGATTCAATTTTATCTATATTGGTTTTCTGATTAAATCTATTTAAACTTAGTCTAACGTTTTAAAAAAAGCGTATAATAAAAGCTTATGATGACTAGTATAAGATTTTTGGAAAACATGAAATATTAGCATACATTTTGGGTAGAATTTCCCGTTGTATTAACAAAATATGAAGTGCCACATGCTGGAATTGAACCAGCGACCTTCGGTTTACAAGACCGACGCTACTACCACTGAGCCAATGTGGCTGTGAATCCGAGCACACCCTGATTGGTAACCACGCTTAATTCTTTATACAGTCAATTTTAGAAGTCAAGATTTGCAATATTGGCTAATTGAATAATAAATTATTTATAACTGCATTTCTCAGTATCCTCAGTTTTTTATGCCAATTTGTTGAATTATCAAATCTCTGAATATTTAGATTATTAATAATTTACAAAACTGCTTATTTTTTTTTAGAATTAAAGAAAATCATTTAAATTTAATGTATATAATTTTTAATTCGTAATGATCAATTAGTTGTCGTTCTCTTTTCAAGCCCCATTGGCGCAGTTGGTTAGCGCGTGGTACTTATAAGTTAAATCTGTTCTAAGCAATGCCAAGGTCACCAGTTCGAGCCTGGTATGGGGCAAAGATTACATTTTATATCTATGATACTACAAAAACAAATGTCTTATATTCGTATTCTACTATTATTACAATTTCATATAAGTAAACAATTAGGAGAAAACTAGGAAAAGATTAGTTAGTAGACATTACGAATTACTTTTGAATTTTTTCTAAAACAGTGAACACACTTGCTTTCAAAAAAAACATTTTATCAAATTTTAAAAGATACATTATGTTTTAAGTAATTCAGAAAACGAAAGTTGAAGCTACGGTTTAAAACTACTTCGTATGGAAGTAGATTCAAAGGAAAGCTTAGTTATTGCTAAAATGTTGCTAAATCTTTGAGAATATGTAATAAAGCATTTTATTACCACACAAAACACTACTGTATCAAGACAAATTCGTTCACTATTCCAAAACCTTGCTTTACTTTGGATTTAAAAGTGGTTTTGTGTAGAGACTGTTATCAAAAAGAGAGATAAACGCCCCCGGGTGGGCTTGAACCACCAACCTTTCGGTTAACAGCCGAACGCGCTAACCGATTGCGCCACGGAGGCTACGCGCGGCGAGCCTTTTTCTTCAAGATTTCACGACAAAAAGGCAAAATATTATTCTACTCAAAAAAATTGCGCAAAGAATTTCAAATGACTCATTTCTTTCTTTTAGTAAATACTTTTTAATACGTTAATTAATCTTTATCCTTGGAAAAAAAGCTATGATATTAAATATAATTTAATTAATACGGTTATTGAAATTTGATGTTAACAAAAACTACTAACACAGGTGCTTTTTTACTAACTAAATTAACAAAAGATTATAAAAAATTTTCCATGATATGAAATGAATGGCTTATATCAAAATATAGTTACTTATTAAATAAAATGGCTATCATTTGTCAATAAAAACGAAAAAATATGGTAATTATTGAATTAAACTGTATTATTATTTAATACTTTTTTAATTTAAGCTATAAAAGTTTTTGTAATTTCTATTTTTCTAAATACCCAATTTTGAATATACAATGAGTTCTTGAAATACTCGAAGCAAAATATCTTGATAATTTTCACTTTGTTATAAATGAGAATGACGATAAAATTAAACATAATGTATTATATAATATCAAATAAATACCAAAATAATAAAGTTTTGCCTTTTTATTAAAGAAACATTTATAAATAGAAATAAAAAAAAGACTTTTGCCAATAAAATTTGCTAGTAGATTTTTCATCCAAGTTCTAGAATAACTTGACGTTGATTCGCTTCGGAAATCGGACAGAATCAAGTACTTTAAGCAAGATTTACTTAACGTCAGATTGTCAACTATAGTTAACATTTTTGATTTTGAGTATATAAAAACATGGCACTACAATTGTTTTCTACAGAATTATAAATAATAATATTAAATTAACGAAGAATTATTTCATTATAATAACTGCACTTTTTAAATGAATTTTGTTAATTTTAATATCTAAAAACTTTAAAAATATTGTTATTACTTATAAAATAGTTTTTTTTCGGCATTTTTATCTAAACATTGACCTCTTATATCCATACACATACATTTGCTGCGTATTAATTGACATAAAAATTGTAGGCGAATGAAATTTAAAAAATGCAGGTTGATGATTATTATAAAATTGTCGGTTTAAATAACCCAATTTTAGAGGTAAAATTGAATTCTGAGGCTGATTTTTCAACTTTCAAAATTTTGGAATGAAGCTAGAAATAGTTTCTAATATTTTTAACATTTGTCTGAATGTAATATATTAACTAATACTTATTATAAGTACATATTTAGTTGTATAACTACATCTAGAATTCAAAATTATACATAATAAAAATAAAATAAAATTAAAATGATAACTAAATTTTTATTGACTTTGTTATTTTTTTGGTAATTATTTAAATTTATAAACAGATATTTAAAATTATTTGTATAAAAATGTTGTTATTGTAATTATTTTATATAAACAAGATTAAAAAAAAAGGCTTACATCACTAACAGTTTCCAGAAAGTTTCCCATACAAGTATTAAAATGTCTTCCGACTAATTCACTTTAGAGGCCGGACGGAATTCGGTGTATTTCAGCCGAATATGAGCATAAAACGTTATAATTATTTTTTACATAATTATTAAAAATGTTATTTTACTATGAACACTACTAATACAAACTACATTTAAAATTTTATTAAAACGTATTTAATGATATTAAATTAGTGTAGAATTTTTTTAATATGATATATACAAAAGAAAAATGAGACAAATTTTAACAATTCTTAGTAAATGTAATAAAAAGCTCTACCTATAAAAAAATATCAAACGACAAAAAAATGTTTAAAACGAAGAACAACATTAGGTTTTACCATAAAGTGTTTCTTTTATTTTACAATAATATATATGTTCGATATTTCGAAACAATGTAAATTGTTGTTGAATTTTAATATTTTGTATAATATCATGCTAATTTTAAAGTCTAACTTGTTTTTATAATATATTATAAAATACGTTACTAGTAGTCCATATTTTTTTTGTTCACTTTTGAAAACATATTATATAATTGGTCATTAAAAGTAGTTTTCAAGTAACATATTTTAAAAAATCTTTATTAGAAGCGGAAATTCTACAAATGAATGTTTTATTATTCAAGGTTCATTTATGCATCTTGATATTTTGAGAACAATTACTAAACTCTTTTAACATTAATACATCTTTTCAAATGTTCGACATAAAATTTTTAAGCTTCAGTTTATTATATCTTAGTTAAAACTCTTGGAAGACACAGTATCTAAAATAATGGATAATTACATTCACTCTTTAACAAAAAAATTAAGTATTGATAATATGATAATTTGTAATTATACAAATATAATTTTAAGAAGTGATTTTATCTAATTACAATAATAGCTTATACTTATACACTAATAATCATATTTTTCAATTGATAAATATGTGCGGTGATAACCATTAACTTGAATATTACTAAATTATATTACAGCTTGTATCTATTTTTATTGTATTTAAAAAATGAGATTTTTAATAAAATCGTCTCCTTTTAAATCATCATTAAAAAATGTGATTAAAAAACGACAAAACTACTGAGACAATCTATATATTAACATGTAAATGCAAATTTTAAAAGTTAAATAAAAGTTTGATTATAAATGTTTAGAATTTTGTAATAACTTTTATTAACAAATATTTAAATGTTTTATAAAATTGTAATTCTATAAATGTATGATTATACACAAAAAAGAATACAGATTTGTTTTTTAATGTAGTGAAGTGGTTTAAATGTTTTTATTTGTGGCACTTCTTTCTTATTTTTACTTTA
Source organism: Strongyloides papillosus (assembly GCA_005656395.1). Classification (NCBI taxonomy): domain Eukaryota; kingdom Metazoa; phylum Nematoda; class Chromadorea; order Rhabditida; family Strongyloididae; genus Strongyloides; species Strongyloides papillosus. The sequence continues at coordinate 16,546 of SRSI01000043.1, forward strand.
AATGTTAGATATTTTATAATTATTAACAATATTGATATAATTTTTAACAATTTAATCTTTTTAAATCGTTTTTTAAAATCTTATAAAAATCAACATATAAAATATTTTGATAAAAAAAAACATATATAAATTTTTTATAAAAGTTTATTTTAAAATGGACATAAATCTATATAAAAAATATATTATAGATGTAATTAACAATAGTGTTCCAATAAACTAAAAGGTTTACACTTTTCAAAACAAAATGTTTTTAATGACAAAAACATATTATTAATTATCTGCAGATTTTTTGCCAGTTTAAGAACAGAAAATATTTTATATATTGTAGAAAATAAAAAAATATTTGAAAAGAGTTTTTTAGTTTGAATATTTTATTCTCAACGTCTTCCATTAGGTCTTACTGTTGTTGTTAAAGTGTCCAATCTTGTAGCTATAGAGGCAATTTGTGATTGTAATTGCGTTAATGCATTTTTAACTTGTTGTATTCTTCTTCTTTTATTTCTTCTTTTTTTTGCTTTACTTTTTTTCGGTCTACTTTGTCTTTTTTCAATTGAGTTTGTATCTTCTTCATCATTTAAAATAGCCGGTTGTTGTAAATTATCAACGCTTTTAATGTTATTAGAAACTAAATTATTTTTGCTTTCAAAAGATTTAGTTAATAATATATTAAAGAGTAATATAAATACAATAACTAATTTAATACTTTCCATAATTGAAATAGCACGTTATAATGAAAAATTACTACTTTTTTTATACCTTTTAGAATATTTATTTTTATCAAAAATTAAAATAATTTATCATTAACATTGATATTAATTTTTCGATGGATAAATAAAGTTGTTAAAATGTTTTAATAAAATTTATCATCTTTCTACTATAAAAAAATGCGTAGTTTTGAAGTAATATAAAATAAATATGTTGTGCCATGACATCTTATGGTACTAATATTTTAAGTGAAAAAATTATAATAATAATCAATATGTATAAAAAATGTAACAAGATTAATTACGATTTTAAAAAAATTTTGCTAGATTAATTTAAAAGAATTGTTTTAATCTTATAAATTTTTCATTCACAGCGCAAATTTTCTAAATAAAAAGACATTTTAAAATATATTTTTCAATAACATTAAATTTAGTTTCTTCTTTTTCTAAGATGCTTTATCTCTTATGGGACAAGAAATTTAGTTTTTTTTTAGCAAAAGTTTTATTATTTATTATCAGTTATTTAATAGAATTTCTAAGATATAGATTTTAATGATTTTAGACCACAAAAAATTAATTTACATTTAAAAAGATTTTTTATGAAATCATTTTAACTAACTTTTACATTTTATTTTTTCCATCATGGAATTAATAGAAATAAAAAATTAATATTCCAATTTTAATCTAAAACACTCTTCTGAAAGAATAATTTTAATTCCGATAAATTTTTTATTTTAGATATGTTATGAAGGAATCTTCAAGCACTTTTTAGAAAGTTGTTAACATTTAGTTCTTTATATAAATTTGCAAATTTAGAAAAATGGAAGGTTTAATAAGTATTTTAAAGCATTATTCAAAGAGAAAAAATTGTAATATGAGTAAATAGAGTGTGTAAAATCAACCAAAAAGAGATTAGCAATCGGTTGGTGCATTAAGTTAACAAATTTTCTTCTTTACTAATAAAGCTTTATACAAAGATAGATTTGTAAAGTTTAAATTTAGATTTGAACTAAAACAGTCATCTAAGATATGTGAATGGATTTAATCTCTACTACGGAAACTTGTATTTGTATATTTACTATATTTTTTAAAAATTTATCAGTTTTTAAAAAAATCATGCTTTAATTATTGTAATAAATTGAATAAACACAAAAAATATAACAGTTTTACATCAAATATAATGCTCCACCTGCATAAAAAATTAAATTTTATTCAAATCATAAAAATATCAAAGAGCGACAAAAATATATATGTTTGGCAATTTGAAGTAATGTAAATTTTTTAATCTTACGATTTTTTTATAAAATTGTCCTCATCAAGATCTGAACTTGTTTTCTATAATGTATTATGGAACATATTATTAAAAGTCAATTTCGTGCAAAGTTGTTAGTGTTCTTAACAAAAATTATTCCTTAAACTTTTTACCAACAACAATATATTCAGAAATTTAAAAATTTTCTAACACTATTAATGAGAAGCAATGAATATTTAACTACGTAACTTATAAATTAAAATACTTTAAAGTTATTTTCTAGTATGAAAAAAAACAGCAAACTGTAATTTTGCCTGAACATTCACCTACGGGTCACTCTATAATAGACTTTTTCTCTAAACCTTCGCCCGAACACTTAGACAAAACATACATTTAAAAAAGACCTCTAGATAAACGTTCAGGCAAAAAGTACATATTATAAAAGCTTTTACAGAATGATTTCTGAAATAATGGAAGCATTTTACTCGACACGAAATTGTTAACAATTATTAAGAAAATGCATTTTATTTAATTTTCAAGGAAATTACAATAGTCTTATTTATTTCCTGATAAAGATAGTGTATTGTACCACTTGTTGAGCATTGCCGTCATTATTCACCTCATATAGAAAATGAAGAAGGGGGACACAAAATTTGAAAAAAGAATTTTTAATGAATTTTCCAGTAATTTTTATATCTATATGTTTTAAAGAATATATATTTGATTGTTAATTAAAAAAAACAATTCATTCTTATTTTGAGATATTCTTTTTAATACGAAAAGCAGTAATATTTCATAAATAGTTATTTTTTATATGTATATTTTGCCTGAACGTTCAAGTAAAAATGGTAGGTGCTCAAAAAACACAATGTTATTATAACTTTTATAAGTTTGATTTTGAAAGATAGTACAAAAAAAGTTTAACAATTTGATGATTTTAATTTCATAAAAAATTTTATCTAATAATAACTTTAACTATTGAAACATTTTAACAAAGATAACATGATATGTTAATAAATGCTTTTTATAAAATCACTAATAAATTTACAAAAAAATAAGATTCAATCCTGTAATTTAGAATGTGTTGTAGAAAATAATTTATGTTTTAAGATAAAAATAATATCATTCAAAAATAACAACTTATTTTAATAAATTTGTAGGTAATGTTATAGTCTTAATATGCAAAATGTTAACGGTAAAATTACTCACAAGTCAAAAAAAATTTAATTTTTATTAAGTGAGAAATTGTTAATATATTTTTCATTAATTTGTGTCCTTTTTTATTTTTATATGTAGATCCACTTTCTAAAGATGTAGAAATAAATTTCGTAGATTGTAATATTTAAGAACTCCAAAATGTTGTTATTATTTATAATATAGTTGTTTTATTGGCATTTTCACTAAAACATCGATCTTATAGACATATAAATGTATTTTCTGTGTATTAGCTGACATAAAAATTGTATGTGAATGTAATGAAAAAAATGTGGGTTAGTATTAGTATGGAGTCATTGGTTTTTAAAGCCCGATTAGAGGTAATTAATGAATTCTGAGGTTGGTTATTCAGTTCTTAAAATTTTGAAATGAAGCCAGAAATGGTTTCTAGTAATAATATACAGAGGTTGCATTTTAAATGTAATTTTTAATCATATTTAACACATTTGAATGTTTTTATGGAACAAATTTTAGTCTGTTAAATTGAAAGATTCAACTGTAAAATATTGAATTATTTGGAATCATCAGTTAAATAAATTCTTTCTTGTTGTGTAAAAGCTTTGAATTTACACTGATAATTTTTGTTATACAAAATTTATAATTTTAATTTTCATATTAAATAAAACAATGATAATTTGATTATGGCATTAATTTCATTAGGAAATTTTTTATAGACTCTTAAGAAATTACAAGTTTCTAATGAAACTACAGTTGTTTGTGAGATAAAAAATTAATAAGATATCATTAGAAATTACATTAATATAAATATTTTTAAAAGCAAAAATAGTGTGTTTTCAACAAAAAAATGCTTTTGTTCGAACTTTTTAGAATAATACAACCTTGATTACAAAATTTAAATAGTTTATCATTACAATTTTGATTTTATAAATATTTTAAAATGTTAAGGATACGGAAATGTACATTAGCTCCGACATTCTCCTCATTACTATTCATGCTTCTGGAGATCATTTTAAAGAAAGAATTTTATTTAATACTAGAGCTTGTTAACTAGTTATTTTACCGAAGTTAGTAAGTAGAATAAGTGGTTGACAAGCTCTGTCAATGTTCTTTTATATTCTAATTTTATGATGACATTGACGTGTCATATCTAACATAAAAGAAATGTTTATAGATTAAAAAGTGAATTGTGAATAATTTATTAAATGAGATAAGAAATAGAAAAAGAATTTTGAAAGATTCAAAGAAAGAGTGTAGTTATACGAAGATATTTATGTTTGAAAATCGAAACAGGTGATTACCAATATTTAATATATGGTACATTTTTATGCTTGAAAATAATTTTAACATATTTAAAATGTTTTTTTAAAAGAAAGTTACCATACATAATGATAAAAAAGTAATACTAAACGTTATTTATTTATATGAAAAGCTAAAATTATACTATGAAGGTACATAACATTTTTTGGTATTTTTTGAGTCTTATACTATATATTTTCATATTTTTAATGTAAAATATTATTAATAAACAGAAAAAACATTACTAAAAATATAAAAAAAGTGCCTTTTTAACTATAATTTGTACATAAAAAGTAGTTAAGAAATTAAAGTTTAAAATGTCTCAAACTTTATTTTATGGTTCCCAAAGTAAAAAGAAACTCTCTGGCGGGGAATCGAACCCCGGTCTCGCACGTGACAGGCGCGGATACTCACCACTATACTACCAGAGATACCAGGAGCCTTCTGGGATATTTTCAAGCTCAGAATTTTTAGAATTTTTTTTGGCATTTTTTTTGAAATATTTCTATAATTAAGCATCTAATAAGTGTAAATAATAATCATTTTATTTAATATTTGTTGATATATAAAAAATTTGGTACATAAACGACTTGAGAATCATTTAAAAACGGTAAGTTCAAATTTGTCAACAAACTATATAATTGCTTTATAAATAAAATTTGTAGATATTTTTATTAAAAATAAAGAAGTATTTGGCTGCATTTTATACCTACAATTATTTCGAAATTTGATTGCCAATCAGAATTGATTGAGTTCCAGATTTTTATGTAACTAAGAAATTGTCAACTACAAATGACATTTTGATTTTTTCTTTACTACTCTATATTAGAGATTGCAAATAAAGTTAATTAAAGCTTTTTAATCTTCTTACTTTGATAATGATAAATAATTTTTTCACGTTAAAATCTGGATTTCTACATCATTGAATCTCCAATAATAATTGACATATTACACATTCTTTTAATTTACTCTTTCCATTCAATTTTACTGCTGGTAAAAAGGCATCAAATTAACTACAAATTCTTACTATGAAAGGTTGTATGGAGTTAGAAAATAACTTAAATAAATTTTTATCTACTATTGAAAGATCAAATAAGATATTGTCAAACTTTATTCCTGATAGAAAGTTTTCAGTTAGAAAAACAATTGTTTTTAAACAACAAAATATTTAAAAATGACCAAATTACATTTAGTTAATTTAGATAAGTTTTTTTTCACTAGTGAATTTTTTTTATTATCAAAAACTTTATATATTGTGTTCATTTTTTGAATCTTAAAAATGTCCTAGATAAATTTTGTTGCAGAAAACGGTATTTTATAAATGATCACTAAATTACAGATTTATAAATTTGATAATAAACAATTTATTGGTAATAATTCATTAACAAATTGTAGCAATTTGATTATATAGTTAGTTATTTTGCTGTTATAAAACATTATACGAAAGACCATACTGACAAAGATGCAAAGGAAATAGAATTAAAGTTCTCTAATAATTTCATTTTGAATGTATTTTTCACATAAGAGTAGAGTAGATATGAAAAAAATTATTTATTTATAAAATAACATATTATTTTACAGAAAAGTCACATAAAATGGTTTGATAATAGTAATAAAATATAGCAAATATATTTTTGTAAACAAAATACACAATTTTATTTGGAAAAAGTCTGTAGATGCGTTTATCGGGAATCAAACCCGAATCGGCCGCTTGGAAGGCGGCCATGCTGACCATTACACCATAAACGCGATATTTCAAATACACCAATTTTTTTCGCTCTTACATGTAGTATATTTTATCTAGTAACTTATTTTATATATAACAATTATGTTTCAGTTTAAAAAACAATGAAATATTTGTTAAATTGATTATTTTTAATCTAATTTATTATCAAAAAAAAATATAATTAATATTTTTCATAATGAGTAAAAAAACAGCTATTTTGACTGTTTCCCTCAATTATTTTAAAAAAATATAAATACCTCACTAACAGTTATATAACAATAAATGACATATAAAAAAACACAAATCATTATAAAATATAGTAATTTTGTTTCATCTATCAAAAAGCTAATTTTTTTGACTTGAAAATAATTTTATCCCATTTGTTTCGTGTCTAAAAGTTATAGCGATAGTTAAGAAATTACTAAAATAAGTTGATATTTTTCTAGAATATTACCTCTATCTTAAAATTTAAGTTACTTTCTACAATTCATTACAAGACAATATTTATTATTGTGTAAAATTATAAATGCCGTCATAAAGAGCATTTATTAAACATACCATAAGTATTTTTTCAATATGTTTCGATAGTTTTTATTATTATAAATTATATTTTTCTATTAAATTATATTTATCTGATAACCTAAATTTTTTTATAATGTTTTTTAAGGTAATTTACAAATCGAACGTATGAAAAGTTATAGAAAATATTATACACTTTTGTTTATAATAAATAAACTTTAAAGTATGTTAATTTAAAAAAGTGCTAATACTAAAATAATATCGGATAATATATTTCATTATATACTATAAAAGAACAAGTTAGGCTCTAAAATGAGCATAATATCATAAAAAATATTAAGAACAGAACAGTGACATTACTTTAAAATATCAAACATACATATTTAAAAAAAAACAAATTTATGCAGTAACTCAATATTTTGCGTCGTTTACAACAATTTTTGTTGTCTCTTAATATTTTTAAATGTGAATAAACTTTGATTTTCTTGACAGATAAAACATTTTATGGAAAATGTTGAACAGCATTAATTAATGCATATTAGTTATGAGTATCAGCAAAGTATACAGAATTTAATGTAAAAGTAACATTAACTTCATCACGATTTAACAACAGTAGAAAAAGTAGTTAACAATCTCAATAAGTAATATACAATAGTTAAAAGATTGGCTACATTAAAAAAATATATAAAGTAATATGTATACATATTAATGCATATGTATAGTATATAACAATACTAATATACAACATAGTCATGAAGTAATTTCTGGAAAGCATTTAACAATGCATATTTTACAATAAATTATTACCAAAACAATATAAAAAATCCACTGTTTTAATATTTTACGTTTAATTGTAAAAAACATATGAAAAAGCAAATTGTGTAGAATACATAATTTAAATAACAAAATGTATTATAATTTCTTTTTTAGAATTAAGATGCAATTTTTTGATAAAAACATATAATAAATTGATATTTTAAACAAATTAAACACTTTTAAATAAAAAAGACATTAACATCAGTAATATTGTTTGAAATAAAAAATTAACCATTTTTTAAATAAAACAGCACATTTATAAACGTATCACCTTTATAATTGACTAATAAAATAGTCAATAAAAAAGAGCTTAATGTATACCTAAAAGAGAATTCTCTATGTGATTCGTGTAAAAATTTCGACTACACATAACATTTTGGTTATCGAGAGTTGGTAAAATAACTAAGCTAAGTGAAATAAAATTAAAAAAATAATAATTAATTAATAAAAATAAAGATCATGACAATAAAATAAAGAATAGAAAAATTCATTCACCATATCTATTAATTTTCATAAAAAATTTTTAAACAAAAAAAAATGAATTTTAATACAAAATAACATTATTTAATGACAAAACACAACAAAGAAAATCCATTAGATACACTAGAACGCGGACTATTCCAAATGATTTTCCCTAAGTCCGATAGAAAACAACTAATAGTTTTAAACAATGGTAAAGAATTTTAACAAAATTGACTGCAAAACAAAGCATAATAGAAGTAACTATCGATAACTTGAAACAAGTACTGAAAAAAAACCTGTGTGCTCAATCAATTAACATAAGCTTTAACATTGTTTTTGATCTTTCCGACAAGTTTATACTCAATTTTTAAGTCTGATGCATAACAAAAGTAGTTGATTATCGAGAATAAAAAAGAGCAACAAGTAATAGAATGTTTATTTAAAAGAAATTAACTAATTATAGAAAATTCTAATTAATATAAATAAATAATAGTAATTAAACATTAAAATGTACAATTATAAAGTAGTAAGTATTTTGAATTTGAGGCAAAAAAATGTGGGAAAGTTGACAAGGAGAAAGATGTTAGAATATCGAGAATTAACCAAAAGAAAAAGATTTATTGGAGAAACAAAAAAATTATTATTAATATAACAATTTTAATATACGACAATTATACTACTTAACAATTTTAATATATAAAAATATATAATAGATTGTCTTTTGACTAATGTAAGTGATCGAAAGATCGATTAACAGTAATTTTTTTATAAAGAATGAAAAAATGTACATGTACAGCGAAGTCTGACACACAATTATAGAAAAAGATATATCATTAATAATCTATTTTTACCTTCCAAATGTATTATACAATACATTTTTCTTTCCAAAAAACCATTTTATATACATTACGTGATAGTAAAAAAATACGAGATAGTGCTAATCTTAAAAAAAGTATCATTTTTAATTGAGAATAAAGAATTTTAAACACAGAAAACTATTTTATTTCACTAAAAACTTTACAGAGGCACATTGACACATCCTAAAAATTTCCACAATAATAATTTTAAAAACAATAATTAGTATTAGATCGTCAAGAAGTAACCAGAATAAAAAAGTTTATATGTAGTAAATAAATAGTTTCTACTAATAATATAACAATTTTAAACTAATATAAATAATTGGTTAAAAAATAAAAAATTATTTAACAGATAGTAAAAAATATTCATAAACAATTATGAAAATTATTAGTTAATTTAAAAAAGTAACAAATAAACTAGTTCTTTTATCTCGACTGTGAAAAAATTTATATAAGATTTTAAAATAATATTTTTAAGTAGTAGATTTTTATTTTACTGGTTAAAAGAAGAGGAAAAGCTGCGACGCATTCAATTTTTTCCCTTAAAAAAGAAAGAAGATGAAGAATATTGCATAGCTTAAGTCTGATTCAGAATAACAAAAGATTTTTATGAGAATTAAGATTTTATATATATGTGAGATTTTTAATATATAAGAATTGTATTGTATGATAGAAATTATTTACAGTTGTCCCCCCGTATCTGCGGTAGATTGGTTCTTGAGACGAACCGCGGATAACGAAACCGCGGATACGGGGGGACTACTGTATATAAGATTTTTATATTTTGAAAGAATTTTAATTGTTTTGTGTTTTGATATTTTATTAAAATTTTATACCTTTTTACTGTCTCATTGACTCTAATTAAAATGCACTGCAAGTATTGAATACCGTATAAAACTGGTATAAAGTAATCGAGAATTAATAAAATAAAAAGGAAAACGATTACCATTTAAATATTGTACAATTCAGTCATTTAACTAATATTAACACTTATTTACCGAATAATAACAATTATTTTAATAAAAATATACATTTATATATACATTAATTAAAAAAAATAAACAATTCACCTAATAAACATTTTTTACTACTAAAAAATCACTTTCTACTGCGCTCAAACATAAAAGAACAGCCATTAGATACAGAAGAGTTTGCGATGAATTCTTTAAAATTTCATTCAATAAAATGGTCATACGATAAAAAGAGTATCTTTTTTAACTATCACACAATATGGCCATCGAGAATTAAAAAATATTTAAAGTTCTACATATAATAACAATTGATATGTAAAATTAACATTTTTATAAGGTAATTCTTAACTTTGAGTTAAAAGAAGATAGGAAAATAGCGATGCATTCTAAGATTTCTCTTTTTTTCTTAAAGTTTATTACAGAATCACTTTCTTCTTGAGCTTTGCATTCTCTTAAAGATGCACTGCAAAAATATCTCACCTTATACAGAAATTATCTTTAGTTCATAAAAAATGAAATTGGGAAATAGACGTTTTTCTATCACGTTAGTGATTGAAAAATCATCAGAAGTAACATTCCAAACTTCAAGTCTGTTATAGAATTCACAGGATCTCTAAAATTGTACACCCTATACAGAAACTAGTAGTCAGATCATCGAGAATAAAATAGATATAGATGTTTTTCTATCATGTAAGTGAAAGAAAAATCATCCAAAGTAACATCCTACACTTCATTTATGATACAGAACACATACGATCTCAAAAATTGACGTCCCATATAGAAATTAGTAGTCAGGTCATCGAGAATGAAGAAATAGTAGAGATTTTATAAAAAGTAATTTTTTTTGTAAAATCAACATTTTTTATTAGTTAATTTTATAACTTTGAGTCATAAAAAGATGAGGAAGTAGGCACATTTTCTAAAAAATTTCATAAAACAAGTTTGATAAAGAAAAGAAATATTAGGACATTCAGAATAAACCAAAATAAATGAGTTTATTGGAGAAATAGCTAACAATTGTTATTAATATAACATTTTAATATACAACAATATAAAATAGATGTCTTTTGATCACTTTAATTGACCAAAAGATCATCTGAGAGATATTTTTTAGAGAAAATAAAAAAGGATACATTCATAGCTGAAATCTTATACAGTACATTTTTTGTTTTCTTATTGATAAAATACATTTTTTAATGGTAAAGATTCTTTTTGAATGTTTGTTTTGTTCCTTTTGATTTCTTTACAGAATTTTCTATACAATTTTTATTTTTTATTTTTCCAATTTAATTTTTTACTTGAACATTGCATCATTTTAGCTGCTTCGCTATAATTAAAACTTTATACAAGAAACAAGGTGATTGACATTGAATAAAAAAACAAGCCGTAGTTTCGCATCAGTCGTTGCGACTTTCTCGCAGAGCCGGCTTTTCCTTTATCAATACACTATATTTTATATTATTTTAATAGAGCTTGCTTTAGACTCGTTTTCGGCGTGTCAGGGCTGATCCGCAGAGTATATTTTTTTATAAAATTGTTTTTATATTAACTTATTATTCAAAATGTTTGTATAAAAATTTGTTCTATTGAATTACACATTTCTAGAGAAGGAAAATGACCGAAAATACACTGTTATTATATACTGATGTTTGAAATATTTTTGAGTTTGAAAATCATTTTATAACGTCCAATTTATTGAAGCAGTTTAATTAAATAAAATATTTATTCAATAAAAAAAAATTTTTTATATCTAAAAAATGAATAAAAACTGATAATTGAACAATGTCAAGCAATTAAGTAATTGACTTTTTACTATATTTCTGAAATCGGTATAAACGACTTAATATCATTTTTCTATAAACTGCATAATTATTTTAATTTTACAAATATATAAATGAGAAAAACCAAATAAAATTATTACCTAAATTAGTTTCTTTCGTTTCTATGCTACAAACTTCGTTATAGCTTTGTATATAAAATCAGACTTTGATCTATGTTCTACATTTAGTTTTGTTTACTTTAAACAACTTTTCATAAGGTTATAACACTTAGAAATTTTAATTTTTATTTAATTGTCGTAACATTTTGGTCCATAACTTGAATGATTTTTTATTAATTTTTTTACTACTCAGTTTCACCCTTGTTCCATACTTGCACCTTTCAAATGTATCATTAATCAAAAAATTTCTTCAACTTCTAAAAGAGTTATTTCTGAAACCAAAGTGTACAAAAATATGTCCTAAAAAGTACTGTTTTTTAAATGCACTTTTTTACTTATGAACGCACAAATTCAAATTTCATTTATTTAAGATGTACTTAACAACTTGTGTAGAAGTGTATTACATTTACAAAAAATGAATTTTTACAAAGATGTATTTAATTGTTATACAATTTCACTTAAAAATGTATAACATTTCTATCCAAAATTGTGCCTATACAAAAATTAATATAATTGTATTACAGAATTCTCTAAATTGTCGTTATATCTTTTAGTGAATTATACGAATATTTGCATTATATTGCAATTTTAAATTGCGGAATTTCTAATTTGTGTGAACCAAAAGTTTTATGACACATTTTCCGCACTGAGAGCAAAATACATTTAACTACTATCTTATCATAAAAATGGATTAGGTTGGAAGAAAATAAGACTGAAGCCAAAATTGATTTTTGTGAAAAAAATAGCGAATTTGTTGGCATTTAATTAAAAATAACGTCTTTCGTTATTAAGCTATAAACTTCGCGAGACTATCTTCTTTATGTTAGATTTAGATCTTTATAACAAACATTATTTTATTCGTTTCTATTAAATTATCAATAAATTAAAGTTTTTTAACTTTAAAGTTTTTTTCCAAAAAGGTTATCATTCTTTGGTCATTACCTTAACCAGTTTCAGTAAATTTCTAAAGTATTGCGTTTCCGCTCTATTCTGAAATTGTAACTTTTATGATGACATACTAATCAAATTATTTTATTAACTTTAAAGAAAGTTTATTTTCTGAACAAAACTATATTAAAGAAGGGGTCAAAAAAGCTGTTTTTAAGAATAACTTGACCAAATTTTGACCGAAAATTTTCCAAACTGACTCAGGCCTACTAGTTAAAAATAACATAACTCTTGGCTATTTACTCATAAAAATCGATTTTATTTAAAAGAAGTTGTGAGAGAGACAATTTTTTTATTTCTTTTTATTATAGATTCTATAAACAGTTTTAAGAATCTACACTACCAGAAAAGTTTATATAATAAGAAAATTGAAGAGATGTTAGATTTCGAAGAAATCAAAGAACACAACATTTAAATTAAAGCTTAAGATCAGAGATTACAACCAAATATTCAACTGTTGATTTAAAACTTTTTGTTACTGATGTAATTAATATTACAGCTAATTGTGACTAATTTATTATACCTTTCTTCTTAATTGAGAATGTTAAATCATCTAAAATCTACTTAATCGTCTTCATTATAATTAGTAAAGTGTGTTGTTGTCTTATCTACTTTTTCCGTGTCGTAGTATATTTTTTTTAATCATTTTTGGAGTTAGATCGAAATAAGAGCGACCAAAAGTTTTTGATTGTAATCAATTTGTTTTTTACTTTTATGATGTTTTAAAAAAAATATTAAAATTAGCAAACATCTTTATTATTTTTATAAATTTTTAAAAATTAAAAAATATTTTTTTACTTAAAAAAATCTAGATTTTTTCAAAATTTCTTTTAATTAAATTAACTAAAAATTATTAGAAAAATGGAATTTAATAAAAATAACAGGGGATTTTTTAAAAAAATAAAAATTTTACAAAAAAAAATAAACTTCCCAGTAAAAAAATCAAAAATGCTTACAAATCAAAACAAAGATGATAGTCAAAGATCCATTTGATAGAATTTCAGTACTGATAATCAACATCACTTAGATAGGCAGACGAGTTCACCAGTTGCTTTACTAGTTAGAAAAAGATCCAGGAATTATTAAGGTTTCAAGGTTGCACCTCAGTTTTTCTAATACTAATCAACTTTAACCCGACGTCTCTCATAAAGGCTACCAATTAATAATAATTAATTACACTTATATGAGGTGAAAATTATAGCAGTGCTTGCTAGTGAATGCAATGCTTTAGCTTTATCAAAAAATAAATGAAACTAGTTCATTTACTTTAAAAAAATCAAAAAGTCTACTCAAAAACACAAATGCTGTAAAAAAAATTGCTTAAATGCTTTGAAATATGTTTATTTATTGTTATTCATGTATAAAGAAATAAGTCATTCCTTTGAGATATTTAGTATTTCTCAAAACCTCATTATAAGAAGATAAATATCACTAATGGATTGTTATGGTATATAAATCATATGATTTTGATATTTGATAATTTTGATCATTCAATTTATATTGTGTTACCTACGTCATTGATTTCGCCAAACACGATGTCGATATCGAATAACATATGCTTATAATGCCAAAACATTTAAAAAAACCACTCTAAAACACAAATGCTGCACAAAAAAAATAAGCTGCAAATGCTAAAAAATATGTTTATTTATCGTTATCTATGCTTAGAATATCCTCTAACTCAAAAAACCCCACTAAAAAACAATTTGACGCTGGTCGCTATTATTTCGAGCTTTAGCCGCAGTATTTATAATTTTACATAAAATTACAATATAATCTTATATTTTTAGATGTATTGTAGAAAACAACTCAAGTCATAAAATAAAGATACTACCATAGAAATATAGAAACTTAATAATATTATAATTAATGTTTTAATTTTTAGGTGCAAAATAATTGTGATGAAATTGGTCTTCAGTAAAAAAATTAGAATTTTATTTGATAAAACAAGTTCCTTATATTCTACACAACTTCTGTTTCTTTTTTAATGTGTAATATATTATTATACAACTGTTAGTAGAGTATTTATATTTTTCCTTTCATGTTAAATGAGAGGAATATTCAACAAATCTTTCTTTTACTCATTGTGAAAGTACATATATTAATTTATCATTTTTTTGGTAATAAATTAGCTTTAAGACAAGCAATAAACAAATATTTAAATACTCATTAAGTTACAACATAATTACTATATATTAATTGACATATTAAATTTAGAAGGTTAGACCACGTGTATGACCCGAAATTATGGTATTTTCAAGAAATAACGAGTAGTATCTAATTGGCCACCAAGTAAATAATATACGATGCCCAATTATCAAATTCTGAAAGACAAATTTCCCTGATTTTTATTTTTTATAGTTTATCAATTTTTTCATAATATTATCATAACTTATTTCTATTGCTTTGATTTGATCAAGTATTAATTATTTAATTTTTGCCTTGTTGGTATAGTGATTTTCTTTTTTCCTATTAAAATACTCTCAAATTTGAGAGTGTTTTTTTAAATCTCTTGTATATATATAAATAGATTGGCCCTACACAATATTCAAAAATATATAAAATTATACAAGAAATTTTCCAACATAGACAATTTTTACTAATCGCTAGATTTACTATGGGGCTTTTTTGTTAGTTTCTCAATTGAATGCCAGTTACTTTAACATCATTTAATGCTATATTTTGAGCTTCTAGAGCCATTTTCAAAATTTTTAATATATTCACAAATTTGTGGTAATATTTCAGTTAATATCAATTCTTTTCATTATTAACAATTTTTATTGTAGTTCTACAACAATCCTAAAAAAACTGTAATTTTAAATACTAAAGTAAGAAAATTTGATTATATAATAGAGGAAATTGATAAAATGTAATCTAAAAGTGTTACTACATAGATAAAATAAAAGATCTCTTTTAATCCATGAATCACATACATATATATTTGCTTAAACTTTTTTATACATACTAAAGTTATAACTTTTATCTTATATATACCGTTCTTTCACTTAAAACAATAAAAAAACTGGTAAATTATATAACATTGTTTTTTATATATTCAATTGGCAGTATTAAAAATATCAAATGAATTTTCAGAATTTTTAAAAAATTACTATTTTTGATTTGATAACTGAGATTAAAGTCACTTTAGTTAATCATTTCATTGTTATTGTTTCTTATTCATATATTTGATAAAATAGTAATTTCATTCTTTTAAAAATGTTGTATATAGTAGAAAAAAATAAATTTTTCAAGAGTTTTATTTTAACAGTTGTTTTATCATTATTAAAACTTATTTTTTTACTAATTTTAATTGTACTTGGACAAGTATTAACTTTACAATTTAATTATTTTTTTTGGAATAGAGTTTATTCTCACTATAAAAGGTACTCTCAAATTTAAGACATCTTTGTCAAGTTTCCCATGACACTCTCAAATTTGAGAAGAATTGGTAGCCAATCAGGTGTACCCCGAATCGCCTCATTAGTTCAGTTGGATAGAATGTATGACTTCTAATCATAAGGTCCTCGGTTCGAGCCCGGGATGAGGCTGGTAAACTTTTTTTTTCGATATTGTTGCTCTTTACTGTTGTTTATATTTATTACAAACAAAATCATTTTTTTTAATTTGTTTCGGAATAAAAAAAGGGTTCTCTTATTTACCAATAATACGAAATGTCTTGACAATAGTAGCTACTAAATATTCAAAAACGGTTTTTCTTTGTACATAATGAAAACGAGGACCCTAAAAGATGCCTCATGCTGGAATCGAACCAGCGACCTTCTGTTTACTAGACAGACGCTCTGCACTCAGAGAGAAAGCATCACCTCAAGGTGATGATTTCGTCGGTTTTTGTGAATATACTAATTCATCACCTTGAGGTGATGATTTTAAAATATATACAAAAGAGATACTTTCCCCCAATAAAATGTCTTGGAACATTTTTTTTTGATAATACCTCCATTTATAGTTATATTTACAATAAATAAACAAACAGATAAAATACTTTTATTATAAAGAAATATTATAACAATAAACATCAAATCATATAACGATTTAATAAAACTAACCTTAGTTGAGTGATTATCCATATCTAGAAGCTTGAACAGTAAAAATTGTCCATTCTATAAAAAAAAACATTTATGAATGTTAATTAAAACAATAACTTACTTGTATACTTAAATATTCCTGTTAATTTTGAAATCTAAGTAACAATCCCATGCAAATGCTAAAAAAATACCTAGATTTTAAGTAAAGAAAACTTATCTTTATCTGTAGTTTATTCCATTTATAAATAATTAGTCGGCACTCACTAATTAACACCTAAAATAGAAATATTAATAAGTTAAAATTAGTAGAAAAAAATTACGAAATACAATGTTTTGACAAGTTGATATATGTAATTCCAAATTTATTTATACCTTCGCAAGACATTTTCCTGTATACTTTATTCTAAATAAAATCCTCACCTCAAGGTGATGTTTTTAAATTCATCACCTTGAGGTGATGGTTCTGTTCTGAGTGTGCCCCTGAGCCAATGAGGCTACGGTAGCGAGTCATTTCTTCACATTTTTCTGTCAAAAAAGGAAAACATTACTCCAACCAAAATTATTTTCTAAATACTCGGAAAAACGCTACTCCAAGGTAATAATATCAATTTATATTTATAAAAAAAGAATTTGACTATTAAATTAATGACAAAAAAAATTGCGGTAAACGACAATTAAGATTACAATTGAAACCATCACCTTGTGAATTATAGAAAGAGTGTATTTGAAAATTTATTTTGACAACATTCTAAGAATATGCGTATTAATAACTATAAAATTCGATTAAACATTAATTTCTTGAAAATGTATAATTGCTGTAAATTTTATAATAACTCAATTACTAATAGGGAATTTTATTTATTAAGTAGTGTTTTTTGATTTAAGCTATCAATATTTATGTAGTCCTTTGTTAATTTAGTTGGTAAAAGAACACACTAAATTTTTACTTGTTTTTAACATATTAAAATCATCATAACGTTAAACGATATATATGATGCACTTATATTAATTGATACATATTTTTTATTTGATCTCCAATTTTTTAATATTAATGACATCTTAATAAATTCTTAGAATAATGACATTATTAAATTATATTTTTGTTAAAATAGACAATGATAACATTGTAATAAAGAATAAGTAGAATTTTTATCATTTTTTATATAGACTTTAATCGTCATTTCAGTAAATTTTTGGCGCTCCTGTAACAATAGTTCTTTTTGAAGATCAAATTCCAATAAGTGTATAAATTAAATACTTTTTTATTTAATATGATAGACTTTTCCTAGATATAAAGATTAAAGATAAAGAAGATAAATTATTTGGGAATGTTCGGTCAATTTTATTGGTTGGAATAGTGTTTTACCTTTTTGACAGAAAAGGTTAAAAAAAGACTCGTCACACGAGCCGCCATAGCTCAGTCGGTTAGAGCGTGGGTCTAATAAGTCCAAGGTCGCAGGTTCGACCCCTGCTGGCGGCATATCTTTTGCCTTTTTAGCATTTTTTTTTAAACTATAATACTTTTGTTTCTGCAGAATATCTTTGCTAATTTTTAGAAATAAATAAAATTCAACAAAAGTAAATTATTTCATTATTTTATTTATAATGTTGTTAAAATATTTATCAATTATACTTTAGACATAACAAAAAAATATAATAAATATAGTGTATAATCTATAACAAAAAGAAATAAGAAAAAAATATTTGTATCTCTCATAACTCTCTTCAAATTTAACCGATTTTTACGGTAAATAGCCAAAAAATGTGTTTTTTTCTAACTTAGGGGAAAAAAGGTCTCAAATGTTTTAAACCATATATTGTCCAAATTATCTTAAAAACACTGTTTTTTTGGTAATTTTTTAGCATAGATTTGTACAAGGAACAACGTTACTTTAAAATTAATAAAGTAAGATGGTTTCCATATCATTTGAAAAGTCTAATTCCAGAATAATGAGAAAACACAATACTATAGAATTGTATTAAAAATTGGCCGAGTTATGATCCAAAGAGTGGTGACTACTTTAAAAAAATAATTAAAATGTTAAATATCTATAAATTAGTCAAAACTTTATAAAATGAAAAAGAATTGTATTTGTTATATAGATCTACGTCTAACTTAAAAAACAAATATCTAACAAACTTTATAGCTTAACTACGAAAGAAGTTATATAAATTTGAATGTCAACTTTTTTGTCTTTTTTCCATTATTTTTGTAAAAACTAATTTTGTTCCAGACATAACTCTTTCTAAACTTGATCACTTTTATGGTAAAACACTTAATAGATGTGTTTTGTTCTAACTTAGTGCGGAAAATGAATATTAAATGTTTTGGGCCATAATTGGCCAAGTTATGCTTTAAAAACACTACTTTTAGATACTTTTTTTTTGTAGAGTTTTGTCTTTTAGATAACTTTTATAAAAGTAAATAGAATTTTTCGGTTTATGATTCATTTCAAAGGTACACGTCAAGAATAAGGGGGAAACTTAATATTATTAACATGAATATAAAACGGATAACGTTATACACTAAAGAGTGATAAGCATTTTTTCTATAAAAGTTTAAAAAATTAATAGTTATTACTTTATGAAAGCTTAAAAAAACAATGAAGACATAATTTTTTAATATAGATAAAAGTTTGACTAAAATATCAAAATATGACGAAGTTTGTAGCTTTAAAACGAAAGAAGTTTTATTAGGTATTAATTTTTTTGCTTTTTCTTATTTATATGTTGGTAAAATTAAAGTAAATATGTAGTTAATAAAAGAATGATATTGAAATATTTATATCAATTTCAAAACTATAATGGAAAGGCATTTAAATAGTTACTTAAAATAATTCAAATATTCATTTTTATCCACTTTTTCGATATAAATGAAATTTTTTTTGTTGGGTGAATTTTTTATTAAACTAAAAGTTTGAATAATTGTAAACGTTATAAAATGATTCTCAAACTCAGAAATACTTTATATTTTATAACAATGTATTTTCGGTCATTCTATACCATTTTCCGGTCAAATTCAACATTTTTCCAACCAAACTCAACATTTTCCTATTAAATTTCAACATTTTCCTATTCAAATTCAACATTTTTCCATTTAAATTCAACATTTTCCTATTCAATTTCAACATTTTCTCATTCAAATTCAACAATGCTCCAATTTACTTTTATTTTTAATTTTTTAAAGGTAAAAAATGTAATTTTTATAAAATTAAGTACTCTTTATTGTAAATTTTACTTTAATGAAGAAGTAAACGCGATGAAATTGAAAGAATTACAAGCATGTTTAATTTTGACTTTAAATTTCTTTCACCATATTCATACATGCTTAATCCTATTGAAAATGCATTTTCTAAGATTAAAAACTGCGTTAGATCAAGATTAAGAAATAATAAAAATGGAGTTTTATCAGATGTAATAATGTCTGAGATAAATAATATTACATCAACTGATTGTAATAGGTACTTTAGATATATTACAAAAAATATTACAAATTGTGCTGCGGAACTTCCCTACTATCATAAATGAAATCAAATTTATTAATTTTTAAAATTGTATGCTTTTTACAAATTAAAAATTTATTAAAAGTTTTATATAATTTTATATTAATATATAATATTTTAAAAAACATACCTTATAACTAAAAAAATTAAAATTAATCTTTAAGAAGATGATTATGAAGTGTCGAAATTGAATAAAAAAATGTTGTCTTTGAATGTGAAAATGTTGAAATTGAATAGGAAAATGTTGAATTTGAATGGAAAAATGTTGAATTTGAATAGGAAAATGTTGAGTTCGGTTGGGAAAATGTTGAATTTGACCGGGAAATAGTATATTTCTCCATTAATACGTAATTTAATCAAACAATTTTTTATATACATAATTTGATTAATAATTTAGTATAAAAATGCTTTTTTAAAAAATATGCTCTGCGGACCAGCCCTGACCTGCCGAAGGCGAGTCTAAGGCTGATTAATTAAAAAAAAGTTTCAAACGACGTTGTTAATTAAAAAGTTGTTTCAAACGACAATGTTAATTAAAAGGTTGTTTCTAACGGCGTTGTTTCATACGACATTGTTTCATACAACGTTGTTAATAAAAAAATTGTTTCATACGACGTTGTTTCAAACGACATTGTTTCTTACAACGTTGTTTCATACGACGTTATTTCATACGACGTTGATAATAAAAAGGTTGTTTCATACGACGTTGTATCATACGACGTTGTTTCATACGACGTTATTTCATACGACGTTAATAATAAAAAGGTTGTTTCATACGACGTTGTTTCATACGACGTTATTTCATACGACGTTGATAATAAAAAGGTTGTTTCATACGACGTTGTATCATACGACGTTGTTTCATACGACGTTATTTCATACGACGTTGTTAATAAAAAGGTTGTTTCATACGACGTTGTTTCATACGACGTTATTTCATACGACGTTGTTAATAAAAAGATTGTTTCATACGACGTTGTTAATAAAAAGGTTGTTTCATACGACGTTGTTAATAAAAAGGTTGTTTCATACGACGTTGTTTCATACTACGTTGTTAATAAAAAGGTTGTTTCATACGACGTTGTTAATAAAAAGGTTGTTTCATACGACGTTGTTTCATACTACGTTGTTTCATACTACGTTGTTAATAAAAAGGTTGTTTCATACGACGTTGTTTCATACTACGTTGTTAATAAAAAGGTTGTTTCATACGACGTTGTTAATAAAAAGGTTGTTTCATACGACGTTGTTAATAAAAAGGTTGTTTCATACGACGTTGTTTCATACGACGTTGTTAATAAAAAGGTTGTTTCATACGACGTTGTTTCATACTACGTTGTTAATAAAAAGGTTGTTTCATACGACGTTGTTTCATACTACGTTGTTAATAAAAAGGTTGTTTCATACGACGTTGTTAATAAAAAGGTTGTTTCATACGACGTTGTTAATAAAAAGGTTGTTTCATACGACGTTGTTTCATACGACGTTGTTAATAAAAAGGTTGTTTCATACGACGTTGTTTCATACTACGTTGTTAATAAAAAGGTTGTTTCATACGACGTTGTTTCATACTACGTTGTTAATAAAAGGTTGTTTCATACGACGTTGTTTCATACTACGTTGTTTCAAACGACGTTGTTTCATACGACGTTGTTTCATACTACGTTGTTAATAAAAAGGTTGTTTCATACGATGTTGTTTCATACTACGTTGTTTCAAACGACGTTGTTTCATACGACGTTGTTTCATACTACGTTGTTTCATACGACGTTGTTTCATACGACGTTGTTTCATACTACGTTGTTAATAAAAAGGTTGTTTCATACGACGTTGTTTCATACTACGTTGTTTCAAACGACGTTGTTTCATACGACGTTGTTTCATACTACGTTGTTAATAAAAAGGTTGTTTCATACGATGTTGTTTCATACTACGTTGTTTCAAACGACGTTGTTTCATACGACGTTGTTTCATACTACGTTGTTTCAAACGACGTTGTTTCATACGACGTTGTTTCATACTACGTTGTTAATAAAAAGGTTGTTTCATACGACGTTGTTTCATACTACGTTGTTTCAAACGACGTTGTTTCATACGACGTTGTTTCATACTATGTTGTTTCATACTACGTTGTTTCAAATGACGTTGTTTCATACTACGTTGTTTCATACGACGTTGTTTCGTACTACGTTGTTTCATACTACGTTGTTTCGTACTACGTTGTTTCATACTACGTTGTTTCATACGACGTTGTTTCATACGACGTTGTAAATAAAAAAGTTGTTTCAAACAACAATGTTAATAGTTTCAAACGACTATGTTAGTAAAAAGGTTGTTTCAAACACTGATGTTAATAAAAAGATGGTTTCAAACAACGATGTCTTTAACAAAAAGAAATAAGAAAAAAAAATTTGTCTCTCTCATAACTCCTCTCAAACTTAACCAATTTTTACGAGTAAATAGCCAAAAGATGTTTTTTTTTCTAATTAGAGGGGCTGAATTAGTTTCAAAAACTTTTCGCTAAATTATCTTTAAAAAACATTGTTTTTTTTGGCGTTTTTTAGCATAAATTTGATTAGGAGTCAACGTATTTTAAAATATTTTAAATACAATGATATATATGTCATTTGAAAGATCAAATTTCGGAATAGTGCGGAAACACAATACTATGCAACTGTATTAAAAATTGGCCGAGCTATGGTCCAAAGAGTGGTGACCATTTTGAAAAAAAAATTTAAAATTTAAATAGCTTTAAATTAGTCAAAACATGTTTAAATCAAATAAAATAGTATCTGTCTTAGAGATCTACGTTCAACTTAAAAAATAAGGGTCTAACGAAGTTTATAGATTATATACGAAACGATTTATGTCAATTTTAGTTTCATTTTTCTCTCTCTTTTCTATTTCTTTTGTAAAAGTCAATTTTGTTCTAGACATAACTCTTTTCAAAGTTGATCGATTTTTATTGTCAAATAATCATTTGATGTATTTTTTTTCAACTTAGGGAGGAAAATAAATTTCGAAACTTTTAATCTATAACTGGCCAAACTATTTCTAGAAAACGTCACGTTTTAGCCACATTTTTGCATGGTTTTGTTCCAATTATAACTCTTTTAAAGGCTGATTTAGCTTTGTAATTTACGATTCATTTATAAGTAACAAGTATGGAAAAGAGGGAAATTCAATATTAAAATGATCAACAAAAAATTAGTAAAGTTATGGATTAAAATGTGACAACCATTTTTTTAGTAGAAATAAAATTTTTTAAATATTACAACTTTATAAAAAGTTGTTTAGAATGAATAAAATTAAATGTAGTATATAAATCAAAGTCTGATTTTAAATATAAAACCATAACAAAGTTTGTAGCTTAAAAACGAAAAAAATTTTTAGGTATTAATTTTTTGTTTTTTCTCATTTACATATTTGTAAAATTAAGTTAAATGTGTAGTTAATAGAGCAATGATATCAAATTGTTTATACCAATTTCAAACATATAATGAGGAGTCACCTAAATAGTTACTTGGATTGTTTCAAATATCCATTTTTATTCATCTTTTGAATATAAATAAAATTCTTTTTGTTGGGTAAATTTTTCGCTTAACTAATCAGTTTTAATAAAAGTAGACGTTATAAAATGATTCTCACAATCAGAAATATTCCATATATTATAACAATATATATTCGGTTATCATTTTTCTCCAGAAATTTGTAATTTAATAAAACAATTTTTTTATACAGACACTTTAATTAATGACTTTGAGTAAAATATTTTTATTTGTGATCTCGTGCCTATAATCACATAATTAACAAATAGTATAATTAACACTTAATATTAATATAATCACTATACAAAACAATATCTATACTTTATATATTGAATGGCTTTGATGGTATTAACATACTGTTGTTCCCCTATTTGGAATTTATTCATTCATTTTATCACAGCTCCTTCACTTTGTATAAAAATTCTTTATTAAAAAATATGCTCTGCGGACCAGTCATGACAAGCCGAAGGCGGGTCTAAAGCTGGTTAATTTAAAATATGAGTGGTGTATTATTTTTGTCGCGCAGTGTATTGAAGAATTGGCTTTTTCAAAAAGAAAAGTTCAGCAATAATTACGGTGAAAGTTGTTATGGATTATCTTACTGGTACTTCAAGTTTCGAGTATGATGATATTTCTACTAATATTTATGTTGAAACATCTATTCATGTAGAGATTGCAAAATATCTACTTGAATGTAATTATTTTAGTTTTGAAGATAGATGCAATAGCAAGAAAATTTAATTTCTACTATGATAATTATTTCACTAATATTAAGAAAGATTTCTATAAAGAAATTTTCGATGAAATTAAATTTAAAGAAAATTTGGTTGTAATAGATGATTATATATATAGTATTGAAACTACCAGGGACTGTCAAAAATGTAAAACTGAGCATATAACTCGTATCTTTTTTACACAATTTGATGGAACAATTGAAATAATTTAAAAGTAAAAAAAATTAAATTTTAATAATAAATAGTAATTATTTGTTTTTTTTTTAAAATTTATTATGTTATTTATCAATTTTATTACTGTCGGCAGTTGACGCATTATATCAACTACCTATGAAAATTTACATAACATATAAATTTTAATATAAACAATTAATATATATATCGTTAAAATTGTAAAATGATTGTCTTATTAATATATAATAAATTATGAGTTTATTTTCAATATGACCACGAGCCAGAAGCTGATGGGGCTGATAGTTGACATGGAGGTTCCACCGACTCTAAATTCGCTAAAAAGAGATACAAAAGAAAACTTAGATCTTAACAGTCTCCTATCAACTATCAAAACAATATTACCTTACGATAATGTCACTATATTCAAAGCAATGACTATGATGTTAGCGAAAGAATATGCTGATCTTAAAACATCTATGAGCTCAATTATAACAGTAAATGAAGAAAATGAAAATACGTTCACCCCACAAAAGTTTTCTTAATTGCTTATAGGAACTATAATAACAGTATCTGGAAATTCACTTCACACAACGTCATTAATGGGAAATTTAAATTTTACCAAACCAAAATTACCACCTTTACCAATATTACAACAAAAAGAAAATCCTATTACCTTTATAGAAAAGTTTAAGAATAGGTTTGCAGGACTTACAGAACAAGAAGGTATTGCATTGTTTCCTGAGTTCTTAGAAGGACCTGCATTGATAGATTATAAAGCCATTGAAACGGAAAAGATGGTAACTTTAGATGGTGTACTTAAAGAATAGATTTCCTGTTATGACCCAAATATGACCCCTCAAAGACATGTAATTAAACTGGATCAGATACTTGCAACGGCAACTCCGTTTAATAAAAATACTCTAAACATTTACATGAATAAAATTACTGCTTGGATCCGTGAACTTGAAAAATTAAAAGAAACACTATCTTATAGATCAAAAATGAAATATGTTTTGTCAGCTGTACGTCATCTTAAACATCACCCAGAGTTAACAGAAAAGTACCTGAAATGTAAAGATACGCACGAAGCATATTTAAAATTTCAAAAAACCGTACTATCTGCATTAACTAAAAAAATGGAATCACAATTACCTACAAAAACCAAAACAGATGTTCCGAAACAACAAAAAAAAATTCAAAAATAATGATAAATTTAAAAATAATAATTCAATTTTGATAAATGAGTTAAATAGTGAAATAAATGAAATTAAAGATTGTTCACCTGTCTCTCTTTAAAGTCCTGTAGCTTCTATCAATATTTTTTTAAATCACGTTTTTTGAGTCAGTCGAACATTTTTTAAAAATTTGATACAACACGAATTTGTAACCCCTCATTTTTATTTTATTAATAAAAAAAGCAACTAAAATAATGTATGTTGGCAGATTTATTCAGCCTGAAACTTTGAGATACAGGAGCTGCAGTAATACAGGGTCGGAAAAATTAATTTTTACAAGTTTCCAGTAAATAGATTTTTTTAAAAATAAATATTGTTTCTAGGGATAATTTTTTATGAAAAAACGAATGAGCATAGTGAAAACATGCTTTTTTTTTATTTTTGTACTCATACTCAAAAACATATTGTGTTACACTTTTTATTTTTTGTTAAATCTAGATGCAAAATTACATAAAAAATAGAATAAGCACAGTGAAAACATGCGCTTTTTTGATTTTTGTACTCAAAAAATGAAAAACTAGAAAAAAATTTTAAAAGACAATAAAAACGGAAATTTACGAGTCCGAAAGTATGCTCATTTCTTTTTTTACAAAATATTATTGCTAAAAACTGTTGTCACATAGTGACAGTAAATTGGAATAAACACTCATTAAGATAGAATTCAATTTATTAATATAACGGTTGTTTTATATAATAAATAATATATATGAAATATGAATATATTCTACAGGGTGTCCCATAATTAACTCCCCACCTGGGACAGCTTATAACTTTTTTCTACGAAGAGATAAAAACGTGAAATTTTGCAGGTTAGTAGAACTAAGAGACAATATTTTTTATCTTTTTTATTTTTAAAAAATTATGGTCCCATTGGGACTTATGGCCGTTTTAAAAAAATGTGTTTTTTTCGCCTTTATGAGTACGTAACTTTTTTATATAAAGAGATGATTTTTTTACAGATCGAAAGCTCAACTTCTTTTGTACTATAATATTTAATATCATAAATATTTAACTTCATTGACATTGTTTAATTTTTAATTCAAACAAAAAAATCACGATATTTGCCAAAATTTCGTAGTTTTTTCAAAATTAAAGCTCGTTGAGAAGATTCTGGCAAACGGTTTATCATTATTCTGATAGAGTAAACGATGTTCTATCGAATGGGTATAGTTTCATGAAAATCAAATAAGATTGACGAAAGTTATGATTTACCAAAGACCACAAATTTCGTACTTTTTGTAAAAAATTAAGTTACAAACACTAATTTTTTTAACATATTTAATACCTAATTGTATTGTTATCATCAACAAAGTATGCTAATTTAAAGTATATTGCTCATTTGTCCATATTTGGCCAAAAAAATTCCAGTAATTTTTATCACTTAAATTTCTTTAAAAATCATTTTTCTTAACATTTATTACAATTTATCTGCGTTTTATACTATTTTACATAATAATTGCCCTAAAAGAGCATTTTTATGCATCTTTCAAAAATATCGTATATTCGGCCTTCTTCTTATAAAGTTTATGTTTGAAATATGAACAAATAACAATACAGAATAGGATAATATTTCAATTACTTTCATTAAAAAAGCATTATAAATGTTGAAAAACTAAAAAAAATAACATATTTTTTCTAATTACTAAAGAAAATGGAAAAAAGTACACTATTTCTGGATTTTAATAACTTTCTTGAAACTTATTACTAGGAAACAAGATTATTATCGTTGAATAGGGCATCGTTTACTGTATCAGAATAATGATAAAGCTTTTGCGAGAATTTTCTCAATGAGCTTTAATTTTGAAAAAACTACGAAATTTTGGCAAAAATCGTGGTTTTTTTGTTTTAATTAAATATTAAACAATGTTAATGTAGTTCAATATTTATGATATTAACGATTCTTATACAAAAGAAGTTGAGCTTTCGATCTGTAAAGAAATCATCTAAATATCTCTTCATATAAAAAAGTTACATACTCATAAAAGCGAAAAAAACACATTTTTTAAAATGGCCATAAGTCCCAATGGGACCACAATTTTTTAAAAATAAAAAAAATAAAAAATATTGTCTCTTAGTTCTACTAACCTGCCAAATTTCACGTTTTTATCTCTTCGTAGAAAAAAGTTATAAGCTCTCGCAGGTGGGGAGTTAATTATAGGACACCCTGTATATTCAACAAAAACATAATTTGTTTTTAAAAAAATCGATTTGCCGAAAACTTTAAAAAATCAATTTTTCCGACTTTGAGTTACCGTAGCTTCTGTATCTCAAAGTTTCAGGCCGAATAAATCTACCAACATTCATTTTTTTAGTTGCTCTTTTTACTAATGAGATAAAAATAGATGGGTAAAATTTTTAGCTGTATCTCCAATGTCTGATTGACTCACAAAATGGGATATAAGTTATCGTAAAGATCTTTCTATCAATCTAATTAATCTATTTATGTCTACGATATCAATTTGTGTTTTAATTTGGTTTTGTTCATTCTGCTTTATAAACTTTTTTTAACAGTCTGAAATGGTGATATAGCAATAAGAAATGATACAGCAAAATGATGACATGTGTGTATATAAAGAGAGAGGATTATTATATCTCTTCATTTATTGCAACTATTTTATTATATTGCTTTTTTTATTGTTGTAATCCTATAATTTTAGGTGTGTTAAACCAATAAATTTTCTACTAGCCTATCTCTACTGCACGTCCTAGCACAAATCTTAAAAATTTTACTTTTTTAAACAAAAAAAATTATTTTTAATATGTTTTACTTGAGAAATCGTGTTAAATGAAAGTTGGCTTTATATAATATTTTTTTACTATATGAAATGTATATTATATAAGTTTAACCATTGATTATACGCATACGCATAAATTTAATTAAAAAAAATG
This sequence comes from Strongyloides papillosus, assembly GCA_005656395.1. NCBI lineage: Eukaryota > Metazoa > Nematoda > Chromadorea > Rhabditida > Strongyloididae > Strongyloides > Strongyloides papillosus. The sequence continues at coordinate 45,341 of SRSI01000043.1, forward strand.
TGGATACTGTTCTTTTTTTAAATAATAAAATAATAATTTTTGTCACATAGCATATATTTACGCAAATGACTTTCGTTTGTGAATATCTGTACAATACAATTCATTTTCCCTGAACTGATTTACTAAATTTTTTTTAACTTTTTACTTCAAATATAAAATTTTATTTAATTAATTTTTGACTTTTGAAAAATTTAAAAAATTATTTCTATCATATTACTAGTATTTTATGCAGAACTGCATAAGATAGTTCATCTACAAAACTTTGAGTTATTAATAATTTAAATTATAAATTGTATCAACTTTCAGATCAGTATATACATTATACTATAATAGTATTAAATGTACAAGGTAAATAAATGACCTTTAATTGTAATTTCCAAAACAACCTTCTATAGTAAAACAATCAATCTTCAAATATGGCAATATAAAATGCCTTAAATCAACATACTTTTGACATTTGATTTATGTTATTTCGATTACTAAGATTACTATATAAACAACATATAATAATAAGTATATACATTTGTTTGAAATTAAATATAGTTAATACATTTTATTTTACACAATCTGCCGTCGATCACTTCAACCAGTGGTGTCTTAAGTAGAATTTTGAGAATGATGCTTCGAAATAACATGGCATTATTATGTTGTATACTGAATTTATTTCTAAATTAAATCTAACTTTTAATATTTTGAAAATTTAATAAAAATTTGTCTCTTGAAAAAGAGATACTTGGAATTAATAAACATATATGTTCTTTATAATTTCATGTGTAGCGTCAAATGGTAATAATAACTTTTTTAAAATAAAAAGGCAGCGAACAATAATAATAATGAAATAATTTATTAATTATAAATTAAGCTTACAACAGCATCTTACAGTTAACTAATGTAAACCATATAGAAGCTGCAGTCAAAGAAACACCAAAAGCAAAGAGGAAAAACAACTAGGAGAAACAAATATAGTCAAGATATTATATAAATAAACATTACTTTTTGCTATATGTTGTAACAGATATATGTTTTATTATTATATATACTCATTTTACATTTTGTCTTTAACAAACGTTTAATTTAAACCTTAAGGTGTTAATCTTCATATGTGAGATCTCTTTAGGAGTTCCCCAGGATCCATCAGGATTACATGGAGATTCCACCTTGTGTAATTCGATTGTGATTCATTGTCCTTTACCTTAAACCTGCTAAACACCCGAATTATTGGTAGTTTTTGAGAATATTCTATCATTGTTCCTGACTTCGCGTATAAACGATGGTAGTAACTCTTAGGTTTATTTTTATTGAAATTACTGTTATCAAATAACTCAATTTTACTAGATATTCACATTATACCTACAGGTTGCCTTCTGTAATTAATAGAATCCTCAGCACATATCTCTCTTTTTAAGTCTAGTTTCTCTTTCTTTCATTTTTTATATATTACTTATGCCCAGACATGCTTTGCCATGTTACGAGAGATATTTGTGCAACTAACTACTAAGTACAAGAATAGTGGGTGCCGGACCTTTTATCCTTCAAATGTACTACGTGGTGTTGGTGGATGGCTCATCATTGTGCCATCATGTCTTTAGGAAATGTAGTTAGTTACTTTATTATTACAGCGAGCACACAAAATGAGGATTTTTTAATTTCTCTTTAGAATATAATTTTTTTTACATATTGTCTAAATTTGAGTTACAAGTTCACTCAGTAGACAGGAAAGCACTGCATCTGTTAACTTTGTAAGTAGTTAAATAAATAAATAAGTATATAATTTATTATGGCATAACAGAGATATTTTTTGTATTTAATATAAGACTTAATATGTTATATCTTTTCAAACTATTTTATACCAGCCCGTTGCTATGAGGCAGGCTTACATTCCCCCTTTAGTTATTTATTTGTTTAAAGATTGTTTATTGTTTCTTCTTTTGATTTTCCATGACCTTCTTCTCTCCCGTCCGGAAAGCCTGGGGTGACGTTATTCCAATGAATTCCCAATAGTGGAATTAATTTTTCATTTAAATTAATTTACATTAATTTCTACTTGTTTAGAAATATAAATTATAATACTTAAATATTATTAAAAACATTTTTTAATATCGTGCCGTGTTTTCATCATTATTTATTTTTTTCAATTGATTTTTGTATATTTTCAGAATTACTATGAAGTTATTATATGAGCTGGTATCTACTTCGCTAATTCGAAGTTTCTTCTGGATAATTTTTTATTTTAATGTTCATTAATCGGATTTCCAAGATTTGAAGCTATTTGTTGTTGTTTTTATGATGGCAAGTGATTGCGTGTATCTTGTTTTTATGTTTATGTGTCCTTTGTTGCTAACCCTTTCCATTTCTTTCTCTAACTTTCTACTTTCAGATGGTTTCTTTTGATATATGTAAGATTTACCAAAGTCTTTGCTCTCCAATTGAGAAGATAGTGGAGAAACTGGTACCGATGGATTGTCCTTCTGATTGTCCTAGCAGCTTCTCTCAAGAACTTGCTGTAAAATTTGCAGTGGAGGTAATATGTTCAGTTTTAATTCTCATTTTTGCATTGATATATAAGTTTTGTAACCAACGTGGTGCTAGAGAGTAATTTATGTTGTTAAAACTTTTTAACCTCGATTTCTTGTTAAAAAAGATCTTTAATATTCCACGTGTTAGTGTAACTTTACGAATACTTTCTTAATACTTCTTCTTTCTTTCATTTCCAACTGGGTATTGTTGTTAACTGTGGTGCAATTACTTGGCATAGTATTAACGATGGGAATTCTCCATGTTGTTGTATTTAATTGTAGGATATAATGATTTCGTATCTAGTTGTAAGTAATGAATGTGTAACAAATGCTTTTGAATGTGAAACTTTTCTTCTTTCGAATATTGGTGCGATAGATAATACCTGGTGAATTTCTTCTTATGTGAAAATTAAATTTTAAGATGAATCATAGTTTTAATGTGTCAACTTCAGAGTTCTTCAAATTTCAGGATCTTAACAGGTAACTGGTGTGCCATTGTAGAAATGTTTTCATATCTTGTTGAGGAATGTCTGAATTTTTATTTTAAATATTGTATTGTACTCTGTCCTACTTATTTAAAATGTGAATTAATGGGTATTGATAATTGGCAGGTGTTCATGATTAATTGTTTTCCGTTTATAGACAGTTTTTCTTATTGTGAGCTTTGTGTTTTACTGATTGTGTTTTTCGGCATAATTATCTTTGAGATTTGAAATTAATTTTACCTTATGCCTTGTGTTTTAGTGATAATAATTTTCCTTTTTGGTTGTTATGAATTCATGCTTGAGAATATATTTTAATTACAGGTTGGTCTTATTTGATCTTAATTAAGCATTTATAATTGTGCCAGCCAGGTGTTGTGGGTGGCGATCATCTTATTAATTCTTTTGTGACCTCAGGTCCACCCCCCTCAAGATGGAAGGCGCCCATGACTATAAAAACCCAGAATTTTAGTGTTTCTCATCATATTTTGCTTCAAGAGCAAGTCAAAGAAGCAGTTCAAACATTCAAGATGGCTCAGAGCAGAGACACGACAGAGAAGGAATTTCTTGGTAAGTCGGAAGATTCATTGATGATATTCTTGTTTCAGCAAGTGTAGGAGAGCCCATACGTGAAGCTTCCAGTGATGCTGAGCATCTCTTGGATGGTGACGATGACGTTGGCGACGTATCCACTGAAGCCAACGTTGTTGAAACCGTCCAAGAGGTTGTTACTGATGGAAGTGGTGAGGGAGCAGTGATGGAAACTGGTGGTGATGTTGAATCAACGGAGATTGTGCCTGTTGCCGTAATGGATCCACCACCAGCTGTAGAAGCGAGCACTAGTTCAGGTGAGTTAGGTACGTTGAAACCAAGGATGCCCCCGAGGTTTTGGCGTCCTAAGAAATCCCTGTATCGTAATGTTCGCCTTATAGTGGTACTCTCTAACCTTCCAGCTGCCCATGCTAGAGGTAATTAAATTCAACTTGTTTCATGACCTGTTTCAGGCTCCAAGAAGCGAGAAAAGCAGATAGAGCCCGCTATTCCGAAGATACGTAAGAGGAGTGCTATTCAGTGTACACCGCGTATGCAAAAATTTCGGAAGATGGTGGCAAGAGACCCCCGCTGCAAGAATGAAGAAACCTATGGTTCCTGTGGTCAATGAAGCAAAGATGCAGGCGCTCCAGCAGGTAGTTGCGGACTACGCTGTGATTCTCAATGGAGATACTCGCACTATTGAGGCACAGTTATTGTTAAAGGATGTAGGTTTACTTCCAAAACATCCGCTTGCTAAACGTATGATAATGGCGGAAACGTCATTTATACTCGTACGTCTTTATCAAACGGCGACCTCGATTAACACTTATCGGGCTTCACTGGAATCAACACCTATTGTGGATTATAGGATGTTGAATTTAATTGATACGATACCTGATATATGGAACCGTAATCAAAAGAGTCCATTTATCGGTATTTCCTTAACGATACACGGTACCACGGTATTTCCCAGACTCATAGTTCCTAATTGGGAAGGAATGAGGTTGGTATATGCCGGGAGAAGTGTCTCTGGTCCACTACCTAGGGGCTTGAAAGTTCTTATTCTGGAGAACTTTGTGCATGCAGTGGATGTGAAGTGGCGAGAATTATTATGGTCTTTGACGAAGCTACAAATCTTGGTACTAGATGATTGTGAATTGGCTCATCATCTAAGTGTCATACTAAACTCATTATCCACTATGCAGGCTGTAGTATGCATGCGTGGAAGAGAGTGTAATTGCTATCGTTCTCCAATAGGAACCAAATTCTGGAGAACAATCGAGGTCGTACCAGCCGAACAGAATAACAACCACTATTTCAATGAAGTGGTCTTTCAGCGGTCTAGAAGAAGATTTCATACTCGTGTCAAGGTGTATTATAACGACGATCGAGTACTAGAAGACTTGTGTGCCGCTGAACTACCTGATCCAGTTGCAGAAGCATGGAATGAGCTGCAGGAAAGAAGAAGAAGTTAGCACGCGCTGGTCCTGTTTGAAATGAATTTCATTGTGAAATACATAAATTGTCTTCTTTTTTTTGTATTAATTAATAATTGTGTAATTGAATAACTAATTAATGATTTTTCTCTTTTTGTATTTGTATTATTTAAATTGGAAATTTAAATAAAGGTATTCATAAGTAAGTAAGTGGTTTAAAATTGTTGTTATCTTAATGAGTGATAAGTATATACAAAAATTGCAAACACTAAAGGTATAATGCAATCGGATAAACATGGGCATCTTTTTAAAGATGGCTCTGACTGAGACATTGTTTCGCAAAACGAACGTTAAAGAGCGATGGGATGTACTTCTTCATTCTATCAGCATGGCATTTTTCATATGAGAGACGGGTATGACGTTTTCCTACGCGTAATATCTCATATGTATCACCATATAAATGTTTAATTATCTTAAACGGTCCTTTCCATGTTGGTTGATTCTTCATCGAAGTTGTTGCATCTTTCTTGTGCATAACTTTACGGAGTATAAGATCACCAACATTAATCTTAATCCCACTACGCGATTGTTCAGGATCATTAAATTGATCTTTTGTATCCTTGATTAATTCATGAATACCACTGAGACCATTGTGAATAGTTTCATCATTTAGAATCCTATCAGGTATATTCAAAAGGATTTGTGCTGGTGAAAGACCAGTACTTCTAGATTTTGAACGATTGTAGGCGTAAACAAAATGAGAAACTACTGATAACAGTGACATTCCTTTACGAATACGAATAGCATTACGTAATGTACGATTAAAGCGTTCCACAAAAGCATTGCTTTTATGGTTACACACAAAAACTAATAGTGACAAAAATTTAAAAATTCAAAAAAAATCTATATGTCACAAGCAATAGTGACAGTCACTATTAAAAAAACATGGGTAATTTTTTATCACAAACAGCGGTAAATTTTTTTTCTATAACAATATGCAAAATTTAATAAAACATTTTTAAAATTTAATAAATAATATGTAAAAAAATTTTTTTGTAACATAATAAGTTAGAAATATATTAGGTTGTCCCATCTAAAATGACTATTTTTTACCCTAATTTTTAAATACACATAACTTTTTTAAAAATAAATATTTTTATTCAAAATAACAACCACTACAATCTATACATCGTTGCCAACGAGATACGAGCTTATTGATTCCATCGACATAAAAATCCGGGCTTCTACATTCGATGAAAGCTTCAAAGGCAGTTTTTGCTTCCTCATCGTTCCTGAAGATTTTCTTCGTTAAGAAATTGTTCAGATGTTTGAAAAAGTGAAAATCTGTTGGAGAAAGATCAGGTGAGTATGCCGGATGAGGTAGAGTTTCATACTCCAATTCCCTCAGTTTCTGAATGGTTCTTTTTGAAACGTGCGGCTTTGCGTTATCGTGGAGAAGAATCGGTCCTTTTCTGTTGACTAAAGCGGGCACTTTCTGGAACAATTTCTGGTGCATTTTTTAAATTTGTTGACAGTAGAAATCTGAAGTAATAGTTTCACCAGGTTTCATAAAGTCGTAGTGGATAATTCCTATGGCAGACCACCAAACAGTCACCATAATTTTCTTTGGGGATAGTTTGGGTTTCGGGAACTGTTTTGGTGCTTCGTTCTTGCCCAAACATTGTCCAGATCTTTTGCGGATGTCGTAGAGGATCCATTTTTCATCGCAAGTAATAAGACGATCAAGAAATGGGTCGTTCTTGTTCCTCAAAATGAGAGATGAGCAAATTTCATAACGACTTAATTTTTGATAGTCGTTTAATTCATGAGGTATCTATCGGTCAAGCTTTTTTGTCTTTTCTATCTCCTGTAAGTGACGGGAAACTGTTGATTTATATACATTTAGTTCTCCAGCAAGTTCCTTAACCGTTGTACGTAGATTTGCTTCAACAACTTCTCGTAGCACGTCGTTATCAAGAACCGACTCAGGCCTCTCACGCTCTTCATTCTCGAGATCCTCACTGCCTTCTCTGAATTTTTTAAACCATCTTTGAATCGTAGAAGAAGAGACGAGATTTTCCCCGAAAGTTTTGTTGCTTTCTTGCGTTGTTTTTGCGACATTAGTACCGCGTTTAAACTCGTCCAGCATAATAGCGCGAATATCACGTTTTGACAGCATTGTTTGTTTCTAAGATAAGATGATAATAAACAGAGCTCATGGCAATGATATATATATATATCAACGTGTAGAGGAGATTTAGAAGAATCTAGCAGTTTAATTTTTATACTAAAACATAGCCAATCATTTGAGAAAACGCGTGTCAAACAACGCGTATCAGAAAATAGTCATTTTGGATGGGACAACCTAATATAATCTTTGGTAATTTTAAGAAATAAACATTAATAAATAACATTTATAAATATAAAGAAATAACATTTACAAACATAAATAAATAACTTTTACAAACATAAATAAATTTTTTATCTTAATCAAATATCTTGAAAGTATTAAAATAACATAAAAATTAGCCTCTTATTCTAATTTATATAATTAGCTTGCTTATATTAGCATTTAATTTATATTTTAAAGTATTTTTGTGACAAAAAATGTTTGAAGAACTTCAACCAATTGAAGATCATAGAACAATTTGAAGTCAGTGGTACACAAGAGAGACAATAAGAAACACAGACGCTGTATCAGATACGCCCATAGGAAATGGGTACATAAGCTGAGTAACAATAGAATAACCTCAGTCTGGATAAATGGAGAAGCAAGAAGGAATAATATCTAAATAATAAACCCTTAAATTGTAATGTATATGTTTAATATAATAAAAGCTTATTTGAAATCCTAATTAGTTATTATTTTATCTTGCCTATCCGCCCTATTCAGATGCCTCAATCTACAATAACCTACTGGTTAGGTTACAAATTATATCTTCTAAAATTCGGGTAGCTGAGGATATACAGATGAAGGAGGATGATGACAGTGATAATGACATTGAGGAAATTGAAAACAATGTCCAACTTGATCTTGTAAAAAAAATAATGCTGCCATATATAACTGAGGAGGATGTTCTGAACAAAATGTTAAATTTTGAAATTAAAAAGAATTTTAACGCTGATCTTGCTGCAGCAAAAGAATTACTTTTAACCAAAGAACAAGAAGATCACTTAAAATACTATAGTCAAGGATTATGCCATGTAATGAATAGTTTTCTTTACAATGTTTACACGTATGTTTAAATTTTTATTTAACTTTTACTATTTCTAGTACACGTATCCCACAAAAAGTTAGACTCCGCAAGTTTGCAGTTAACGCATATCTCAAGTTGGTAAAGAATTTATGGGGACTACCAGTATTTGATTTTAATGTTAAAAAGTTTGGTCAAGTTTATAGGCAAAGACAATCTCGTGCAAAAAGGAATATAGTAAAAAAAACACCTGAAAAAATGCCTCCTTCTCCATTCTTAGTAAGTTCTTTTTTGTTTATTTCTTGTCTCTTTTTATTCTTTTTTTAATGTGATCCGACTTATTTAGAACCCATTAATATATATTGAAAAAATAAAAACAGCCAGAAAGTTTTGCTACAAAGTTTTTTCAAATCAATCAATGAATAGTTTCATAAGGAAAAATTATGAAAATATGTATTTCTACCTGTCTACTACAATGAAAAATATAGATATAATGCCACAAACATTACAAAAACGTGAAATTATATCTATAAATAAGGTATCTTCAGGCATTGATAAGATAAAAGAAATGTTTATATCAGAAAATCATACACAAGAATAGATGAATTTATTCGAAATGTCATTAAAATTTGTATGTGAAAAATATTCACTACCAAAACCATTAAAAGACGTTAAAGAAGTTGAAATAGATACAAATGGGATTTATGTCGATTCTAGTGAAATGACACCAACATTCTGCTATTTTATCGGACCAATTGTTTTTTTCACAAGTAAAAGTCTAGAAGAAGCTGTTAGAGTTTGGTATATTCTAAACATTATATGTAAAGACTTGAAACTTAATAATTCTGATAAATCTACATATCAATTAATTGGAGTATTCTCAAATATCAGTGAGGAACTCATATGTAAAAAGTATTCAACTCTTTTACCGTCAATAGCTATTTTAAATGATATGATCAATTCAGATACTTAAATTGAATATTATTTTATTGTTCGTCAAAATTACAACACGTAACAAAAATTTATTATCAATTAATTATATTACTCTTATTAAATGTTTTATATAGTATATTATGTTAGTAAAACAAGTTTTAATTATTTATTTGTTATAGATTTAAATGTCTCAATTACTTTTACCTTCAAGTACACACAAAATCAAATCATTTCTTTTTGACCGACCACCAATCAAAACAATATACAATGCACGAGCATTTTGTTTGACCACCCTCCCATAATTAATAAAAATGCAGAGAGCTGTTTGATATAAACAACTGTATGCATTTTTCATAAAACTACATAAGCATTTTTGCATAAACTGACACTATGCGGTTTATACCTTTTTACATATGTTGGTTTAGTTAGATTATACCATAATATAATCTAAAGAAAAAATAACTTAGAACATTTAGAACAAATAGAAGAAAAAGAACAAAAAGAAAAATAGAAAAATTTGAATTTTAAGATCTTATTCCAAACAATATATAAATATAAAAATTCCTTTTGTCATTCATTATTTCATTGTTATTTTATTTTGAGAGCCTTTTAATCTAATATTTTAATTTTATTAATGTTATTAATTTTATAAGGTTATTCAGCAATTTTAAATAAAATATTTTTAACTGTTTTATAAAAAAATCATGTGTCGGTTTAATATACAATAACTGGTGTGGTTTATAAAATAATACCCTATGTTGGTTTATAGTAAAACGTATTATTTTTCACTCAATTATAAATTTAAACTTTATGAATAAAATTAATAGTAAAATCATTTACAAAAATAATAAAAAATTTTTATTTATTACAAGATAAAAATACATAAAAAATAATATAAACAACCAGCAAAAAACTTTTTAAATAATTAAACAACCGGTTAAAATTAATAAATTCATCTACTATTATCTTTCATATTTTTTACTTTTTTTTCAGTTTCATTCATCTTGTTAGTCATCTTGTCAAGATTCATTGTAGCTCTTAAAAAGTTATCTCTAAGAATCCTGTAACAGCTACTTTCACATGATACTTCTACAACACCAGTTCTTGGATTAACTTTTAATTTTAAAAATATTCTTTTTTGATTTTACTAATTAATTCAGCCTATCTTTAGTTCAATTTAGAAATAATAGCTTCTTCATCCGGTGACATCATAATTTTAGTCTGAAAAAGAAAATAGGGAAATATATAAATAAATATTTAAAGAATGAACATTATTTTTAAAAAGAATTAACGACCACTATGCATTTTAAAACTACGTGAAAACCTTTCTTTCTAAAAAACAAAAGAGTGTCAAAAATTCCAAATGATTTTTACAATCATACATTATTTATTTTTTATTAGTATGTTTTAAAAAATTAATTATAAGTAAATTGTAATCGTTTGATCGTTTTTCCAATTCCTTGGGCACGTATTTTTTATTGGACTTTGTGTTTTTTTTGATGTGCAGGAATGGACTATTCCAGGAAAGAGATTTGTTTCATGGAATGGACTGTTGGGATTTTAAGTCATCTAATTATTTTAAAATAGTCACTTGTGTTAAATTACAACTCTACTTGTGGTTGTACTAAATTGCTTATCATTGTAATTTGTCATACATACATTTATTGTAATTGTCTTATTAATTAATTGTTAATTGTATTATCGTAAGTTAATGTATGAGGTCTTCTTGTCTATTAAATGTTTTTAGGCAGTCCTACGATATAAGTTTATTGCTTTGTTTGTTCTTCTGAAGGCAGTGGTACACAGGAGGAATAACAGCGAACACGGACTCTGTATCAGATACGCCCATAGGAAAAGGATACATAAGCTGAAGAACAATAAAGTAACCGCAGTCTGGATAAATGGAGAAGCAAGAAGGAGTAATATCTAAATAATAAACACATAAATTGTAATGTATATGTTTAACATAATAAAAGTCTATTTGAAATCCTAATTAGTTATTATTTCATCTTGCCTATCCGCCCTATTCAGACGTCTTAATCTACAATAACCTACTGGTTAGATTACATCTCTTAGTAAATCTCTTATTTTATTTTATCTATCTCGAAGTAGACCCCAGCACAATATTTAGAAATTTTATTAAAGTTTAAAAATAAAAAAAAGTTACCCGACCTCCCACTCTTCTATAATAAATTGAAATTGAAAATTGGATGTCAATGTGCTTTTTATGGGAAAAATATATACAACTTCAAAAAACACAAATTGACAACGATCGGTGGCGAGTAACGTTTTGGGTTGCCTTCAATGATGAAGTTGAGCCTTCACAAAATAACAACATATATAAAGAAATAGTATTGTATTAATTATAACGGAAGGAGAATAGTCACAATATTATCATATTTATATAAATTTTATAATTGTAACTATTTTTAAGCACGATGGTTGAGTTTGGCTTAATATTTATACATTTCTTCGGTATTCTGATGTTTTTCTATTCTGTGTAAAAAACATTCCATTTTTAGGGTAAATCATCCTCTTTAGTCTGTTTTGTATTCTTGAAACTTTTGTTGGTGGTCATGTCAATAATAAAAGTTCGGTCACCTGAAATCACAAAAAATAAAATTTTATTTTTCATAAAAAAACAATAAAAATAAATAACTTTTGTTATGAGATGTCATACACATGTAAATAAATATAATTGTTATCATTTAATTTTACTATTTACTATAATATCAAAAAAATGTGTTAAAATTAAATTTATACTAAAAAGTAACTAAAATCTTTGTAAAAATATAAAAAATATTTTGACTCAAATTATTTGAATAACAATTAAATTTATTATCTCAGGTGAATAACGTAAATTCTCCAACATAAATATATATATGTAAGTAAATTAATTTTCTAGCATCATGTAATCCAATGATTTCTTTTATCAATTTATTTTTATTTTTCCAATGCATAATGGAAGTAACTTCAAGAGTAAGTCCTATAAAAGTAACCTTTTAGATCTATTAATAATATCTTTAAGAATGAAAGTAGTTTAAATGATGATGGTTATTCAGAATCTTCTGAAACTAGAATGAAAAAGTCAATTCTCAAAGATAAAAGATTGAAATCGACTTTTCCAATTAATTATCACATTAGCCGTGGTGTAAATAGAAGATTAATCAAGGAAGCATTGACAGCTATTGAAAGAGAAACATGTATAAGGTTTAAAGAGTCAAATAATTTTAGAGATGGAGGCATAAATTATGTTAATAAAAGTAGAAACTGTTTTTCTTTTATGGGAAAAATTTCACTTGGTAAACCAGAAGAGGTAGTTTTAGGAAGTGCTTGTAATGCACTTACAATTGTTATCCATGAAACAATGCATGCTCTTGGTGTGATTCATGAATTTTCAAGACATGACAGAAATTCTTGTATTAAAGTAAGATTTGAAAATATAGTCCCTGGTCTTAGGTTTAATTATCAAACTTTCGCCTTATCAAAAGCAACACCATATGGCTTAAAATATGATTTTGGTTCTGTAATGCACTATAATAGACTTTCAGGTTCAAAAAAGGGACGAGTAACAATGGAACCCAAATATCTAAATTATTTAGAAACTATAGGACAAACGACACGATTTGGGTTTAATGATGCAAAACAACTTAATATTCATTATTGTAAAGATAAATGTCGTGGTTCGACATTAAAATGTAAAATGGGCGGATACCCACACCCAAACGATTGTAGATTTTGTAAGTGCCCGGCATTTTTTACAGGAAAACTGTGTACCAAATTATTACCTTCAGATAAAAAATGTGGTGTAACAAGATTTAAAACCAAGAATACAAACACACTTTTAATTGTCAAAGGAATTAAGACTTGTTACATTCAAATAACAGCACCAAGAGGACGCAAAGTACTGCTGAATATTCTCGAAACTAACTTCGATGATCACACCTTTGTTTGCCAACCAAATAAAGGATTAGAAGTTAAATTTTTTGCCGATAAAGCTGTTTCTGGTGCTATGTTTTGTAGAAGAAACTTCGGAAAGATTATAAAATCCCAGAATAATGTCATAGTTATGAAATATGTAGGATTAATCCCATCAAACAGAATAAGAATACAACACCGTGATGTTGCATAAGTTATGATGATGTCAAAGTATTCTTTTTTTTAATTATTAACACTTTATTTATGAGCAGCTCGCTGCAGTCGTCGCTACATACCTACAAGAATTTTTTTAAATCTAAAAAATTCCAAAAAAAAAATAGAAAATGTTTTGTTTTATAACAATGCAGTTATAAACTTCCAAATAATATTTCCCATTTACTATGTTTTATACTATTACACACAGAAAAACAAAGGACAAATTTTGACAAATCTATCTATAATGCAAAAAAATGTCCCACCATTTTAAAAAATTGAATATTATTCAAATTTTAAAATTATCAAGCAATAGCAAAAATTTTTAAACAACACAAATATTGGGTTGTTGCTTATTTTTGCCGTTTTTTTTTACAAAGATATATATGTTTGACTTTTTAAACTAATGCGACTTTTTTTAATTTTGATATTTTTCATGACATTATGCTCATTTTAGATCCCAACTTGTTTTTTATCTTTATTTTATAAAATACGTTATTAAGAGTCAATTTTGTTTGAAGTTACTAATGTTTTAATAAAAATCACTATTTTCAACAATCAACTAACAACAATGAGTTTAAAAATTTCACAACTATAATAATTAAAAGCAATAATTATTTACTCAAACAGAGTATTATTAATAAAGATATTATTTTAATATTCGTTCTTATTTTAATTTAAAATATGTAAAAGTTATTTTTTTTTACTATAAATAAAAATCTATATTATTTTTTAACTTTTCATAATTTTGATTTTTAAAATACATTATGAAAAAAATTTAGAGTATCAAATGTGAGAATTTCATAAAATACAATATATAATAATACAAACTATTGAAAAATATTTAAAAAATGTACTGTAATATGGTTAAAATGTTTTTTATAAAAGTTTTTGTAATTTTACATAAAATCAAATTTTAATCTTGTATTTTAAAATGGATTGTAGAAAACAATTTATGTTCTAAAATAAAAATAGTATACTAGAAAAATATAAACTTATTTTAATAATTCTCTAATTATTGTTTTTATTTTTCATATACAAAGTAATTGTAACAAAATTAGCCGCAAATCAAGAAAATTAAAATTTTTTAGGTGGGACAAATTTGTTACATTTTATGCAAACCTGTGTCCATTTTTTGTGTGTAGTTTGGAAGTGAAAGTTATGAAGTTCAAAAGCTTGATGGTAAGGAAGATTCAATCAAATGACTGATTAAACTATACGTTTAATTCATCTTTCACTATTGTCTAAGATGACCAAGAAAGCAAAGACCTTATAAATTGGCACAAGAATAGATGAAAAAAACTTAATATTTTTAATATAACAAGCTATTATTATGTAAAAACAGTTATCTAATTAATTTTCATAATAAGAAACTTTTTTTTAAAATTTTTATCATTGTATATTATTGAATATTATGCAGAAAAAATTATTTGATTTATTTCTTATTGCAAAAAATTTTTGTGTTTATTTCTTAATAAAGTTCTACTTTTTCTACATATAATTTTATGTTTTTAGAATGTTTTTAGTATTTATACATAAATATTAGTATTTTTATTTTCTTTTTTTCTTTCGCTGTATATTTTCACTAATCATAATCAAATGATAGTAGTAATTGGACTATTATATTGAATATTAGTTAGTTTTTTATATGAATGTCATGTAAAGTCTACTAAATACTTATATTTGTATCCAAAAATTTGACTTTATATTTAAAAATAATTTTTAAACTTAAGTATCCAATACAAATGAATCTATTGTTAAATATATTTGAAGAGTGAATTGATTTTACATTTTTTAAATATATAAAATATATTGACTTTGATTTGTAATTTTATAATTGATGTAAAAAAAGTATGCGATATAAAAAAATGTATGTTTTATGAAATTTATAATTTTTATATATATCTAACAAATCGTATAAATAATTTTTTTTATCTTATAAGATTTTTTGCAGTTAGAAAAAGTATTATAATATATTAAATTAAATAAAGCATTCAAAATAGAAAAATATTGTTTGTTTTGGTATAGCAAATAATGTTGAAAATAGTATTTAAAAAGTGATGGGGATTCTTCATTACATCATACGAAGTCATGAAATTCATTTGTACTTTACTTCTTATTGCTCTTTCTACAACACTTTCTTTTGGACTCAAGACTAATTGCGATAAAAATGATACACAAACATGTACAATTTGGATGACTCCTAATGAAACTTATTACTCAAGCGTTTTCCTTACATTGATAGACCCTATGATCGAACTAGCAATGGATTATGCTTTCGAAGGAAATGAACCCGATGTTGATCCATTTAATACTGTTAATGAACTTATTATCGACGAAATAAATAAAACTATAGTTGTAAGTGTCAGTTATTTTTACAAATTAATTTTTTAAGGAAAATTTTGTAAGAAAAATAGAAAACTTTACATATAGAAATCCAACAAATATTACAATTGTTAAAGATTTGTCAAATGTAACTGGAGTTTTAATTAAAGGTAATAAAATTATATAACTTACCGATTTTTGATTTTAAAATACTTTTTTTTAGATTTACCAAGTAATCATTCTACTCCATCTACTCCTTTGGAATCTTCATTGACTACAAAATCATCTACTGTTTCTACTAGTACAACGACAGAATCATCAACTACTCCTATACCGACTACTCCTAAACCAACTACTACCACTACCACAAAAAAATATGTTCCTACAACAACAAGAAGAACTATCTCTACTGTATCAAAACCTGCAACTCGTCCATTAAGTAGATTTGAAGGAGTGGCTGCACAAAAAACTCCAATTCATGTATCAAGCAGATTTCTCAAACATTAAGCTTGCTGTTAGACTAACTGGTGGACATGGTAATTAAATTAATATTCTTGTCATATAATTTCAATTCATTTTAGAATATCAATTTGTTCATTCTTTTAAACATTAGGTAAAAAAAGTTATGTATACTGTTTAGAAATACAATTTGTTAAACAATCTGTTTAACATCCGTTAATTATTCAAAATTATGTAAGAAATCAAACTTTTTTAAATGTCAAAACAATTTGAATTTATTAAATATTTTTTGATTTTTACTAATTTTGAAATAAACAAATATTTAAAAACAATTATTTATTGAAGTTTTAAAAATTTTTAAATTCAAATAACTATTCATTTAGATACAGTAGTATTTTTTATTCTTACGTGTGAATTTCCATGGAGTGTCTTGTTATTTCTAGTTGGATGTAAAATATTTTTAATTCCAATATCTTTTAACATCATAAATTTGAATTCCTTAATTGCAATCATTGATAGAAAAATACAAAATCTTTTTCCAACATAATATAGTGTATTTAATATTATTTCAATTTCATAGAAATTTTCTCTAGCTAAAACATTAGATTTTAAAAATAATGAGAATCTTTTTAAACTTACCTATAGAGTAATAAATAAGATAAAATGTAGTCGGAAATTGAGAGAGAAATTGAAATGTACTTTAAATTAATATACTTTTGAATAAGTTTTTATTTTTCATTACCCCTGAAATCTTTATTCTTTTCTTATTTTTAGTAACATTCTTATATATTATTAAATTAATAATAAATGATATAAATGGTACCATAAATACAACACATAAATTGATATATAAAATTACTCTATAAAATGGTATGTCACTAGAAATTTCATATCCACAGCCATCCTTTGGTATATAATAAATATTTATTTCAAAATACTGTCCAATCATCATATACATAAGTAGTCCCGATGTGATAAAAATTACTATTGTCATTGTAGGAATATTTAGTCTACGAAATAAAACTATTTTATAGAATCTTATAACACTAAAGTACAATGGAGTAACTATTATAACTTGGTTTACATTAAGGTGAAGTGTATCAAGCTTGCTACATAAATTTTTTTCTACCATTGAATTCATAAGACGATAGGTGAGAAGATATTCATAGTATATCAAATGTAGTAAGCATAAGCAAATGTATTCAATTGACATAATCATTGTCATTTTTTTAAAAAGTTTTCTTTAATTGAATCCTTCATAAGTTATACTTCGAAATAAAAAATAGATATTAGGTATGATTGCTATTAAGTTGATAGAAATTATTTGATACGTTTTATAAGAAACAAAAGGAGTATGGTAATCTCCAACAGTTGATTTATTCATTTTGATTTCAATATTTCCAATTTAGTAGATTAATTAACTTTTATAAATAGATTTATTTATTTTCTTCAAAAATTATTATTAAAAGTAATATTTGTTAATAAAAATTTTTCATTGCAAATTTTATTTTAATCTGCTGAAGGAAGGTTCTTATAATATGGTCATGGGAGCAGCAATATGAAACACACGTAGGTGAATATGGTCATGGGAATTACCAAATGAAAAACATATATTTTCGCATTTTATTTTTGAAGTATCAAATAAAAAATGCCAAATATTTTCCATGACCGTGACGTGTAAAGCACTCATGTACTATTAATCAACTTCTTATCATTTTTTTTATTCCTAAATTTCCTCCAGATGAATTATCCTAGTGTGTAATTTTGAATCATATAAAAGATTATATAACATTTTTCACTATCCCAGTGGAATCTTTAAAATTGTATCATCATGTCTCCTGACATCTTCTAATTAAAATTTCTGGAAGTAAAATGCAATGTGAACTTTTACTTTCTTTCAGAATTTTTAAACAACATTTTCTTTAATTTGAACAAAATAATTATATAAAATATTTACTTCTAAAATAAGTTTTAGGAATAAATGACAATACGAAAAACAAAATATTTATTAAAAATAATATATTAAAAGTCATACTTATTTTAAAACAAAATTAATATACAAAAAATCTTTTTAAATTAATAATACTGTTGTACATCATGTTAAAACATTTTTTCCAATAAAATACATATCCCGATAGATAAAAATTCTCTAAATTAAATAATTTTTATACATAATCTGGTATTAAAGATAAATAAAAAAAATCCCAAAAAAAATTCTTTAGCTGTAACAGATTTTAGAGAAGCACTTTTTTGCATTCCTATATCAATTAACACCATTTTCTTGAATTCATCAATTGCAAATATTAAAAGGAAAATACAAAATCCTTGTCCAGTATAATACAAAAAATTTGCTAAAATCACGAATTGAATAGGATTATGCCGTGCTTAAACATGTATTAAAATTATTATAAAAATTCATTAAAAACTTGCTTGTATAAAAATAAAGCAAATATAGTATACCAGGGACTTGACAAAAAAATGGAAATACACTCTGTGTTGTAATGGCATTTAATAAATTTTTATTATCATTAAATTTTTTTTTGTTTAAACTACTTTTTTTATCCATAACAGTTTTATAAATTTTATAATTTATAAGTAATGAAATGCATGATAAAATAAGAAGGATAATAATATTAAGTCGTAAAATAAGATAAAAAAAGGTATATCACTCAAGAGTTTCTGTCCACAACCATTTTTTGGCATATAATGTGGTTTTATTTCAAAGAACTGTCCACCCATTGTGTACATAAGGGGACCAAGAGTAAAAATTATAGCAGTAATCACAACAAAAATACTAGGATTTTTATAGTAAACTATCTTGTGGTATCGATAAATATTAAAGTAAAATGGTGTCACAACTAATAGATGGTTAATATTAATGTGGACTGTATTAAATTTAGAACAAAATTTGGTATGAATTTTATAATCGGTAAAATAATATATAAAAAGATATCCGTAAAAAATTAGGTGTGCCAAGCAAGCTATGATATATTCAAAAGACATAACCATACTCATGTATTTCAATATTTTTCTTTCATTAAATGCTTCATGTGTCAAACTACGATAAAAAAAATAAATATTAGGATAAATTGCAAAAAAATTTGTTATAAATATTTGGTATGCTGAAATCCCAATAGTAGGTGATTGATAAGTTGATACTAATGTTTCATTCATTCTATAGAATATCAAGTTGGGATATGATAAACATAAATTAGAAGAAGGTATTCATTATTTTATAAAAGATTTAATTGTCATCTCTCGTAAATAGAAAATATATCGGAACACATAAATAAAATTTTACCAAATTTTCAGTTTCTTAAGCTTTAATATTTTAATTAAAACATATGTAATATTTTAAAAATCTAAATGAAACATAATAATCTATCAGAGCTATTTGGTTAATATTAAAATATATACATAAAGTTATCAATATTTTATATTTTAATTTTGTATAACATGGATAATATTTTACTTTAAAAACTACATAGAATTAAAATCTTCTATTTTATATTTTAAACAAAGTTTTTAAAAATTATTTAAAATTGTATATAAATACTTTATCCTATTATATTATAAATTTCTAAAAATATTCCCGGAAAAAAAGATTACATGATTTGTTTTAAATTATCCGCAGTATTTTTTAATTATCAAAATAAATATTAGATGAACAGATATTTACGAGCATGTTTTTTTTCAACTAATTTATAAATTAAACGTTAATATATGACAGATTACATAAAAGTTTACGAATCTTAAAATTATTTTCAAATATTTATCATAATATTTAAATATATTTATTTAAGTTATACCCTGTACAATCAGTAACATTCTTTTTATAATAATCAACATAAATATAAATTTGATATTGCACACAAAAAATAAAAAAGACAAATTTTGACAAATCTATCTAAAGTGCAAAAAAAAGTCCCACCATTTCAAAAAATTGAATATTATTAAAATTTTAAAAAATTCAAGCAATAGCAAAAATTTTAAAACGACGCAAAAAATTAGGTTGTCGCATAAATTTTGCCGTCTTTTTTACGAACATATGTACGTTTGAGATTTTAAATTAATGCAACTTTTTTTAATTTTGATATTTTTTATGACATTATGCTCATTTTAGATCCCAACTTATTTTTTATCTTTACTTTATAAAATACGTTATTAAAAGTCAATTTTGTTTAAAGTTATTAATGTCTTTATAAAAATAACTATTTTAGACATTTTACTAACAACAATAAGTTTATGAATTTTTTATAATAATAGTGAAGAGTTATAATTATTTACTCACACAAAAGATTATTAATTGAAAACATTTTTGTTAGTATTCGTTTTTATTTTAAATTAAATTATGTACAACTTATTTTTTTTACTATAAAAAAAATCCATATTATTTTATAACTTTTCATAAGTTTCATTTTTAAAGATGATCTTAAAAGACATTGTAGAAAAATTTGAATTTTCAAATGTGAAAATTTCTTGTGAAAATATAATTTATAATAATTCAAATTATTGAAACGTATAAAAAAATGTTCTATGATAAGTAAAAAATTTTTCTGTGAAAGCATTTGTAATTTAACATAAAATTAAATTCCAATCTTGGATTATAAAATGTATTGTATAAAACAACTCAAGTTTTAAAATAAAAAAAATTTACTAAAAAATAGAAACTTATTTTAATAATCCTCTAATTATTGCTTTAAATTTATATAAGAAATAATTGCGATAAAGTTAGACACAAATCAAGAAAATCCAAATTTTTTAAGGTGGGACAAATTTGTTACATTTTAGTCAAACCTGTGTTCTTTTTATTTTTTGTATGTAAAGCTTAAACTTTTCTCTATTCATTGGTTTCTTTAAAAACCTAAAAAAAGTTAATTACAAATTTTCTATAACTTTCTTTATCTTAAATGTCTTTATAGTCATTTTAAAATCAGAATTAATGTTATAATCAGAGTATGCTATTTTCTAAATTTTGTCACTAAATCCAGTATTTTAAGAATCTGGAGATGAATGTAACCCTTTATATTTTGAAGCAGTGTGTAATTATATGAAAAAAAATACATAATGCACTTAAAGTATGGTGATAAGCAGAGCAAACCATGGTGAATTATCAATGTATTTTGTTAGTAGTTCAAATTTACTTCATTATGCTAGTTCAAACGACTTGTGTATATTTGTTTTAAAAAAATGTTAATATAAAAATAATCATAAATAAATAACAGACTTTATATTTGGTAATAAATACAAACAAAAATGATATGCTGTGAAAAGTATTGTTTAGTTTATATTTAAAAGATTTAATATTTAGTAATAGCTTTAGATATGCATAAATATGTGGTAATACTGACTTTTAGTGTTGTACACTTTGTCTTCCACTATATGCATAAAAAATGCGACTATATCTATAAGAAAACGTCAAAATCTTATTAAATTTTAAAATAATACAAATAATACTAGTAGTAATTACTTTCATTTTTTTTCAATATGATATGCACAACAAAAGCTGTCATATATTTTTTTATTTTTCTACATTAAAAAAAAGAATTTTCAAAAAAATAATCTTAATAATATATATAAATGATGACATTATATGCGCTTGTATAGTCAATGGTATAAAAAGTACTTATATTAAATATACTCTCGATAAAATATCTAATGAATTTTTTTAAAAACCGTTAAAAGGAAAAGTTTTTAGAATATGAAATGAAAAATTATCAAATTTTATGTAGTATTTAATTTATTCTATTTATTAAAACGATTTTTGTTTGTACTTTTAAAGGTGTCATAAACATGAAGTAATGATTTTGTATACATATAACGTGGGGCTTAAAAATTCATATATTGACGAAATTTTTAGTATATTTTTAATTTTTACATCACATATAAGCTATTATAATAGAAAGTAAAATTCATAAGATTATTTTATTAACCAAATATATTGATTATAATTTAGATTTGATTAATTTAACATAAAATTAAATTGCATGGAAGATTACGTTCATTTTACTTGACCAAAATGGGGTTCTATAGTGAACAATTGCATGATCTTTTTCAGAAATTATTGAGACATTTCTATTTTCTGAGCAGAAAAGAGCTCCAGTCGGAGTTTTGTCTGAAATAAATTTTATTTCAAGACTATTCCCTTTCATGCAAGTATATTCACTACTATAATCAAACATTGAATGTACAATAGTTATATTAATTTTCATTCCGTGTGGAGCCTTTAAATGATAAAGACAATCTTTTTCTCCATTAAGGGTTATATTTCTTGCATCTTTTGTTGCATGGTAAAATGTTGTATTACATCCATCATTTGGTTTTGGTAGTTGAATGCAATTGTCTCCAGCATATCCTTCGACACACTTGCATTTGGTTTTGTTGTTAGGATCTGGGTACCCACCGTTATAGCATCGGATTTTTGTAAAGTTCTGTGAACAATAATATAAATTTAATAACTTAACATCAAGAAAACTAAGACCGCTATTAGTTCCAATAGTTTTCGCAAAAAGTCGATTGTTAGGTAACATAGTAGGTCTACCATTTTTAGTGAAAGAGTCAAGAGCATAATGCATATCTGAACCATAGTCGTACTTTATATTGTAAGTAATAGCATTTGAAATGTCAAGTTTTACAAAATTTTTATCTGTACCATATCTAAAATTATCTTTATAGATTGTTAAGAATTCATCTCTATCAGCTCGACATTGTTCATGGGTTGATCCTAAAGCATGCATTGTTTCATGTTGAACAGTTCCAACTGAAGTACATCCATTTCCAATGCTAATATCTTGAAACTGGTCTGGTGATTTTCTGCCGACAAAACTCCAGCATCCATTTCCACTGAAGTATTTTAAGCCTGGTTGTTTATATGTTGGTCCGTACACTTTCACAAATCTGATGCATGTTTCATTCTCTATTAATTTTAGTGACTTATCTACTAAGGTTTCGTTTACCCCTTGGACATAGTATCTGATAGGAAATTCCCATTTTGCATCTTTTTTTACTTCTATTTTTCGTTTTTTTCTTGTAATTTCACTATCACTAAAAAAATTTGATAAATCAACTTCATAAGCTTTTGCTTCTTCAGCAACTTTTTTTATAATATTTTCTGCTTGTTCTTCAGTAAGCACCTCATCTCCTTGAAACAAATTGGGATTTTCCATGGGCTTAACAAATAGATTTTCACTATTAGAATTGTTCATGTCTTCTAATCTTTTTTTATTCTGATCCTCTACACTGTAAATACCATTTTTTTCTTCTATTTTTTCTTCAACTTCTTCAAGAAATCGATTTGTAAGTTCTGTTATTTCAAAATTATCTTTATCCTCTTTGGGAACATTATTCTCCTGAGTGAGCAACTGAAACTATTCAAATAATATTTTTGAACATTAACATACCGATAAAGTAATAGTAAAACAGAGAAACAACAGCAAATTTATAATTATATTCTTTGTCATAATAATATAATTATTTAGACAAAACTGAATGATATAATTTAATCAAAATTGAACTTATATATTCATTTTTTCTATTACTGAAGGACGTATAAATATTAAGTATTATTAATTTTTGCTACAAAATAATGTTTAAAAAATTCAATATCAAATAAAGATAGTTTGGTAAATTTATTTATCAAAGTTTATAAGAAATAGACAAAATTTCAAAAAAATCACGATGTTTACTTTGCTTCATTTTACAAACATTGTCTGAAAAGCAAGAAATTATGTATTATAAATGAAATTATATATAACATTGCTTTTTATGAATTTTTTTTTATCTTACAGTACAAATAACTTTTTTGTATCAAAAAGAAACTTTAAACGAGATTCAGATAATTATACATTTTTTTATTTATAAGATAATATAGAAAGTTTAATCATTTTAAGATCGTTTGATAGATCAATTTATATATTTCCAATATCAAGCATAATATTTATAAGCTTATCTATTCCAGCCATCTGTGGATTCATTTAGTTTCAAGACAACACATGACATGATATATAAAAACTCAATAAAATAACCTTTAAATTTTATCAAACAAAATTTTTTTAATTTAACATAATTCATAAAAGCTTTTTTGCAACTAATATATCAAATTATTTAAATGCAAAATTGAACAGGATTATTATATTCTAGCATACAAAAAGTTAGTTGATAAGTAAGACAACTTTAATGATAAACGATGATAAGCAATATAAACTGATATATATTTATACAGCGTATCTATAAATATAGATTAAAATTCTGAAAAGTTATATACCATTTTTAGCATGTTATGCAATTCCTTTATTTTGTGAGCATTTATAATTGAAGATTTCAAAAAAGAGATATTGTAAAATCTTCATTTAAAAAAATGAAATTAAAAACAGTGTGGATTTTTATATATAAACGAATTTATTAGAAACCTACTAAAAAATGCAAGTTACAAGTTTATTAATATAATACGATGGTTTAATTAAGAATAATTAATTTTAAATTTTATAAATATACGCTTAATTGAAAGCATAAATTAAGTTTTACTTGTATTTTTTACTAGAAATTTTAATTCATCCTCTATACTACATTATGAATAATTTTAAATAAATCTTTAAAATTTATTACACGTTATTCATTATAAATTATTTTATATTAGTTGGAATTTTATTCCAATCTCTCTCTTAAAGGGATAATTTTCCAGTTTTTTTTATATAAATTTACTCATCTCATCTTATTTTATTTCATTCATTCGTTCGCTTTAATAAAAATTTTAACTATATTATATTATTTTATTAATCATATATACTGATTAAAATTAATAACGATTAATTTTACAAAAGATTAAATTGCCTTAAAAGTAATTTCCATCTTATTCATATCATAGGCACTTCTATAATGAACAATTGCGTGATCATTTTCAGAAGAAATTTGTAAGTTTTTAATTTCTTTGCAAAGGAGAGCTCCAGTTGGTGTTTTGTCGCCAATAAATTTAACTTCAAGACTGTTGTCTTTCACACAATAATTTCTATATGAAGGTGTAATGTTTATATTTGTAACAGTTATATTAATTTTCTTTCCATGTTGAGCTTTTAAATGATAAAGACAATTCTTAGCACCGCTAAGAGATAATGTTTGTAAATTTTGTGTTACATGATATAATGTTGTGTTACATCCTTTATTTGGCTTTGGTAGTTGAATGCATTTGTTCCCACTATATCCTTCGACGCACTTGCATCTGGTATTATCGTTAGGATCTTCATATCCTCCATTATAACACTTTATCTTTTTCGTAAAATTCTTGGAACAATAATGTAAATTTACTAATTTAATATCAAGAAAACTAAGACCACTGTCAATACCAAGTGTTTTATTGAAAATATCGTTTTTAGGCATCATAGTGTCCTTTCCATTCTTTGAAAAAGAGTCTCTAGGATATTGCATCTCTGAACCATAGTCGTACTTTACATTGTAAGTAATAGCATTTGATATGTTAAGTTGTTCATAATTGTATAATAAACTAGGCAGCATATTTTCTGTCAAAATTGTTAAATATTGATCTCTATCAGCCCTAGATTGCTCATGAGTTGATCCTAGAGCATGCATAGTTTCATGTTGAACAGTTCCAAATGTGGTACATCCATACCCAATGCTAACATCTTGAAATTTATTTTCCTCTGTTCGACCAACATAACTCCAACATCCATTTCCTTTGACGAATTTCAAACCAGGTTCTCCTGAAGGGATTTTTGCTTGTTTTTCAAACCTGATGCATGTTTCATTCTGCATTGCCTTTAATGCTTTGTCAACTAAATCTACGTCTACCCCTAGAACAACATATTTAATTGGAAAATCCCAAGTATAAGTAAGATTTTTTTGTATTTTCCTTTTAGTTCTAATATTTTCACTAAAAAAACTTGATAAATCAACCTCATAATTTCTGGCTTCTTCAATAACTTCATTTACAAGATTTTCTGCTTGCTTTTCAGTAAGCATCTCATCTCCTTGAAATAAATAGGGATTTTCCATAGGTTTAACAATTGTATTTTTATCATTAAAATTGCTTATGCTTTCTTGTGTTCTTCTATCATGAGTTTCTATATTATAATTATCTTTTTTTTCTTCTATCATTTCTTCAACTTCTTCAACAATTTGCATGGCTTTTTTTGTTATTTCAAAATTGTGCTTGTCTTGTAGAGGAAAATTTTCTTCTTTAGAAGACAACTAAAAACATTTAGATAAGATTTTAATTATTAACATACCGATGAAACAATAGCAAAACAAAGAAATAACAGCAAAATTAAAATTATATCCTTTGTCATAATTATATAATAATTATTTAGACAAAACTGAGTGATATGATTTATTCAAAATTTTAACCATTATATATTTACTACTTTTTTATAGCTGAATAATGTATAAATATAAAATATTCTCGTTTTTAACTATAGGTTTTATTTAAAAACTTCTAATTTCAAATAAATATAGCTGAATACATTTATTCATAAAGTTTATAAACACATTGAAGAGTGAATGCAATTTTAAAAAAATATATAAAATTTACTTTGTTTAATTTTACAAATACAGTTTAAGT
The DNA here is from genome assembly GCA_005656395.1 of Strongyloides papillosus. Classification (NCBI taxonomy): domain Eukaryota; kingdom Metazoa; phylum Nematoda; class Chromadorea; order Rhabditida; family Strongyloididae; genus Strongyloides; species Strongyloides papillosus. Next base: position 71,921 of record SRSI01000043.1, read on the forward strand.
TATAAAAAAATATCTATTAAAAGTAAAATTTTATATAACATTGTTTGATGAAATTTTTTATATAAGAATACAAATATTTTACTAGTGATTTTTTATACAAAAAGATAATTTTGAATAAATTGTAAATAACTTTTATATTTATTGCTTATTTGAAATATTTAATTTATCAAAAGTCATTTGATAGATCAATTTGCATATTTTTGAGCCTCATAACTAATATTTACCAACACATAAATTAAGTTAATACAAATGTTCTGTCATTTTTATACAGAAACGTCAAAACAATATAATTTTGATAAGAAAATTATTTAATTTATAATATATTATTTATTATTATCTACAACTTATCTTCATTTAGCAGAAATCTAACTGAATTTAAATGTAAAAAAGTTCTTTAAATCTTCTTTAAAAAATTTCAAAAATATTAATAATTTTTTAATTTTACTGAAGCGTCTATCATCAAAATCTATACAGGAAAAAAAATAAGGTTGTGATCAAGTGGAGATATACCTGAAAAGTATGTTAAGTGAAGAAAAACTTCATAGCTTAATTCATCCAGTATTTTTTAGTCTTCAATGCATGATTGTGATATTAGAAAACAACTTTTTTACCAGTTTTCAAATGTTGCTATTTTTAAAATTTTCTTGCTTAATTTGAATAACGTATTACACTAGAGGCTGTTAAAAATAGCTTGCATGTAATAGAATTTTAAAAATTTATCATTAGAAGCAGATGTTCAAAAATGCATGTTTTATTTTCAGAATTTATTTTTTTCTCTGTGAAACCTTGAAAACATTTTTTAAAGAGTTCTAAAATTTACATTACTACCTTTCATGCTCTACATAGATTTCTAGAAGTTTTAATTGTGTTTTGCTTTATTTGAATCTTGTTCGATATGCAGTAACATAAATAACTCATAACTACATTCATGCTTTAGCAAAAAAAATGGAGCGTAAATAACATAACAAATTGTAATTATACAAATTATAAAGTTGAAAAGTCATATTGTCTAATTATTATAGCAAATTAATTTTCCACGACATGTAGTCATTTTTTTGACAATAAAAATGGGAAAAGCGACAGAACTTTTCACAAATCTAATATTTCGATTTTAGTTTTATAAAAGTGATTTGTTTAGTATCATGGGAAATCCTACTATTATATAGAAGAGAGTCGACCTCGAAAAAATAATTTTCGATTTTGAATAAAATTTTTACAAAAATACTTTTGTGCCATAACGGTAAATACAAAAATGTAATATCAGTTCCATAAAAATCCTATTCTTGAGATACATCTTTAAATGTGTTGCAAAATCTTGACTTTTGGTACCCCTATTTCCCCCTTTAAAATAAAGATAAAAACTTTAAAATACACAAATATACGTAATTTTATGTGCTCTTCAAAATGGAATATTAAAAAAAATGACATTTCAAGTATATTCTCAAGATTAAGACACTTTTCTAAAATGCTATTTTTCATCCCAAATTTTAGTGCTTCAAAATGGAATATCTCAATAATGAAAGCGAAATCCAAAAAAAAAAAACACCCCCAGCTTTTTTAAATTCCCTACATTTTAAGTATAATTACGGAAAATTTGAACAAGATTAAATGATAGTAAATATGGAAAAAAAAGTTTTTTTAAAAAAATTATTTTTTGAACATTTTGACTTTTTGTCAAAAATTAATGCCAAAATGAAAGAATTTTTAAAAAATGTCTTAAGCAAAAGTGTGAAGAATAAAATTCTCTATCCAACGATATAAAGAACGTGTCTTTACGATTATTAACTGCTGACATATATGAATTTAAACTTTTGTAAAATTTTTAATGAAAAAACAAATTTTATTATTTGTGGCCAAAAAAAAAGTGCCAAGATAGTCAGATATCAAAAAACGGAAAAACTGTCTCTAGAATTAATCGTTGCGAACATTTTGAGATTTTACACGTTAAAATACGATGTTCCGTTCTCAAGATATCCGTGACGGCCCAAAATCAGTCAAGAAAATTTTTTTTTAAATTTTAAAAGAAAGAAATGTTAAATAATTTTTTAATAATTTCATTTTGTTTTTTTATAAATTTAATAAAATAATAATAATTTTAAGATCTTAACCGTTGAAATAAGCATTGCCGTCTGTTTATATATCACTGACAGTGCAATTCACCCCTCAGAAATTTTTTAAAAAATATTGGAAAATAAAATAATAATAGTTGGAATTTTATTCCAATATTTCTCTTAGAGGGATAATTTCCCAGTTTTTCACTAAATTTTATTCATCTCATTTCATTTTTTATACATTTATTTGCTCTTTTTAATAAAAATTTTAACTATAATAAATATTTTTTTTAACATGTTTGATCTGTTTTTTTATAAATCTTTTAAAAAATATAATAATGCAAAGATATATTGAAAATGATTATATAATAAAAATGCATTGCACAAGCCTAATACACTCACAAATTATTGTATCGTTTTCCGTCTCATTTGATCGTTTTGCTTTTTTTTGACTCATTTTACATTTTGGTCGATACAATTTTTAAAATTCAATTTTTTTCTTGATTTATTTCACCGCTTAGAGTTTCTAATGTCATCAAATCACCGCATTTACAAATAATGCATGAGATAAAATTATAAGATGATCTTGAATGTATGTTAAATAAATTTATTTTTTGATAAATATATTGAATTAATATATCATAAATATATTGAATTAATATATCATAAATATATTGAATTAATATATCATAAATATAGCAAATTTACTAACACCTTTCAAACACAAAATTTGTTACTTTTAAAAATCAATTACAATTTCTCGAAACTTATAATTTAGTAGTAAAAAATATATCAATTACAATGCCATTGTAGAAAGTAGATAACAAATATTTTTGAATCGTTTTTAAGCACAATTAAACGTAAAATTCTTATTTCTTTCTCTTATGTTAACTTAATTCAATCTCAAATATCTTTAATTTCCATAAATCCTCTAACTTATTGTAACTTTTGTGTTTATAATATATTTTATCAATAAATATGAATGATTTTCATATATTTTTTCAAGTTAATTTCATTAACTTAAATTTGGCGAATGTTTTTTTAAATTATTTCATTTTCCTTCCAAAAATAAAAAAAAAACCCACATGAGGATGAAATCACAAGAAATCAAATTTTGTTTTGTTTTATTCGAAAAATTTTAAATTTAATATATCACAAAAAATAATTTCATGACGCTAATGTACGCATATACGTAAAAATATATGCAAAAATAATTAATTATTGTATCCTCTCATTCTAGAGAATGGTCCGTGTATTTCGATACAATAATTTGTGAGTGTAGAATCTTCCTCAATGTTTTCAAGTTCTTCCATACAAAATTTACGGTGTTCTTCATAATCACATGTTTCGAGTTTTCGGACTCTCAACATGCGATATGGGTGGAACTTCATAGCCTTTGAAGCCCTCCACACCGTAAAAATCGATGACCCTGTTATTGCACTGAGTTCTCTCACTGATGTCTTCGGATCACTTTTTACTATTGCCCCAACCTCCTCTTTACATTTTTCAAGTTTTGCCATTCCTCGTTCTACCGGCACTTTTTCAACATTTCCAACTAAAAATAAATTAATTTTACTAAAAAACACTAAGATCTTACTTTTGAGAAAATTGTCGACCCAATTTTCAACACTGTTAATTGCAAGGAAATCTCTGCACTTGTGAATTTCTTGAAAAAGCTGTCCACCGGCACGCGTTCTCCCCTTAGAGTGACCAAATCTCTGGACTCTTCGATTTCCCTTCTCTTTTATCTACGCGATCCCGGCAAGCCCTTATCCGTCAACGTCACGACTACACAACTGTAGACCTTGGCTCGTACCAGGTCCATTATCGCACACTCCATCTTGTCCCTCAGTGGCGAAGAAGTGACGTCAAAATAGCTGTAGGGCATCGTTAGTTGCAGAACGAAAAGCACACCGGAAGCTCGCCCGCTTTTACGCCATGCCTCTTTGACAGCTGTCCTTATGCATTTACTGCTTATCGGCCTCCCGTTGACAGACAGAAAGACATGGTCCTAGTTGTCCTTGCCGATACCATCCAATTCGCCTATACAGCCTTCGAGTGTGACTTGGCCGACCTCCACAAAGCCTGTTCCAGTCTTATCAACCCTAAATAGTTCACACGCTTCTTCACTGATCTCCGCGTCTTCGAGTTTCCTCGTATTGCGCAATGACCGCGCCTTCTTGGAGAAGACTGAAGAGACCGCACAGCCTATATCCGCATGGGGGCCAGGACTCACCATTTTTCTTACTGATCTGGTGCTAATAATGTTTACCAGCTCAAAAGCCACGTCGATCCTGGGCAAAGCGTACGCCTGGAGTATTCTCACGACCTTATTAAGCCATTCCCTCTTGTTACTTTCGAAATCCTCTCTCCTCACTGGATGGCGACAAAGGGGTTCAATTACCTCCACTCTTGTTCCCACATTCATCGCGATGTCTTTCTTTTTTTTCTCAAGCAGACACTTTCCGTTACTGTCGAACTCCAGGCGATATCCAGTACCACCCTCGACCTTCGTCTTTGTTACAACTACGCTGGAGGAGCACAGACCACTTAGCGCCTTTCCGCGAAAGCCGTAGGTTTTCAAAGCAGCAAGATCTTCATAACTCTTTATTCTTGACGTCTCTTGGGGCTCGGCCATCATCTCAAAATCATATTCTTCGATTCCCGAACCATTATCTACGACCTCGACTCCGTCGAGACCATGTTTTCGCAACACTACGGAAATCTTTGTTGCACCTGCGTCCAGGGAGTTCTCGACTAATTTCTTAACAATTTCTGGCATGGTGACGCAGACTTGAGCCCTCCTCAGACTACGACGTACCTCTTCACTTAATTTACAAATACTTGGCATAGTAGAATAAAACTTCCAAGCACAAACGTTTTCTCAGAGCGGAAATTTGCTTGAGATGCCTCTTACGTCCCTGAAATTAGCAAAAACATGAGCGGAAATCGTGACGAGAGAGTTGTTAAGGAATGACCAGGCGGCCCGTCGATTCACCACTGGCTATTTTGCTTTTTTCGACATTTGAGAAATATGTATACACAATAACTTTTATATATTGTAATGTGTCTTAACAGTATAAATCTTATAATTATGTGACATTTTTTATCTTATTTACTTATATAGCCTTTTATTCACTCAGAATTGAAAACAAGTTTAATTCGTATTTTAATTATACGAATTTTAGGAATCGTACTTTATTGTACGAATTTTTCATGATATTAGATGCCTAAAACTATAACAATAAAACGTATATTAAAGTACGAATTAATTGTGCTGCAAAACACTAATATATAGTGCACATGAAACACAAATATATGGTATACATGAAACACGATATTATCGTATTAATATCTGCACAAATTTTAAAAAAACATATTATTAAATAATTATTTCTATTAAAAAAAACACAATTTTAAACAAATATTTTTATTAAAAAAACATTAATTCTTAACAATCTTCTTATTAAAAAAACAATTTCTAACAGCCTTTTTATTTTGAAAATAAACTTACTAAATCACAACTATGTATGTAGTATTAATTGATTTCTTAAAGTTTTTTCTGAATCACAGGAATCCCAGCAAACCTAAAAAAGCTTTAGTAATTATTGTAGATAAATAGCTTACATTTCCACTCTCTCTGAATCCCAGAAAAACTAGCAAAAATTTGGTTTTTGTTATAGTTTAACTGAAATATATATAATTAATGAAATAAAAAAGATTTTGGATAGAAGTTTCTTTAATACGAATTCGTACAGTTATAAATACGTACTTTAAAAATTCGTATAGTAAAAGATTTTTTTGAATTCGTATTTTATGTCAATTCGTACAGAAATACATACGTGTTCATCTAATTCGTGTTTTTAACTTTGAGTGTTGTATATGAATTTTGTAATAACATGAAATTTTAAAAATGATGCGAATTTTCAAAGATGGCAATTTTTTATGATACAAAAATATATTAATGTATTATGAAGACATTATTAAAATAAATATTTATTAGTTGATCATTGGTAAAAGATAATTTTGAGTAATAATTAAGGTAATAAACAACAATAAACAGTAGTATTAGTAAAAATTCTTTCTATTTTTCATCTTTATAGTATGACTACTTTTAAAATTACAAAAACTAATTTGTTTAGTATATAAAAAAAGTTTGAAAATAAGCTTTCTGTTAAAATTATTGCAATTTTTATCAATTTTTTTTATAGTTTTACAAATATATAATTATGCCCTAAATAATTAATTTACATTTAACTTTTAAAAAATTTTTTTAATTACTAGCTTTGAACATACTTATTTTTGTGTGTATAGATCTTATAAAAGAGCCTATGTTTTTTTAAACTAATAATAATAATTAAGTTTTATAAATATAAAGTATTTAATGATAAAATGAATATGATACAAATTAGAAAATACACATTAAAATAAAATAAAAAACAAATATATAATATATAAGCATTTTTCTTGATATTGTTAAAATGTTTAATGTTATAAAATCCATTTTATTTCCAGGTATTTCTGAAGTTATCCATATAGTATCATTAGTAAAATTTTTAAAAAAAATATCTTTCTTCCTTTTCACAAAACAATGTAATAATAGTTGAAAAATGTTAATTTAATCACTATTTTGGGGGAAGATAACATTTGCATTTACCCCATTTCCAAAAAATATAATTCTGATTGCTCATGCAAAATCCCTCAGGATCATTATCACATGCAGATATGCATTTTTCTTGACTACAAAAACCCTCTGTAAATACATAACGAGGTTCTTTTAAACGTTCAACAGCGTTGATATGAAGAATAGCAAAAGTCAAAATAAGATAAATAATCTTCATTTCTTAAGAAGGCAAATGCTATTATTTTAGTTGTTGAAAATTTCTTATATACTACATAAATTGAATATATAATGAGAAAAAAGCTTTTATGAATTGTTTAATAAATATGTAAAAATTAAATAATATTGAATTAAATGTTTTTCCGGCTTTTTTACATAAAATATTTAAAAATATACTTTGACCATAAAAAATTAAAATAAAAAAAATTTATTGTATCATATTTTAAATGCAACAAATATTGATATTTTAATAAAATCTAAAAAATTATATATTACGTGGTTTCTAATAGAAAGTTAATATTAAAAGCATTTGCAAAAAAATAGAACACATTTTGACAATTCTTCATAAAATGCATTGAAATATTAAACCACAAAAGAATGTTGTAAAAGAAATAAATATGAGGTTGGAGAATAATTTTTCTTGTTTGAATATCTATAATTATTTATTAAAAAAAATTAATATTCAAATTATATTGTTAAAAAGTTAAATGATAATTATATTCATTTTCTTTATATTTTTCCAATTTCTTTAATTTTAATTCTGCCTTAAAATATGTCATTATTTACAGAACACCTTTACAAGTATCCAATTCATCCGGATTCCCATTTACTGAATGAAGAACTCAAATCAGCATTAATATTAAGTTATGAACAAATTTTAAGGTAACAAAAAAATTGTTGATCCTTAACAACATTTTTTAGTCAATTAAATGATCAGCCACATGTTTTGATATCGGTTGCTTTTATTGTCCTTTTTTTGATCATATCACTTTACATGATAATATACTGCTTCAGTTTTGTTTTATTTGATAATGAATTTTCAACTCAATCATTTAATGGTAACCGAAGAATACCTGTCAATTCAGAAAACTACAGTGATAATTGAAAAAAATTGACTTGTGTGATCACGGGATTGTAGTAAAATTAATAAGTTCTTTTTTTATTTTTAAAAATATATTAATAAGCTAACGATTTTTTAGTAAAATAAACAAAAATAATAAAGGATTTTAAATTTATACAATATTTGGATAAAACATTACCTTCAATTTTGGAATATAAATTATTTTATAAAATTAAATTTGAAATTTATGAAATTTCAAAAAAACCATGATTTGATATCTAGCATCTAGTAATAAAAATTAAAATGACATGACTAAAAAGATTGTATACACTTTACATACTGATAAGGCAAATTAGTATACCTTTTTTTACTACATCTTAAGTCGTTCTCCAAATATCCCAGTCAGGAAATGTGTGTTGATTTATCAGATAAAATTAACTATATATAGTTCTTATCAAAGACATAAAGTTATTTTTTATCTGGTAGTTAAATGCCAACATCATAAAAAAAATAAATTATAAAGTACCTGGATTAAATAATTACAAAATAATTATTCTTAATAAGCCCCTCCAAATAAACATTTATTATATATTAATTTCTATATATGTAATTAAATTTTTATTTTCTATCGTATTTATCATGAAAATTGTATATATTTTGTAACTGTAGTACAAATATTATGATGTAACATTATAATTTTATTACAGTTTTATGAGCTTTTATGTTTGTCGGTGAAGTGAAAATTTTTTTTGGAGAAGGCGAAATGGTGGTATCATAAAAAAAAGTTATGATAATAAGTCTTTTGATCCATAGTTGATGCTACTTATTATCTAAAGAAATAATTTTTTATTTTTAGGTTTTTAAGTTATTTCTAATATTTTAGTGAAAAAAGTTCTATATAATATTTTAAGTAGTCTTATCAAATGGTGAAATTTGCTGATGATGTTACAGATGATGAAGAAGAAAAAACAACACATTTAGATTATTTTTATGATTATTCTCCTACTGAAGAGGCAAGTAATAATGTTATTCCCAGTGAGAAATTAACGAAAAAAAGAAAATCGTGCATTAAATTTGCTGAAACAGTTGAGGATATAGAACAAGGAAATGTTAATAAAGGTTTTCAAAATGACATAAATGATTTTTATAATCTGGGTGCAAACGAAGAAAAAGAATCTAATTCTAATCAACTACTAAATCCCGCTAACTTATTAAGTGTCAACGAAATACCTTCTGTAAGAAGGAAATCAATCCAGGTATATTATTTTTTTAAGATTAAGTATAAATTTTTTAAAGTTTATAAACAATGCCTTATTTTCTCCAATTGTTGAGTTTACTGCAGGGATACAAGGTAGTAGTGGTGATAGCTATGCAAGACGAAAGTCAATTGCTGTAGATCCAGCTCTAACAAAAAGGAATATGTTACTTCGTGGGAGACCATCAGTTTTTCAAACAATGGCAAGGTAATTAAAATAAAAATCAATGTATCATTTATTCGTATAAATTATATTTAAGAGTACAAAAGAAACTAGGAATTAAACATTACGTTTTGGTATTTTTACTAGCATTGTATGCCACTTTGGGTGGTCTAATATTTTACTATCTTGAGTCGGATAGAGAAATAACGACACTAGAAAGAAACAGAGAAACAATAAATGACATGATAAATGAATTAACAATAAATATTTTAGCAATGGGTAAAAACGATTCGCTAACAATGGAACAAAAAAGAGAATTAACAATATTTTTGGTGAGAGAAACATACAAAGATTTGTTGGTTGTTGAAAATAAATATGCAGGATCAACATTTCATAAATATGAGAGAGTTGATATAAGATTAACATGGTACTTTAGTAGTGCAATATTTTACTCAATGACATTATTTACTTCCATTGGTTACGGTACTATTGCTTGTCAAACAGTAGCAGGAAAAATTATCACAATTATATACGCTGCTATTGGTATACCTTTAATGTTGGTGGTCCTTGGAGATGTAGGCGATGTTCTCCTCAGTTGGTTTATATTTATTTACAATTGGTCATATCATAAAATTAGAAGAGCATGGAATTTACTGATGATAAGGATTAATCTTGAGAAATATTTAATTAAAGATGATGATGATCAAGACTTTCCTTTAATTGGTAACGTTATAATTATCATTCTTTATATCTTACTAGTATCATTGGTAATTTTTTTGGCTGATTATGAAGATCACCAACAAGGCCTATCCTTTTTTGATGCCTTTTATTTTACATTCATTTCTATGACAACAATCGGTAAGGAAATAAACCACTTATCAACAAATTTTTTTACTTAAATTCTTATTTTTACAGGATTAGGAGATGTTTATCCCAGCAACAAGAGTGTTGAATTTAACCCTTTTATACCACTACTATTTTTATTTGGACTAGCTTTATTAAGTGTTGTTAATAGTACCATGTACTCAAGAATGCAAAATAAATTCTTATTTGTTGTCGAAAAAATAGAATATTATTTAGAAAATTTAACTGTTAATTGGAAAAGTTTATTAACGTGTGGTTTAAGGAGAGAACATATTGAAGGTTGGGAGACATTTAGGTGTCTAAGAAGAAATATAGAATTATTAACAATCTCAGTACCACTTTTTGATGATGGTATTGAATTGAAGATATCACAAATGATGGAGGAGGAGAAAAAAGAAAGACCTAAGGTAAGGAGAAATAGAACTTTAAGTCAAGATATCAGACCGACATTAGGAATATTGAGAGCTGGTATTCTACCAGTAATGGCAGAGAGAGCTGCTCGTCCAAGAAGTGCTACAGACAACTCCTTAGACAAGCTTTTTAAAGAAAAAATATTAAACAATGCAAAGAAAGAAAAAACCTCATCACTGGAGAATGTGAATAAAGTTAAGAAATTTTTTACTAAAAGAGGACAGAGTTTTAGTGATGCACCACCACCGATTTCAACGGGTAACTGGAAATCTCAATTTATAGTGCCTGGTTTGATTTTAAATAATAGTAATCTAACTAAAAGGGAAAGTACAAGTTTGCAAAATTCTAGAAGAAATTCTGTAAACCCTATGACAGACATTTCAATAACTATAGATAAAATAGAGGAAGAAGAAGATAAGAATGAAAGTGAAAAGATTGATTCATTACCTATTATAGAAGAAGAACCACGACAATGAATGATATAGTAATACCGTCTTTATACATAATGAATTAGATTTTTTTAATTTAAAATATGGTTATACTAATTTAAAATATACATTAAGAATATTAATCACCAACGTTTATCATACATATTTTAAAATATATAAACATTTTTGAATGAGACAAAACATTACAAATAAATGTATAATACAATTTGATGAAACATTTATCTTATTTTTGCAAGTACATTATCGCATTATCATACATATATTTGACTAAGTTGAATATAAGTATATTAATATGTCTGAAATTATATTTGTGTAGTATTACCTATCATTCAATATTTATATCTTATAAAGTTTTAATTTGTCTTTCATTTATAATAACATATCTATCATTTTTGTTCACTCTAGTAATGACCTTTTTTCAAAGAAATCTTTTTAATTAATATCCATCTTTTAATTTGTCCTTGATGTATCACTTATTCCCCTTTCCCCAAACTTCTTTACAAGAAAAAGTTATTTCAATTTCATTGTATCCTTTTATGGTATATATAATTTATGCTATACTATTTTTATCACTTTTAAAGTTTACTATTCTTTATTTTGATAGTTCTATGTTACTATATTTAAATTTTATATACTAAATTTTTTTCCATCATATAATTAATCTTTTATTTTTTGCATAAAATTGATTTTCTTTTAATTTTCCTCAATTTTAGACCTATTTTTTCTACTTTTAATAGTTATCTTATATTGTTTATATTAAAAAAATTATGGATTGCAAAGAAAATGATTCCCAATGTTTAGAATGGATTAATGAGTATATAGAGAATTATAAAACTACTGATAATTTTAACAGAGTTGCAAGAAAAGTTTGTTTATAAATATTTTTGATAGACCTTTATAATAGATATAATTTTAGTTAATTCCTATACGAGCTAATAAAACTTCAGTTTTATATGAACTTAAAGTGGAGAAGGAGCATGTTAATGGGAAAAATACAATTCATGGAGGACAGATAGCTTCATTAGTTGATATCGTTACAGCAACAGTAGTCTCTTTAACAATAAGAGATATTCCTATGGTATCAGTTGAGATAGCTACAAGTTATCTTTTACCAGCATTAATTGACGAAGATATAACTATTGAAGGGATTGTCTTAAAAATTGGGAGAAACATGGCTTTTGCTGAGGCTGAATTTAGAAGAAAAAGAGATGGAGCTTTGATTGCTAAAGGAAAACATACATTATGTTTACTTAACCACCTAAAAAAGAATGATGGAAAAGTCATTTCTCAATAAAAAATAAAGATATTTTATTAATTCCAATAATCCGCATAATGACAATAATATAATATACAACTTTAAGAACTGTTAATAATATTAGTTATAAACGATATATACCAAAAAAAAATACATGCATTTTTATTTTTTAAGTGTCTACACCGCATTTATCAGTGGTAGGAGGTTCATTAGTACATGTCATCTCCCATACAATTATATGACTCATATCTCTTGGCTTAACTATATGACTAGATCCCTCTCCAACGTTACCATTTATCTCCTCATTCTCTTCACCTAACCTAAAGTCTATGTATCCATCTCCTCCACTAACTACAAGGAGTTTACGTACCTCTGTATCAAGGACCATCTTTGGTTGAGCTGATCCAGCTGGAACTGGTAATAAGAATCTAATACTATCTTTATGTCCATGATAAGATACTTGGGCTTGTTCCATATCACAATATGGGATAAAACTACTTGCAGCAACTCTTTCAGTTGTTGGATCTGAGTATACCTCTGGTTTCTTGCCATCAGAATTCTCATTTAACGGTACTGATAAAATGACACCTGTACCAGTTCCAATCCACAATCTACGATTTGTTATGACAAGAGATGTAATTCTCAAATGCAGGAAATCCAACTTATTCGTACCAAGCATCTTCGTAATAAATGGTTCAATATTAACATCCTGAAGGTGTTCATAAGTATGAGCATGGAATAATCTTATAGTTGAGTCAAGTCTAATTGATATCCATACACCATCACCTAACCATTGCATACCTTTAACTTGACTATCACGTTTTGGATGTGCTACAAATACCTTCTCTATTCTAAGATTCTTTGGATCTATAACAACAACACAGTTTCTGTATGCAGCCCATACACGTCCAGAGACGATAGTTAGTGATGTAACAGATGAGGTACCTTTACCCAATGAAATTTTGTGATAACCTTCAGCTGACCATAGGCCTTCTGAATCTCTATGAAATACTGCTATTGTTCCATTTGCCATTGCTGTAAAGATCCTTCCTTTGTAGTGTAGAATTGATAAAACAGCATCAGCCATCTTGATTCTTAATAGACATTTCTTCCATTCTGAAATTCCTGAGTGTACAAAAATGTAATCATTTTCAGATCCCATCCACATTGTTGGTTGGACAGTTGAGATAGTACCAACCCCTTCGTATTTGCTTAAACCATCCCTTATATGAGAGGATAATTGTGACATAACATTTTCATTTATCTTTTCTGAAACCTCCTCATCAGCTTCATCTAAAAAAATATATTAATACAAATTAACTAATGATTTTTAATATTAATTTAGAAATTAAAGACACATAAAAAGTTTTCAAAAATAAATACTAGACAAGTGTAATTGTGTGAATAAATAAAATAAATAAATATAATTGTAAGACGAAATATTTCAAAAACTTTGCACAAAACAAAAAATAAATATATATAAATAATAGTGAAGAAATAATGAAAGCGAAAACGCACCGGCAAACATAATGGATGAACTAATTTTCATTTGATTTTTTTGATCACCTTTGGGAGAGGAAGAAGTATCATTGTCAACTACCTTATCCTCTACTTCCTCTTTAGTTGACGACAATGTAGGTACACCTTCTAGGATTCTTTTAGGAGTGGAATTCAATTTTTTGTCTAAGGACACAAAGAGGTAGAAAAAAAAGATTTATTTTTACTACTTGAATCAAAACTTACCTTCTAATATTTCGTTTAGTGATCCTTTACCTGAATTTGTAGTATCATTTAGACTGAAATCTCGTATCCTTCTTGGACTGGCTTTCTCATCAATATTACAGTATGTTGGGATGTTATCAACCTCACTTACTCTTAATCCTATCCATTCTACAGCTCCAAAATTACTACAATCATTTAAATCACCAGGTAAATCTTTTAAATAACCACCCTCCTTAATAAATTGTTCATTAATTGGGATGGTATTATCATCACTAGGATAGTCACTTTCACGTACCCCTGGAACTGTAGAAACACAAAGAATATGTGAGGCACAAACATTAAATGTCTCTAAGACATTATTAGGATTATTAGTATCCAAAATAGTTACGAGACTCTTCTTCTCATTTGAACTACAAATCCAAACTAAACTACTGCTTTCCCAAGTTAACATTTCATTTTCTCTGCTCTCCTTTAATTGATTTTTCAATTCATAGTCAAGCTCCTCCACCTTATCTGCTATCGATGTTGGAGGTGTAAATGAATCTGAGTCAATACTAGAATTGGGATCGGAATAGAAAATTGACTCACCGATTATATAACCACCGTCTTTGGTACGGCCACCACGAAGTGTCACTCCTGATGCACACCAAATTTTGAGGGTTGGATGATTATACATTAGTGGTCTGCAACAAACTGGAACTGGGATGGCTGCTGATGTCGAGGCTGAGTCAACGGTTGATGGGATACTCCAACCATATGCTTGAACTCTTGTACCATCATCTTTTTTCATGTGTTTACTGATGGCTTTGTATTGTTCTCTCCTTTCGGCCATCTTTTTTTCCTCCATCTGGTCTGGATCGTAGTCTGGAGGTCTAGAGATGTTACGTCTTCTTCTTTCTCTGGTATCTCCAAGGGAACGACGATGTCTAGATACTTGTTTCTGTTGGTAATATCCTTTTGCTGTATTAGAACCATCATCGGGAACGAATAGACCAGAGAAGAAGTCCCATAAAGATCTTTTATTATTAGCAGCTGCTGCAGCCTGAGCAGCACTTAGTTTTTTATTTCTTTGAGCTTCCAAAAATTTCATTGAATCTTGTAACTCCATATACTTTTCTTTATAACCGTTCTTTTCTAAGATAACTCTAGCCATCTCAGCTCTAGTGAAACGTTTCCTCTGACCTAATGGGACATTTTCTTGATCATCCTCATTATTATTCAATTTCTCTTTTAACTCCTTAACCTCTGATTCTAATTCTTTATTCTTCTCAGTTAACTTGTATTTAGACATCTCAAGAGATTGTATTTCTTCTCTCAATATTCCTTGTTCACTTATCAATTGATCAACCTGTGCAATGAGATCATTCTTAACGATATTGAGAGCATTCTTAGTCTCAAGAAGTTCTGTATTCTCTTTAATAAGATTCTCAACCTCTTTACCCATTCCTGTAATAAACAAAATTATTAACCTCTTTATAATACAATAGAATATATAAATATTAATTCAAAAACTCCTTTCCATATCATATCACATAACAAAACAATAACTAAATCATAAACACTATCATGCAAAAAAGAAAAACAAAATATATAACAATCACTAACACTTCACAATATAAGTTACGATAATGCTAAAATAAAATAGGTAGAAATATTGCTCACCAATGAATGTGTCATTAACTGAAACGAATAAAATTATGTGTTTTTACTTGTGAATCCATTGATGGTCACTCAAAGGTTTTTATATGGATATTGGTTTTGGACCCCTACATATATAATATCATTAAACTACACACCATGTGTGAGTTGATACATTTATAATATATTAATTAATAATACAGTTAACCCGAAAAAAGATATATCCATATAAACTCTATAAACTACTATAAAGAAGGATAATTTACCCGCTGATGCAAACTCTGCAGGATCTACCAAATTTCCTAAAGAAAAAAATTAAAAAATTAGTATTAGTGTAGGTGAATGTTAAAAGAAGGTAACTTCATTTGTGATATAATAGTAAAACGTGAAGTTGACTTTTTAACTGAGTTGTGAAGTATAATATAGTTAAAAATGAAGTTAAAAATTGGGTGTGACTCTGAAAGTTTCGAAAAGACAGTTAATAAATTACCAGTTAAGTCTGCCGACAAAACATCATCCGCTTCATCTTTGATGTCACTAAAATTGGTAATTTTATGGATTATTTTTAAATATGAGGTAAAAACATACATTCTTTCTGGAAGACTGGCATTAGATCTTGTTTCATCATTAGTATCTTCTTTATCACCTAAAATAATTTCTTCAGCCCTCTCCTCAACAATAGGTAGAATATCATCTCTTGGTGATTGAAGGAAGTCATTATTATCCCCAAACTCCTCCTGCCAATCTCTCTCACTACTAATATGATCAGCCAAATTCATATCAGCATGGGTACTTTGACTCATATTGACAGCTGATATAATATCGCCCATACCGCGAACTTTATTTGCATCCATACTAATCGTCATAGCATTACTTCTTCCCTTACCATTATTAAATGGTAACGACTGCATCATCTCAAATTTATCTGGACCCATAAGGTATTTCGTCCTCTCAACATGTTCAATATGCGTCCTCAGGAGATCATTATAACGCTCATGAAGTCTATCAAATTCTAACTTCTGTTCTGCTTCCCTCTCCTCAAGTCTTTGTGCATGGTCTTGAGCATTTTTTGTTTTTAATTCTAACATTCTTATTACTGATTCAAGAGACTCTATCTTTTTCTCACCCTCCTTTACCTGATCCATGAGACTTTCCTCAATCTCGAAGAATCTCTGATCATTGTGTTTCCTTAGATTTTTTTCTCTTTCATACTGTTTTAGTAATTGCTCATTATCCTCTCTTAGCATCTCTATTTCAACGGCCTGCTCCTCCTTATCAAGATAAGCCAGATCAAGAGATTCCAGAATCGATACAACTAATGGCATTAAATTCTGTAACCACAAAAATGTATATATTTTATATAAGAGTGTGATAAGAGCAGAGGAGAAAAGTATTATCAGGGCAGATGAGAAAAAAAGCATGAAAAGTAAATATTCTAATATAAACATAGATAACAAATAATCGCTTTTTGTATGTACATTTTTTATAATAAGGTTACTTTATATTATATCATCAAAAAGGTACTAAAAAGGTGCAAATAGAGTTAGTAACACCTTCATGCTAAAAAAAGATATAAAGATATGTTTGTTTGGAAATGATGATTGCAAAAAAACAAAGGATATGTAAACAGTATCTTGATAATAATAATTCCATGTGAATACCTAACTTTTAGATATGATGACTGATAAAGATATACACTATTGATAGTCAATTCACTATATGATCATTTAATAGAGGGTAAATAGAGAGTATGATCAAAAGAAAATAAACTTTCGCTTCACTACATATAATAATTGGTCACAAAATATCATGTTACAAAAGATTTAATATATTTATGATGATGGCCAGCGATCATTTATAATAAGTATATATACACCTATATAGGAAAAATTTAATTGTTATTATTGTTCAATTGAAAGGTCAATATTCATATAAAGTTTGTTTTATACAATTCTAATAAAAACATCATTTATATGTGTAATTTATCATCATCGCAAAAAGTAACGACAATATTATGTTAACAGGGAAATAAAGATGAAAAAAGATCTTTTCGCTTACCTTAACACTCTCCTCGCCATTAGTTTGTATCATGACCTCCAGTTCCTTATAAATACTGGAAGCTAACATTTGAACTTTTTCACTCATAACCCTTTGTTCATCAGATTCAGTGGTACCACTACCTGAGCCTCCGTAGACAATCTAAAAAATAACAAATAAGAACATATTAATAAAATAAATAGAAATAAGTGTGTTTTTTTGATAAAATAGATAAGCAAAAATGTAATACCATAAAAGTATAAATTTAACAAATCAAACAATATGATAATAATAATAACTAATATGTATAAATAATATTTTGGACGACTATATTTATATATCTATGTATGTGTTTACATCAAAATGACTTTACAATTTTACAGATCTTTTAAAGTTACAAGGGTTAGGTAGTGACAAAAAGTTATCTATCTACAACTCTGTTTTAATTACCTAAAGCTTAAATAAAGTCAAGTTTTTAGATGTTAAAAATAATTTTACAAACAATATTTATACTATACTAATAAAAAAATGTAGCTACAAAAATTAAGTAAATAAATAAGATTTTTATACCATAAATTGTCATACTTTACGATTCTTAATTACAATAACATACAAAAAAATATGTTAATTTAATTAATTAGATGTAAAGATTAACAGACAAAATAATGATATAAATAAATGTATGTAGGTGATAAAGAGGAAACAACAATAAATAAAATAAAAATGATATCGATAAAACTAACTTCGTTATTGGTATTCATTTCTCTAGCTCTCGTTTCTAATACGATATTTAGTATGTCTATCTCTCTCTACAATAATTTCTCCCCTGATCAACAAATATAGAATCAGTCTTTTTTTGTCAACGAAATAATTTTAAAAATTACAACTTTTTTTACTCCTTCTTTTGTTATATCAGTAATTGGATGGTATGTCAAAGTAAGTATAAATAAATTTATATGAAATCAATTTTGATGTTTTCCACTGATCATCTGATTTAATAAACAAAAGGAGTAGAAAAAAAGTATAAATTTTTACGGGTGGTATGATAATCGGAAGTAAAAGATTGTAGAAAGTATCTCTTTGAAATAGATTCTTTTCTTCTCTCCTAGAATGTTATAAACTAACTATCCAAACAAACCACAATTATTATTTGATTTGTTAAAAAAAAACGCTAGGAATAAGTGTATTCTCTCTGTGGATTGTTGATTTGTTTATATTAACACTCTTATAAAAATTTTAATATTTTAGGTGGAGGAAAAAATATTATTATTATATATATACAATATATTTTAAGATGAACCAAAGGTAGGAAAAATTATGTATTTTTCAAACTTTGATTTTTAGTAATGAAATATTGTTAAATTTTAAAATATATTTTGTATATATATAATAAAATATATGTAATACTGAAGAGAGAGTATAGACTGGTTTTGATAAAAATTTCTCCTTCTTCCTTTATCCTTTCTATACAAAATTTATACCAATTGATTGGTTGTTGTTTTTAATTATTTTTATAACTTTCTCCTTCAAAATATATTTCTTTAATAATATAATTAGATCTTAAAATGTTCTTGTAATCTTTTTTTAATAAAACTTCTTTGTTTATAGATGAAGTTTTGATGTAGAATGTAAAAAATCACAAATTCTTGAGATAGAACTTTATGATTTTTAATAATAATATATTCTTGAGATAGTTGCCCTTTCTCCTTGATCAATGTTCTAAAGTACTTTAAAAATTTGCTTCTCTAAAATATTTCAATTATATTTGTTTAAAATATCTTTTTTATCTTTCTTCTATTCTTTCTAAACAAAATTACATAAAATATACAATAAAATTAACTTGTTATTATAAAAATTCTTCCTCGGGAAAAAAATTATACACTTCAAAAGTTTTTTCCTTTCAAATATATTTCTATAAAAAATATATAATTATTATTACTTTTATTATCTAGTTAAAATATACTATATTGATTAATATGTATGATAATAGATGAAAGAAACGTAAAAATTTTAATAGAATAAATTATTTTTTGAATTCACTTTTACATTACCCTCAGTTTAACATCATGAAATATAACTATTATTTGGAGAAAAAGAAAAAGTTTGAAAACAAATAGAAATATAACAATTAAACACGTGATAAGTGGTTGAGTTTTATAAACAAAAATCTAATCAATATAAATAAAATAAATAAATATGTATTCTAAATTACTAGTAATTACAATATTACGTAGTAAGATGTTAAAACAAAAACTTAAGTATTCCGGATAATATTTTTATACTTTCTTACAGAATTGATAAATAAAACATTAACTGAAAGCTAATAGTTAGGTAACTTAAACTATAAACATGAATCAAGGAATGCTCTCAAAATTATAACAAACTTTTTTTATGCTTAAAGTTATCTATTCAAAATGTGTATCGAATGTATAATACTTACTCATCAATATCATTAAAATATATATATATCACAATATATAGTAAAGAGTCTTACAAATATATAATAATTAATTCTCTACTATAGAGTACTGTTTTAACAGAAATAAAACTGTTTCTTGTTAATAAATTGACCTTCTTCCTCCTTCCAGTTATCTCTCGTAGATGTATGGCAAGATTTAAGATATATATGTGACAGCCAAATTGATAGTAAAAGCACTACATAATACTATTTTATATAATACATTTTTTTATCAATAATTTATAGTTTACATTCTTGAAAAAACGTTTTGTGTGACATTCTTTTCAATGTACGTATATAAACATATGAATACATGTTCTTTTTACAAAAAATGAAATATTAACAATTTCAATACATTAACTTAACAAAAAAAACTATCATCAGCATATAGGAAAAGAAAAAAGTAATGTTATTTATTAAAATTTTCCACCAAACTATAGAAGAAAAAAAGATAAAAATAATGCATAAAACTAAAGGACATTTTTCATAAAAAAGAGAAACACAAAATAAATGAAGTTTAAAAAATATTTTGAAAAAAAAAGATAAAAAAAGTGGTAAGAATAAGATAAACTTTAATCAGGTACGTAATATCTTAAAGTACTTTGCATATAAATCTTCAGTGGAAAGAAGTTTAAAGAGTTACTTCTTACTTTTTTGAAGGAAGTTACCACAAAAATATTAAAATATTTTATAGCGTGTCTCTTGGCCTGCGCAGACAGAGGTCCTTCTCCTTTGTATATATCTAACACTTTATATTACTCCTTATCATATCAGCTTTAAACTATTTTTTGATTAAGCTTTCCACTTTTTAGATGCATATAAAATGTAAATAGAATTGTTAGTTTACTATATATTGTGTATTAGAAAAGCCATGGAAAAATATGTTGTATGGCATTCATTTTATGTGATATTTCTATATATCAACAATACATGTATTGGTAAGGGAACACTTTTAACTAAAAATCTTGTCTTGTTCTATAGTATCTTTAAAAAGTGCTTCGTCTATTTTCTTTATCAATTGTTGGTAGGAAAAAGAAGAACATGATAAAGATTAAACTTTGTTATAGCACATATTGCTATTATAGGTCATTTTATCATCAATTATATGTAAATGATAATAAAGAGAAAATATAAAAAATAATGATAAAAATTTTACTGACTTTTTTTAAATAAATTGATTTATTTTTTTTGTAATAGAAAAGTTAACATTGGTATGTGAGAATTCAATTAAGACTATACATAAAACAATGAGGAAGTTCAAAAGTAGTGTGTCTGTTAAAAAAGTTAATCATTTTCTTATAAATATATACTACAAAAATTTTGGTATACTTATCATTTTTATTCTCCTTCCTAAATAATTCTTCCTTATCATGGTTCTAAAAAAATATGTTCATTTTTTGATATTATAAGAATATATATATATTTATATTTTTATATAAAATAGATACATCTTTTATCAAAAAAAAAACTATTTCTCAATTGCTTATTATCCCTTAAATTATACTTCATCTGGAAAAAGCTAATAAAATGGAACGGCCTTGACAAAAGGATTAATAAATTTTTATATTTATATCATTTAAAATATCTAACTATTTTAATATTATAATTCTTTTTAGAAATTATCTATTCTATATAACATTGAAGGTACAATTTTTTTATATTTCTAATAAAACAATCTCAAAAGATTTTTATTTCACCATCTAAAAGTTTTACATTTTCATTATAATAAAATTGCATATATTATCCTTTTAACTAACTATAAGTAAGGAACTTGGCGCAATCTTTAAATTTTGAAACAAAGTAAAATATAGAGATATATTAACATACTTGTACTGTTATGTTTAATAATAGTGAAGATAATACATTACTTCAAGATACTCCTACCAACAAAAGGGTATTCCTATCTAACCAACAAGAGGTATCATATTATTCAGGAAGAATGCCATCATACCCAACAACTAGTAGTAGTAGTAATATGTATACATGTCATGGAGATTCTAATTTATATATTAATGGTAATCATAATAATATAAATATCGAAGTCTACAATAATACAACTATTGTCAATCCAAATATAATTCAAAATAATGGATTTTTTTATCCACAAAATGATATTAATAATTATTCATGGTATTCTAATATTATTCCTACAAATGGTCCTTATTATACCTCATCTACTAATGAAAGAGATATCTCTACAAATCAACAACAATCATACTCCTATCCTACACAAGGAAATAATAATTCACAACCTATTTATCCATTAACACCCTCCACCACAATTCAATCTCATCAACCACCACCACCACCTCCACCACAACAACAATCCAGACAATCTTATGATCACTCCTCAAAACAGGCTACATCAAATGATCCCTGTGTACAGATAGCACACGTCCTCCAATGCTACCAACAAGGTGGGCAACAACCAGAATTTGTCAAAAAAGCAATTGAGAGTTTGGTTAAAAAATTGAAAGACAAAAGAACTGAGTTGGATGCTCTAATTACAGCAGTAACATCTGCTGGAAAGACCCCATCAATTTGTGTAACTATTCCGGTAAATTAAATAAAAAAAAATTGTACAATAAATCATTTTAATTATTTTAGAGATCATTAGATGGTAGATTACAAGTTGCAGGAAAAAAAGGTGTCCCCCATGTTGTGTATGCCCAAATATGGAGATGGCCAAATGTTAATAAAAGTGAACTACAAAAATTGCCTATATGTGAGGTGTCTAATGATAACCAAGAAGTAATATGTATCAATCCTTATCATTATGAAAGAATTGTATCTAGTTCATCAACAACAATGTTAGGTAAATTTAATAAAAAAATAAATATTCTCAAAATAAACAATAAAGAATAATAATAACTAATATTTTTTTATTTTTTTAATATTATAGAAATGAAAAATCTTCGTGTCAATGGTCCATCGACCACGTCACCATCTATTGATATTAAAAATACTCAGGGAAATGAAACATACAAAAGAAGTAATAGTGGTAATTTAGAATATACAAATCTCGATGGGGTATCACCAATTAACACGATACCTACAAAAGAACCATTTTTGATGTATGGTAGGAATCAAACACCAAGTGGTATATTAAGTCATCTCCCTGAAGGAGGAAGTAATTTTGTTACGGAATTATCAACACCAATTATAAGGAATACTGATTACCCTAGAGATGGGTTAAATAATAGTATTGAGAATGAATTTAATGAGGACAGATATATAGAAGCAAAAAATAATTTATATGCCCGATGTAAGTTAATTATTTTATCAAACAATAATATTTTTTTTCAATTTATAATTTAATGATATTTTATCTTTATTATCATATTTTTTTCTTTCTTAAACTGATGTTCTACCTTTGATTTATAGATAATATTTCACGTGTTGTCACACCACAAATTCCTTGGCCTGATCATTGGTGTTCAATTAGTTATTATGAATTAGATACACAGATTGGAGAAACTTTCAAGGTATCCAAAGATATAACGGAAGTCATTATTGATGGTGGTATGAATACCTCAGATGCAAAGAGAGGAAGATTTTGTATTGGTGCTCTATCTAATGTCCATCGTTGTGAGGCATCAGAGAAAGCCAGATTGTATATTGGAAAAGGTGTCCGCCTGAAATGGACCCCAGATAATTGTGTTTATTTAGAAAGTATGTCAACAAAAGCTGTTTTTGTTAGGAGTTATTACCTTGATTTTGAGAATAATCTTGTCTATGGTTCAACTGTCCATAAATTTTTGTGTGGAGCAATGAGAAAGTTATTTGACTTGAAATGGGCATATGCAGAGATGTGTGAACAAACAAGATCAGCTGAGATGGCCGTATTGGCACAGGCTAGAGCTGTAGCAGGTTTACCACAAAATCAAATAATATCTCCATCATTAATTGAACATGCAGGTACTGGTGTCGATGACTTGAGAAGGGTATGTTGTACTATATGTATTAGTTTTGTAAAAGGATGGGGTCCTGGGTATACGAGAAATGTTATAAAAGAAACACCCTGTTGGGTTGAGATACAATTAACGAGACCCCTACAGTTATTAGATCGTCTCTTGAAACATAGTAATACAGCTTAATTCTCCTTCTCATATATATGTGCATATCATTTAAATTTTATGTCTAAAATATAGTTTATTATTTTATTATTATCCGATTGTCAAATAAAAATTTAAAATATTTCTCTAATCCTTTCCATTCTTTCTTTAAATTTGTTATTTTACTTTCAAAAGATAACTTTATGAATTGAAAATTTTTATTTATGCAGTTTTCGATTTATAAATAGATAGCATCTATTCAGAGAATGCGATAATTTTGAAAGTTGAATAAGATCATATGTTTTGGGAATAATTTTTTGATAATTTAATGTTATCACGTTTCATAAACAATTTTTTTACCCCCTGAATCCTTAAGTTCAATGATAAAAATAGAAAATTCTTTTAAAATTCTTACAATGCTGATTTTTTTTCCTACTTTTGATTCGCATGTTTCTATTTAGAAGTTTACCAATAATGTTTAATTTCCGTTTTCTTATAGTTCAGTTTAATCTTTTTGAGTTATATTTATTGATGTACAAAAATAAATTAAAAATATTGTTTATCGAAGTTATGCAACATGAAGTAGAGAGTTACTGACAAATTATATTGATTAAATAGTCGTTGAGTTTAAAAATTAAAAAATAAAGATTCAGTGTGGGTACCATTTTTGTGGGCCTAAATTATGGAAGTAAAAAAAAGTGAATAGAAAATAGAAGTTAATATTATCAAAAAAATTGTTTTTATTCTATATTAATTTTAAGATTGTGTAAAAGGAAAATAGTAAGAATGTGATTAAATTAAAATTACATTATAAGAAGATTAGATAAAAAAATAAACAATAAATGGAGATGATAACATGATTATAGCAAAAAACTCACACATATTATGTATCTTTTGTATCATAAGTTTGAAAATTTTAAGTATAAAAGATAGTAAGAAAGTACAAAAATATTGTCAAATTGCATTTATATTTATTATTTTCATTAAAACTCATCTATCTTCAAAAATATGAATAATTGTCATCTTTAGAATATGTTTACATTAGAAAATTATAATAAAAACATTATAAATTAACTTTTGACGACTATAAAGTTTTAAAATTTTCTTGTTTATTTAAAATAATCATATTAACTATTTTTTTAAAATATTATTAACAAACTCTTTTACATTCCGTATCATTATTTTTATGTAAAACATTATCCTGGAATTAATATATTCATATATTTAAAAATTAAATTTTAGAGAATTTATGTAAAGCTTAATTTCATCTAACTAGCTTATAAGACTTAGCCATTAATGATTGATAACTAAATTTATCCTTGATAGGATACTCTAAAATTTGACATGTTTTTTTTGTCAATTACCAATAATAATATGAAGTTTTTGTTAAAATATGGTATCTAACATAAAATTTATTGATGGACAAAGTTGATAACTACAGTTTACTATTAACTTAAGTGTTTGTGAAATTTTCGAAAGACATCCTTGATAGAAAATTTATGATACACATTGAGTAATAACTAGAGGTAAATAAAATTTTTAAGTTAAACTGACAAATCACCGATAAAATTTAATATATGATGTTTAATAAATTAAACATATTTTCCTCGTGCTATAATTAATCAAAATAGAAAAAGAAAGTGCCTTCATTTATTAACTGCTAATAGAAAAAAGCTAAGAAAGTTGGTAGTGACAAAAGATACTTCCTCTCAAAACAACCGAAGTTTAACTATAACAAACTTTTTACTTGAAGGTGACCCGCAATCACTAGGTATCAAATATTATGTCAAAAGCTTTTTATCGAAATTTTTTGATTAACTCTTTTGTGTAACAATTAAAAACAATACATTAGTAACTTTTAGTAAATTATAATTAATCTCTGATTTAATTTAATATTTTATTATTTGTTTATAATGTGTTATTTAACATAATTACTTTGCAGGAAAAATTAAATAGTTTTCGAATTAATTAAGATATTGAATGCATTGTTAAAAGCTATCTCCATGATGATTTTTTTACTTTTATGTTTAATTATTGGTAGAAATCAAAAATCATTCTAAGAATTCTAAGAATGCTAGAAAATACCTAAAAAAAGGATGTTAAAAATAAATATATTATTCATAGAATATATCATGATAAAAAAATTAATCTTTATCTTCCCTTTCCCAAATTCCTTAGTTCTTCAAAAATTTCGATTTATTTTATTTTTATTTTTTATTATTTTTTAATTTAATAGGCTTTCAATGTAATGACATTTAACATGTTTTATAAAATAAGTTCTATGGCCTGATCATTGGTCCCCTATTATATTTTAACAAAATAAACAAACATATTAAGGAAATTTTATGTAATTACCTAAATAAATTTAAAGCCTATAATAATGATTTATGGATTGTTTTTTTAATAAGTTTAATAAAATGAAAAATTTGACATCATTTTTTGTTTCACTTAAATTGTTTTAAAATTGTAAAAAAAAACAAGAAAATAGATTTTTTTTATGTAGAAAAAAAGTGTTCCTTTAATATTGACTCAATATATTTTTATTTACCTACAAAAATATGTCAATATGCATAGTTTTTTTTGATATAATATCTTGATTTAAAGAATTATCTTGTAGGTGAATCAACAGTCCATCGAAATTTTTTTTGTAAATATGAGAGGATGTTATTTGATTTTAGATATAGAGGTGTGTTAAAAGAATACATAGGTAAAGTAGATCATCCAAACAAGAACATGTTGGCACAAGCCATTGTGTATGGTTGCCATACAAATACGTTACATCGTATATGGATGCTATTAAGGGATATCATTTAAAAGACCTATCTTTACTATATTTTTTTATTAGTTTCTCAAATTAATAGGGACCTCACTACATACGAGAAATGTTATTATAGAAACACCTTGTTGGGTAGAGATACAATTAGTAAAATCTCTACATTTGTTAGATCGTCTTTTGAAACAAAGCAATACTGCTTAATTCATTTTCGTGTGTATGTGTATATCATAAAAATTTTATATATAAATATTAATGTAGTTTCATATGTTATTATTCTGATTGTTAAAATAAATTCAGATGTGTTTTTTGTACAGGTTTTTTTTAATCGTATATTTCTTTTATTCTTTTATATATTTATTCTTTTACATTTTTTTGGATATTTTTTCCAAACTAAAAACTGCTTTCATACAAGTTTATATAAGGGTTAATTTCCAACAAAAATATGTCTGTATCAAAAATATAATATTTTAAACCATTGTGTTATTAATATCACTCTAATATTTCTAACGTCCTGTCATATAAACATGAATTTATATACCATTAAAATATCAAACTGATGAAAAAAGTTTAGTAAAAATGTAACAATATCGTTATACAGGCGTTTAATGATATGCATACATAAAAAAGTATGTAGCAGTAATATAAATTTAATATATTATAAACATTTGTGTATAATATATAAAATATCTTAGCTGAGATAAATAACAAGCATTGACACCAAAGATTAAAAATTTGCGAGATTATTATATTATATCATTCTAAAAATAGATTAATCACCTTTATTTAGTTTTTGCTAGTACATTAATAAGTAAGTATATCATTTTCAATAATACCATTACATCTCTCATTAGAAAAAGTTACATTAAATAGTGTATGTTTAGTCTGCAATAGCAATGTATAATATAAATTTTATAAAGAAGCAAAATTGTTTTTCTCTCTCTATACTATCCCAAAAATTTTACACTCTTCTTATACTTTGTACATACTATAAAAATATTTTCGCGAGAAAATGTTATCATTTTATCCTGAGGTCAATATTGATTAACAGCTGACATTACGCGCCATACCCATGAAATTTGCCAATTTTGTTTGAATTTCTCAATTTTTTTATTAATATAATTTAACTGTATTATTCCCTCTATCTATTTGGAAATAAAAATTTAATAATCCTTTGTTTAGTTATATTTGTAAAATCAACTGAAATAATATTTTATTATATAACAACAGAAGGATAACGAAAAGAAAAAAATTTGTAAATTAATACTCCCTCATTAACACATTATTGTTTGAATAATGATAAACAGACACTATTTAAAATATAATTGCATTGATTTAATTTTTTTTAGCCACGCTGCTAGACGCTAATTGTAAAATATATAACATTTATAAATATGACAATGTCCCATGTACTTTGGATTAACTCTATCATACATTCAAATAATTCGTAGTTTCCGTAACTTTTATAATAGATGTCACTTTTATAATTTTAGATTTCGATCCTGTATTTATATTATTACTTTTAGTTGTCATTTCAAAAAAAAATGTCACAAAGTAAGTTTAACTATCATTTTTTCTAATGTTTGTGTATTAAATTTAACATAAAAAATAGTATACTTTTTGCAAGTGATAGTGACTATTTTTTCCCTTAATTTATTAGTTTTATAAGCCCCTAATTATTGGATGTTTTAATAATAATTTTTTAAAGGAAGAAAGGTTCCTGAAGGACAACTTTGTGATGTTTGTAATGATAAGGCCACTGGCTATCATTACGGAGTTGCAAGTTGTAATGGGTGCAAGACATTTTTTCGACGAACAGTTGTGTCTGATTTGAAATTTACATGTCAGTTTAATGGAAATTGTGATATTGACAAAAGTATGTTTTTAAGATTTGTGACTTCTATCCGTTATGTAAATTCCCTTCTCCTAATCCACCATATTTCTTGTAGATGTTCGCTGTGCATGTAGACACTGTAGATTTGAGAAATGTTTGGCTGCAGGTATGGATGCTAATGCAATACAAAATGATCGTGATAGAATCAGTTCTTCCGTCAAAATTAAGAGAGAAGAAACCCCATCAAATCCCAATATGCCATATAACACTTTAGTGGATTCTTATAATTTTAAGAGAGAATTAAACTTTGAAAATTGTAACCCAGATTCATCAATAGTTGAGAATGTACAAGACGTTGAAATTATGAATAAATTAGCACGTATTGAGACTTTGTGTAATGATTTAAGAAAAAAAGCTATTGCTGACGATTTAACAGCTAAAGAAATTTTACCGAGACCAAGTTTATTATACGAAACCAGTAAATTACCTGATGACGTAAGGCTTTATTGAATAAAAAAAATTAAATAACCTTTTTATAACAATTCACCTATTATATTTTTAGGCTGGAACAATATTTAGAGAATTTTACCCAGCATCTATGAATGATGTACAGATGTGGAATATTAGAGAATTACGATTATGCCTTGAGTGGGTGAAAGTATTTCCCGAGTTCAGAGATTTATCTTCCGATGATCAGGTATATTATAAATTATTAATTCTGTTTACATGTTAAATTATATTTTTTTTTGTAGTTTGCACTTGTACATAACTTTGCTTTTACTTTTAATATTTTAAACAGAGTGTTTTACTCAATAGACAATGGTGAAGATAAAATTGTTTACCCGAATGGTGCATACATTTTACGTCAACCACAAGATGAAGTTAGAATTCCCGGTTGTAGATCGATATACCATCGCCAGATGGATGAGATAATGATACCTTTACGTAAACTTGGTGTAGATATGAAGGAGTTTGCAGCATTTAAATTTATTCTCCTTTTCAATCCAGGTATTTGATTTGTCTTTTTTTAATATAAAAAAAACGAAATTTCAGATGCTTCTGATCTTACTCAATTTGCTAAGGCATTAGTTGAAGGTACCAGAGAAAAATATATAAAAATCCTATTCAATTACATGATATGCAAGAACGGTGTCAACGAGGGTGGATCACGTTACGGAAAACTATTATTAATGACCTCCTCCATCCAACAAATAATTGCACAAAATGAAGAAAATATGCAAGTCATGGAAGTTTTTGGCCACTTCTGGAGAATAAATCAATTTGTTAAAGAATTATGTATGAAAGCTAGAGAAAATGATAGGCAGTAAATATATAAATGGTTTTTCAAAATTTATTTACTAATCTCATATTTTGTTTGATGATCTGTTGTTTCCTAAAACTTGTATATACCTGTTATTAATTAAATTTATTTTTCTTTATTTTTTAATAATACTAGTTTGTTATGATTCCACTGAAGATACTTCTCACCAATATTCTTCGTGAAATAAATTATAAATTTAAATTGTTTTAATTTCAGTAGAAATAAAAATTTTTTTTATTTTTTCCATATCTTCTTTAAGATTTGTTTTGTTTTTTTTTTTTTAAAATGACTGGTACAAAAAATATGGATTTTTCTATTATCCATAAATCATCTGCCTGTCGAGGGCGAGTTGGTAAATTGAAATTGCCCCATGGGATTGTTGATACTCCTGTCTTTATGCCCGTAGGTACACAAGGCACTATGAAAGGTGTCTTACCAGAAGAATTGATAGAAATGGATTGTAAAATCCTACTTTGTAATACTTATCATCTTGGTCATAGACCAGGCCACGAAATCGTTAAAGAGGCAGGTGGAATCCATAAATATATGAATTGGCCAAGGAACATCTTAACAGATTCTGGGGGTTTTCAGGTAGATTAGAAGATAATCTTTTTTTTAAAAATTAATTTATTTAGATGGTATCATTATCTAAATTATCTAGTACAAATGAGGAAGGTGTCACATTTCAATCTCCGCATACGGGGGAAACAACATTATTGTCACCAGAGAATAGTATAAATATACAACAAAATCTTGGGGCTGATATTATGATGCAAATGGACCATGTACTTCATGTACTTACTGAGGGAGATATTGTTGATGAAGCAATGGAAAGATCAATAAGATGGTTAGATAGGTGCAAAGAAGCTCATGTAAACAAAGAGACTCAAGCATTATTTCCAATAGTTCAGGGTGGGTTGGACTTAGACAAAAGAAAATATTGTGCAAAAGAGATGGAAAAAAGAGCAGAGGTAGGTATTGCTATTGGAGGATTAAGCGGGGGTGAAAAAAAGGAAGATTTCTGGAGGGTTGTTGCTCACTGTTGTGAAACATTACCACCTCATCTACCGAAGTATGTTATGGGGGTTGGTTGGGCTGTTGATCTTGTAATGTGTTCATTGCTAGGAGCTGATATGTTTGATTGTGTCTACCCAACAAGAACAGCGAGGTAATTATAAAAACAAATTTTTTCCATTAAAATTTATTATTTTTCTAGATTCGGAACAGCATTAATTCGGGATGGGGGAGAAATACATTTGACTAGAAATGAATTTAAATACGATTTTAATCCTCTCGAAAAAGATTGTAAATGTAGTACTTGTAAAGATTATAGTCGAGCTTATCTGCATTCAATAATAAACAAGGTAAAATTATCAATTTCTATTATTTAACTAGAAATATTTATTATAGGAGTCTGTTGCGTGTCAATTGATAACTGTACACAATTTACATCATCATCTTACGTTAATGAAAGATTTGAGATTAGCCATGGCAGAGGAACGTATTTCGACGTGGGTACAAGAGTTCTTAAGGAGATTCTATAGCAATAAAGACATCCCAAAGTGGATATTCGAAGTCCTGGAATATATAAACATTAAAACGGACCTGAAAAATAACTCAACAGAAACTAACTAAATAAATTCTACTCTCTATTTTATTGTTATTGTTGTTGAAATTAAATTTTTTTATTACCACCACAGACAAATTATACTCCGAAGTATTATTCCAACACAGTGTTACGGAAGTTCCTACAACGAAAAAAACCAAATTGAGAGCGTAAACCATTTTATTATCCATTTTATTAATTTCTCCCACTCTCTTAAAGTTAAGTAATGGCAAATAGGATAATTATTGAGGATGTCACATTCCATGACAATCCTTCTAAGTTTACTGATAAGATAAAATTATCCATAAAGTTCCAAACAGTAGAAAATATAGAATCAGGTAAGTTTTTATGTTGAAACGTTGCAAAAGTATTTTTTATAGGTACCAAATTTGAGCTAGTATATGTTGGTGAGCCATCATCAAGAAATTACGATCAATCTTTGGATACAATAGAGTTCGAGGATATACCCATTGGCATTCATACAGTTACATTAGAAGTTGACCATCCTGATGTGAATAAAATTCCTCCTAAGGATCTTGTTGGAGCAACGGCTATTATACTGGATTGTTACTACAAAAATCAACTTTTTTCACAAACTTCATGGTTTGTAACTGTTGAGTATACTGATCCCGAGTTAGTTGAAAATCCACCGTTGACCCCAGTTATTGAGAAGTTAGCAAGAACAATTGATACCGATGATCCAAGGACATGTCTTCATACTATAAAATGGAATGAGAGTGACGAGATATTGGTAGTACCAAATGTTCCAGTGAAACCAGATGTAAATGATGGTGAGGAAATCGTTTTTTCGGCTGCTGACTACACAGAGGAAGAGTTGAAGAAACTCGAGAATGAGGCTGAGCTTTATGAATCCTCTGAGGATGATGATGAGTCTATTGATCTCAGTGATGAAGATATCTTGGATGAGGAAGAGGAGCTTGGAGATATGAGTAAGGATGAGAATGAAGAAGATGAAACTCCAATGGAAATGTAATTTTGCTATTTTCTTATATTTTTCATTTTATAATTTTCTTACATTTTTGTTAAATAATATCTAGCGTATTACCGTTTATTAAATTTTATGATTGACTATCGATGGGAAATTTGTTTAAAAGAAGAAATATTCAAAAAATGTGGTTCTTGTGCAATGTTGTAAGGGAAAATCGGTCTACGATTGGAAGGTCAAATTGTAATTGACGTCATTGAGAATACTCAAAGTGTCATCTCTCCACATTTGTCATTGTATGGCGCCATCTTTTCAAATTTAATTGTGTTACGTTTTCATACTCTTTTGTCATCAATTTTCGTATTGTATATTGGCTGTTTCAGATGAATGGAATTACAATTAATGGTACTACGACAGGGTTACAGGCAATCCGGAAATTGTCGAATTCTCTGGTAAATTCTGACAAAGAAAATGTACGTGAATTGAAAAAGAAATGTAATGAGAAATTTCTTTCACAAGGGCCATCGTCATCAAATATCGAAGGAATGGTTAGGAGGATGTTTCAATTGTTGGATCCATTTGCTGAGATTAATGATAAAATGTGTAAGAAGCATGAATTGAAGGAGTGTTTAGCTATATATCCTTCTGAATCTCGAGAATACATCATCGATAGTCTTGTTCCAGCATTTTTTATCTACAAAGACTACGAAAACAGAAATCAAGCTTTAAGAATACCTGAAGTGCAATATTTTTTGAAGAAGAAATGTGAAAAGAAAGCTTTATATACAAAATTGATAATGTATGATCGTGGAGTAACAGGATGTATCTTGAAGGATGATATGAAGGAGTATATTCGTGATACTTTATCACTTTATGATGGTGATTATTTTACCTACCAAGATGAACGTTTCCTAAATGAATGTGTGGATCATGCTATAATGAAAATTGAGTTTTTTGATATTGACAAAAGTAACAGTAGGTATGAAATAAGAAAGTTGTTACTCAGTCCAAGAATAGATGAATTTGAGAATGTCCTCCAGGTTCCTGTTGGAGTTAGTTCAAATTGGTATGCTCCAGCTAAGGTTGTTGGATTTAAGAATACATTTACAAATTTGGATTTTGAAGATAAAGAATACCTGTCGTTGGAGGAGTTTAAACGTTTAGATGGTAATTACTCTGAGTTGTTTTACGAAAGAGTTTATGATGTATTTACGGGGGGTAGTAATAAGTTTACTTTGGATCATTTTAAGAAATTGTTTTTGATTCTCGAGAACCGACATGAATATCGTGCTCAAAAGATACTCTTCGAAATTTTGGATATCAATGAAGATGGTTATCTTTGTATGTATGATATTTCGAAGTGGTTTAATTCTTTGAAGAAATTGTTCACCATGAACACAGAGGAGGATTTTCCTAGTGAAAGCGATTTTGTTAACCAATTGTTTGACTTTCTTCTTATTCCACCGATTGAATGTCAAAGGTAAGTGTGGAATTAAAGTATTATTTATGTAGTTTTAGAATCTCTTTTGCTGATATTTATACATCCCGTAAAGGAGAACAATTCTATGGAATGTTGGTTAATTGTTTGCTGTACTTGACATTCGAAAATCCTGAAGAACCATCAGAAGAAGCTCCAAATAATGCATAATCCCTGTATATATTTTATAAGAGGCGAGATCTGTAAATTTCTTTTTGATTTCTTTGCCTTTTTGATGGACTTACTTGAAACTTTTGATAGTTCATCTTTTAACTAGAATCTTTTCAGTACTAAACTTTTTATTTTGAAATTAATTTAATAAAACGACAATGTTTTAAAATTTGATTTAATTTTTATTCGTAAAAAATTTACTCGTGACAAAGCTACTCTTTCTTATTAAATACTGTTTTTCTTGTGGCAACATTACTTGTAAACATTTTAAGACGCCACATTATTATTTTATCTTTATCTGGTGGTGGTTTTTTTGGTAGAAACTGATTTTATAAATACAATTGGAAGTTTGATATCAAATGAGTTTCCAGATTTACTTATGTAATATCAATTACAACAGGATAATTTCACATTGTATTAGCAGTTTGCACACTAATTAAATAACAAATTCATAAAATAGCGTTCCTAAGATGTAATTCATGATTTAATTTACAATGTATTCATTAGATTTTTTAACAATAAATGTCGTATATATGTTAATTACAATACTGGTTAACAAATAAACTTGATGGTTATTTTTATCTTTTAATATTAAAAATAAAACACTCATTAGTGCTTATCATTTTGTTCAATCAAATCCTTAGTGAAAATCTCTACACCATTATTGTCTTAGAAATACTGTAGGTACAGTTCTATAATAAAGTTTATAAGTTAATTTACTTAAGGCAATTTTTTTATCAATTGTTAAGAACTTTTCTTTTCATTATTTTTGTTATAAACATAAAAGTTTATTATTTTTCTCGTGTGTACTTTAAGTTATTTTTAGTATGACGTGTAAAGTGTTTATAATAACATCTATGATAAATGTTTATTGTCAGGATTCTATTTTCATATGCATTAATAAAGTATGGATAATATTATGAGTGATGCCGTGTATGTAATTATAATTGTTTTTCAAGATTATACATTAAAGTTCTAAGAATTTATATTAAAAAAACCAAATGTTTATATTTAGAAACAGCCTACTGGAACTAATTTTAAAAGAAAATTGTTATTTATTTATAGATATTTCATAATAGTAATGATAAGGGTAATGGAAAATATGTTTTCAAATATTCGAGTAGATTGTTGAAGAATGATATAAATAAATTTATCTAAAATGTTAATCATCAAACCACATTGAAAACATTTAAAAAAGTAAATAATTTTAATTACTGTCAATATGGGAGATTACAATCAGAGGAAGATAATACTACTAAATTTTAATTCATGAAAATAGGAATCATCTAATAAAACTCAAATGTAAATAAATTATATTTTGATTTCCGATAAATAACTTAACTTAATAATTTTTTTCGATAAATACAGATTGAATGTCAATGAGAATTTAGTTTTACAATACATGAAAACAATTTAAATAAACTTTTTCTAGAAATACTAAAAAAAAACACAAAAGAAATTTACACTTATGAAGGAGAAACAGCATCTAATGTGAGTTAACGGAAGATTTACGAAAAAAACGGATGAAACAGAGAAAAAAAAGGTTTCCCGTGTAATACTTACATTTAGAAATATTTCAATACATCACTACTAATTATCTTTAAAAATCAATTTTCCTATGTAAAAATATACTTTGAAGAATAGATTTGTTTAAGCATAGATTTTTTTCATAATCGTACGTTAATATTTGTTTTAAATGCTTAATAATATATAGTTGTACTGTATAAAGACAAACTTTTTCGTCTGTAGTAAAATTTCGTCATAAATTTTAACGTGTCAAATTTCACAATATTTTTTTCTAGACACTTAAAGAAACATTCTTCTTACACTATTTTTTACCCTACTTAAAAAATAAGCCGTCTTGTGTTTATGGAGTTACACAAAGAGATTGCCTTAATTTCATTTTAAAGTTACTAGTGATAATATTTATAGTGTTACCATTAAATTTTCCTCATCTCTCAAAACGAAATATTTTGGGGAGGTAGCAGTAAAATATAAATTTGAAATACTTACTACTTACGGCTCCATTAATATAAAAGTAGTTTATAATTTTATTTTAAAATTTTTTGAAATATTGGGGAAAAAAATTAAATTTCTAGTAATGGGTAGGTGTAATAAATTAAATAAAAAATATATAATTTTCTAGTTCCAGATAATTCCATTGCTGAGAAGTTGGTTGAAATTGAAAAAAAAGTTCAAACAAAAGTTTTCGGTAGTCAATATGGAGATAAAATTTCTGACATCAAAAGTGTAGCTCCTAATGATGACCATAGACATATTTTGAAAGAGGAGGAGGAAGACAAACAATTACTAGAACAAGCAGAAAAATTTGATGATGTATTTTGTTTTCAATCATCTCCTGATTATATTACAGGAGGTATTTTGAGGGATTACCAAATTCGTGGCCTAAATTGGTTAATATCACTTGAGGAAAATAATATCAATGGGATTTTGGCTGATGAAATGGGATTGGGTAAAACTTTACAAACAATTTCTTTACTCGGTTATATGAAACATTATAAAGGTATCAATGGACCTTTTTTAATAATTCTTCCTAAAAGTACAATAACTAATTGGGAAAATGAATTTCATAAATGGTGCCCAACTTTAAAGACAGTTGTTTTAAAAGGAACAGTTGAGGAAAGAAATGAAATAATAAAGGAGTGTATTTTACCATCAAAATTTGAGGTGCTTCTAACAAACTACGAACTTGTAATGAAAAATATGAGTGTTTTACAAAAATTTACCTGGAAATATATAGTAATAGATGAAGGTCATAGAATTAAAAATGATAAATCTAAATTATCGGAGTGTGTTAGAAGGTTAAAATCTACAAATCGCCTTCTTATCACTGGCACACCATTACAAAATGATTTACATGAACTTTGGAGTTTACTAAATTTTTTGATGCCAGAACATTTTTCTGATTCCGAATCATTTGATTCATTATTTTCAACAGAAAACTGTTTATCAAATAACGATGAAATCATTTTAAAATTACATAAGATTTTAAAACCATTTCTTTTAAGAAGGATTAAATCTGATGTTGAGACAACATTACTACCTAAAAAAGAATTAAAAGTTTATGTTGGTCTTTCAGGAATGCAAAGAAAATATTATCAAAACATTTTAACTAAAAACTTGGAAGTTATAACGGCTCAAGGGAAAAAAGAAAAATCTCGTCTCATGAATATAATAATGCATCTTAGAAAATGTTGCAATCACCCGTATCTCTTTGATGGTGCTGAGGTAGGACCACCATTTTTTACGGGACCTCACCTTATATATAATTCAGGGAAAATGATACTATTAGACAAATTACTTACTAGATTAAAAGAACAAGGAAGTAGAGTACTAATATTTTCGCAAATGGCTAGAATGTTAGATATTTTATCTGATTATTGTTGGATGAAAAAGTATGATTACTGTCGTTTGGATGGACAAACAAGTTATGAAGATAGAGAAGAAAATATAAAAGCTTTTAATAAACCAGGAAGTGAGAAATTTATCTTTTTATTGACCACCAGAGCTGGTGGTTTAGGTATTAATTTAACAACAGCTGATGTTGTAATATTGTATGATTCTGATTGGAATCCACAAATGGATCTACAAGCTATGGATAGAGCTCATAGAATAGGACAAACAAAACAAGTAAAAGTCTTTCGTTTGGTGACGCAAAATTCTGTAGAAGAAAGAATACAAAAAGCATCAGAGAAGAAACTTGTATTAGATTCTATTGTCATACAACAAGGTAGAGGTTCAAGTGGTAAAAAAGGCCTATCCGGTGAAGATATGCTTAATGCTATTAGATATGATTGTAATAAAATCATGGCTGGGGACGGTGATTCTATAACGGATGAAGATATAGATACAATATTAAAAAGAGCCGAGGAGAAGACAAATGAATTTAATGAAGAATTAAAAAAAGTTAAAGAAAATAGTTTGAGGTACTTCTCGATGGATACAACCAATGGAACGGATAGTTTATATAACTTTGAAGGGAAAGATTTTTCCTCTAAAAAAAATACTGATGAATTCTTCTTCGAAATGCCTAAAAGAGAAAGAAAAAATAATATATACGCAAATATTAAAAATACAATTAAAAAAGATAAAGAAAATAAATTTGAGATATCAATGCCTAAACAAGTACAATTAAAAGACTACCATTTTTATCCCTCTGAACTAACAGAGATACAAGAACGTGAAATGAATTATTATAAACAAGTTAAAGGCATTCCTGCTGAAGTTCCTGATAAAAATGATGGTAAAAGTAAAAGGAATTAACAAAAATAAGAAAAGAGTTACAGAAAAAAATTGACAACGCATTACCATTAACGTTGAGGAACAAAGTTTAAAAAAGATTAATAAAACAAGGATTTGGTAATTGGGGAAAAAAAGAATTTAATAATTTCGTAAAAGCATGTGAAAAGTATGGTAGAGATGACTCGAAGCAATAGCTGCGAAATAGGAAACAAAAACATGTGAAGAGTGGTAGAATATTCAAAAGTATTCTTCTCAAGATACAAAGAGCTTCAGATGGTATCAGAATTATGGAACAAATAGAAAAAGGGAAAGAGCTATCGAAAGGAGGATAAAAAATTAAAATTAGAGTTGCGCGTATCAAAATGTAAATCTCCGTATTATCAATTCGTATCAGTTACTCATCAGGGAAAAGTAGAACATGGACTGAAGATCAAGATAGGTTTATACTACTAAAGTTTCTTGAGTATGGCGGTGAGGGAGATGATGTATATAATAAAATTTACCAAGACATTGCTGAAAGTAGTGATTTTATTTTCAGGGAAAAGTAGAACATGGACTGAAGATCAGATAGGTTATACTACTAAAGTTTCTTGAGTATGGCGGTGAGGGAGATGATGTATATAATAAAATTTACCAAGACATTGCTGAAAGTAGTGATTTTATTTTCGATTATTTCTTACTATCCAAAAGTACTGCAGAAATACAAAAAAGGATACATACATTGTTAGGCATATTGATATCGATATGAACGGTAAGAACAGTGTGACCTCGATTCAACAAATTGTAAAGAAAAAAGAGGCAGGAAAAGGAAACTTTCCTGAGAGTACTGTCGATTAAATAAAAAATGAAGTATTTTTTTATTGTTGATTTTGTAAATGTTTCTGTAATATGGACAAAGACAAATAAAATTTAAGATACCATGAGTATTATTGTATTTTTGTTAGTAAACTTTTATTATTTTAGTAATGCTTACCTACAACAATTTAATTCCGAATTATAACAATAATCTACATGAAAAAGAAGTGTTATTCTTGTTCGATAAAGTCTCTTCCTAATGTAAAAACAAAATCCCAAGTATACAATAACATCACTTCCCCATGTGCGATTCAGGTATAAAGTTAATATCACCAACATTAACTTTTTTATTAGTAATCAATCAAGTTGTTATAAGAAAGAGATTACATTGTAAAGAAATCATTGCTTTTCTCTTTGTCTTTTTTTTACTCTACAAAAACAAAAGAATTTGTATCAATTCCTCATCTTTCTCTCCGCCACATTACTATCTACGATTAAGATGAATGGACGACCAAGAAGAAGCAAGACTGTTGGCCCTGGTCTAAAAATGGGGCGTACGGTACCCACTAACAGGTATTTTTTATTAAGAAAAATTAAAAAAAAACAATTTTCAGATTACGTGACGACAATGGCTCTGTGAGAGAACGTGGGCGGCTTGGAGCTGGCAGAAAATCCCGCGTGAATTTGTTGCGGAGAATCGCCGGCTATTTTGAGGAGATGGTAGAAGTGGTATCTGATGATTTGCCCCTTGATTCATTGGAGAGTCTTGAGGGTAAAACAATCCAACTACCACCGGAGAAGTTGGAGTTAGTCAACTCAATCCAGGCACAAATTATCAAAGAATCTCTTGACAGCAAACTTCGTTATGAGATGCCTGCATTAAAGGAATTGGCTCCGCTGATCAATGGTGGAAAGGAGATAATAGCTCTTGAAAACCGCATCTCTGACGCAATGGAGCTTGAGGCGTCTCTGAATAAAAGAGCGGAAGAATTGGCTCTTGAGGAAAGGAGAAATGCAAGTGAAATGAACTATCTGAAAGGATGTAGGGAAGCTATGGATAATTTTATTAGAGAAGAGATTCATCCGGCACTAGCTGCGATTGAACGTAAAAAAGAACTCCTCGACGCAGCTGACAAAAAACTGGCAGAAATAGCTGCAATGTTTGAGGGATTTTCTAAATTTAAACTTTAAATTTTTTTTAAATTGTATAGTAATTTTTGTATTTATATTTCCTAACTTTAAATAAATATTTATACTTATAATCATGTTTTATATAGATGCGTTTCTTGAAAAGTTGAGTAATTTTCAATATGTGGGACAAGAAAAAAATCTAAAGTCCGTTTTTTTTATCCTAAACAGTTTATCTATGTGACATACTAGCGAAAACGATATATTAACTTCGTATCTCTA
The DNA here is from genome assembly GCA_005656395.1 of Strongyloides papillosus. NCBI lineage: Eukaryota > Metazoa > Nematoda > Chromadorea > Rhabditida > Strongyloididae > Strongyloides > Strongyloides papillosus. Next base: position 112,556 of record SRSI01000043.1, read on the forward strand.
ATCTACGCGTTGTTATGACACCTGAAGTTTCGACCATGACCGCGTATCTGAGAATTACTTAGTGAAATCATTGTAATGCACATATCATTCGTCACTATCTTTTGAGTACTTTTTATGTACTAATGTAGTTTTTGAAAAAATTCAATTTCCAGTTGATTTTTTGGCATAAAACCGTATAAGAGTATACCCAAGTCTTGAAGATATTAAATTCGAGTTCACATGTTTAGAAACCTACATATACGTTTTTGAATGATTAAAATCTGTCTGAGAAACAAAGTTTTGCACGGTATTGTAGTAATTTCCTTATTTGTCAATATTGTTATTGTATTTCTACAATAATTTCATTAAGTAATTAAGAATGAAGCTTATAATAAATATTGTTACTACTACAGAATTCGATCCGTTTAAAAATTACTTTTGTAAATACAATGTGCCCTATAAAATGCTTTTTTATCGTTTGAACAATAAAACTTATTATTTCCTTTGTAGATATTTATCGTAATGTGGACATTTAATAGCTAACTTCTTTTATAGAATAAATTTTTTAGAATGTTCTTAGAAGGCAGGTTTTAGAGAAGTTAATTATAGAAATGTTACCAAAAATTAATATTTTTCATTTTCATTTATAAAAAAAGTAAGAGACAAATTTTTACAATTTATTTAAACATTTTATAAAGTGAGAAAACAAAATTATTAAATAAAAACATTAATTAATACTAATTTACAAAGATAAATGTTTGTTTTTATCAATCTTTGAGGATATTTAATTTTTGTAAATTCAAAATTTATTGTTCTTAATGAATTAAAAAAAAGTTTACCATAAGAATATTTATCGCAATACTTAAATATAACTTTTAATAATGAATTTAAAAAAACATAACATAAAGAGATGTTAAATTATCAAAAAACATAGTATATAAATATCTATAAAGCAAAAAATAAGTTGATATTTTTTCAAACAATGATAATATATTATAAAGCTCACTGTAATCTAAAAAATTTTACATTTGTCAATACTAATTACAGAACTTATTTTTAATTATTTAATGATGTTATTGTGAAGATACATTGACAACATTAACTTATAAGGAAATTACTATAATATCATGTAGAATTTTTCTTTTTGAAGAGGTTTTCAATGACTTAAAAATATGTATATGTGATTTTAAACACGCTAATTTTGAATTTAATATTTTTAAGACTTAGACTTTTGTCTTCTATAGTTTTTTTATTAGAAAATCTTCTTAAAATTGAAGTTTTTTTAAAAATATTGGCACATGGAAAGAACATTAAAAAGTGGCATATATTGTTATAGTTATAAAAATAGTTTTTAGGTACGCTATCATAATTGAAAAGTTTCCGAAGAAATAAAAACATACAAAGTAGAGATATAAAAAACTAATATTTGGCCTGTAGCAATATGTCATCTAGAGGTATAGTTTTAACATAAAAAATGGGTCTTGTATTTTTGATTGTCCAACCTTGCTCGAGTTTGTCAAGAAACATTTTTAAAATTACTTTTTATATTTCAGTTTTTGGTAATTGAAAGTATTAAAACTATGATGTATAGCAAATGGTATAATATTTTAATATTACTAATTTATTTTTGAATTAGTAAAAGCACAAATATTAAATTTAATATTCTTAAACTTTATTGTTACATGTGTCAAAAAAACAATTTACTCTTATTGTAAATTTATGTTCACTTTTTATTTGTCAAATTAGGCACTGCGATATGTGATTGTAAAATTAGCTGGTGAATCTAAAATTGTTTTAGAAAAGACTATGTATACTTCTTTATTTAATGCAGGAATTTTAACGTTCGAAGTATTAGGACATATTACAAGCGGTGAAATACTCCAATCTGAACGATGGTAAATATTTAGACAAGCAGTACCACAAACGCCAAATTCTTGTTTTTGTTTTTGACATAACAGTGAATAAACAGTAATAGCAACTTTTCTTCATTTGATGATTTTATCCGATAGTAGCAAGTTCCATTCACATTTTTACGTGTTAAATATGATCTTTTAGAGGTTGATCTATAAAAGGTCTTTATTCCGCATGAAATGTGTTTATGAACACGATAAGTCTCACAAATTGGTTCACGAAAATGTTCATTACACAAGCAACGTTGACAACCATTAAACACAAAAGGATACCCACGATTATAACATCCCTTGAGATTAGGGCATTGATTCTTACAGTACATTTGACTTAAACGTCTGTAATCACTAACAGAAAAGAATATGACATTCTAATAATACCACGATAAAAAGGATAAGATTTCTCTCTATAAGTATGAGCATAATTTTTTCCTCCAAATGATTTTTCAGGGAACATTACAGATCCATAATCAAAACTTCCGAAGTAATTTCTCTTTGTAGTTTCTTTCTCATAATACTTCAAATATGGTTTTGCAATATTTTCCTTATAAACTTCAACATAACTATCTCTGTCGTATCGTGTTGTTTCAGGAATCAAGCCCAATGCCATTCCAGTGAAAAAACACCATGGTTTCATATTATAATAATTTAAATCACTATCATTTAAATAAATATTTGTAGGTTTACTTAAGTTTTTATCTAATACAATGTCAGAATAGTTAACAGTTTTAAAGTAATTGATTCCTATATCAGTAACCTCATTTTCTTGTTGTACAAATTTTATACAAACTCTGTTTTCGAGCCAGCCAAAATACTCTTGTATACTTGATGCATAGGCTAATGAATGATCAATATAATAATGAATTGTATTCGGTAATCTTGTCTTTAATTCAGGTAACTTTTTCGATGAGGCTTTTTTACTTGTTACCTTTACCTAAAAAAGGAAATCACTTTTAATATTCCTGACTTACGTTTTTGTAAATGGATAACATAGCTAATATAAAAATTAAGAAATTTTTATTCATTGTAAAAGTAGAATAAAATATTTTTTACGTAATTTCATGAAAAATGATTAATTAAATACTTTTTAAAATAATGAAAACATTCTAAAGTAAATATTATTAAAAATTTACGTTTCATAATTCCAAATAAAAATTATTAAAATTTCTGCAAATTTTTGTTAATTAAACATAAAATAACATTACTTCTTGTTTTATTAAACATTTAATAAACATTTATTTAAGAATAAATAATTTTAAAATTAGAACATTAATTTTTAATCATAAACAGTACAAAATTTTGACATTAAATGCAATAATTTCTTTTTTTAATGTGCCAAATTTTTTTTTAAAATGAATATGTTTGATTTTAATATTGTGCAGAAGTCAATAATTTTATTTCGAAATTTACAAATGATATCATATTTGGAGGTGGATTCAGTTGATTTTCTACAGTATACATCGTTTAACAAACACGTTATTAAAAATACTTCTGTTATTAAATGTACTATATTTTTACTAATTATATACCCTCAAACAGTACAAAAAAAGAAGAAACTAATAAAATTATAATGAATTTTAAGGTGTTTCAAAACATTCTTTAAATATCAATGAAAAGATATTTATGTGATGACGATAAATTTAAGGAAAAAAAAACTCAAGAACGGCTTTTGATAGGGTTATAATAAAATCACTTTTAGATAAGCATGAAATAAAGAAAGATGTTTTAAAAAAGAAGTATAAAAAAACCCAATAGTTATTGAGGTATTATATTACAAAATCGAAGATAAGTTTGATATATCAAAAGGTGAAATACTTATTAAATTTGTTTTAAAGAAAAAAAATTAAGACATTTTATGTTGTCGAATTCCTAATCATTTATTAACAAAATTTAAAAATTTTTATCTTGTTCATATATAATTAATTATTTCATTATATTTTGGATATTTTTGTTTATTTTACATTCCGAAACTATTTTTTTAAATAATATTTTATATTCCTCAATTTTTGGTTATTGAATATGTTTATTAATGATATGGTATATTTTAATTGTTAATTGATTTTAGTAGAAATAAACTTATACGCATGTAGTTATATATTCAAAAACTTTTTATTTTAAAACAAGCAGCTAACTCGCTTCGCTCGCCACTGCTTGCCCGCAGGGCTGGAATATTTTACCTAATCATAAAAATATCTCTACTCTATTTTATTTTATTCTTTTTTCAATTTTTTAAAATACAGATATGCTTGCATAATTCAAAAAAATTTATTTTTACCTGACAGATGTATAAAGCTAACTTTGAATGTTATTTTCGTTTGATCACTTTTTTACATGACGCTTCCCTTAATCTATTCAAACATTTTGCTTTTAAGCTTTACATTTTATCATATATCGTTTGACATGTAATTTTTGTGATTTTTTTAGTCTTAATTTTTTATAATTGAACAAAAAAGAAAGATATCTGGAAATTTAGTTTTTATGCGATGATTTGTTTTAATTCTTTTTTTGTTTTGTTGATTATCAAAATAAAATTTTTAGTTTAATTAGCATTTTTACATTTATCAGTAAATATCATTAGTAATATGTTTAATTAATTACAAATGACAATGAGAGTAGTTGTTTATACCTTTGAAATTTTTCAAGGGTCAGAGGGGTGAGAAGTTTACGCGCTACAAATGTCGGGATTCTCAAGATTATCTTCAGTTTATTCATTTCAAAAAAATTTTGCGTGTTGTTTTAAGACTTGTGTAACACATTTTTATCGTGAATCATTTCAAAAATGTATCTTTGCGTTATAAAAAATTTATAGCGTAATTTTTTGACGCATCACATTTTTTTCACTAAGTACTCAATACTCAAGTAGGGTCATAAAAGAGCATGTATATAGAGATATATAAAAATACATCTACCGCTTGAAGATTTGCTATATTTTTTTAGATCGCAAGAATTCGTCGCCGTTTATATAAATAAATGCGATCTTTATTATAAAATATGGCACTTCGAGCAGCCAAAAGTTTTTTCAAATGTCTAAATTTGTTTGATTTATTTTATGTTTGATGCTTTAGACGTTATAGATTAAGTATAAAATTGTTTCTTAATTTAAAATGGAATTAATAATCAACATTTTTTATTACTGTTTAGAATTTTTACATTAAAATTACATAAAATTATCGCTAAAACATACTTTTATAATAAAAATGCATAATAATATGGAAAATGTGTGTTTAAATTGTATAAAAGTTAGAAAAAATGAGACTTTTATAAAATTTTTAAAAATACTTTTTGTGACATGCGTCGGCATTTTCCCAGATTTCTCAAAAACGGTACAACATATATTGCTGCTTATGGTTTTAAAATGTTCACAACAAAATTCCCCAGATAGGTTTTTTTTGTTTTTTTGATTGCTTGTCATTTTTCTACTTTTTTTTTACCTCAAAGTCAAAAAAATTTTTTTGGCAAAAATTTGGTAAATTTTTTAAATCACTATATCTCGGGACTGGGTGGTTTTATCAAATCATGCTTAACGTCGTTTGATAGAGAATTGTTCTTAGAATAACTTTGTTGAAGAAACTACTTTAAAATAATGACATCTTCATATATTTATTCAGTTTCAAAGTTAAAATTTTTACAAAAAAAAAAATTCCCAAAAAAAATTTTTTTTAGTTCTCTCATATTCAAAGTTGTCCGATTCTCTTGAAAATAGTCTTAAAATGTAGAGAAATCAATTGTCCAGAGAGGTATTTTCAAACGTTTTGAATTTCGTTTTCTGAAGCGAGATATGTCGCTCTAAAGGGGTAAAACTTGGGGTAAAAAGTATCATTTTCGACGATATCCCAAATCTCGAGATTGAATTTTTTTTTTGCTAGATTTTATTGTTTATGCGTAATAAGCATTAAAAATGATGTCTAATTGTGAAATTTCGAACAAAAAAATTAATTTTTGAGAGAGTTACGAAAGTACCAATATTTGGAATTTGGTACCTTTAAGTCGATGTATCTCAAAAACGGCATATCGTACGGAGCCAATATTTGATATTATGTTTTACCATGTTTTTCCAAATATATTTCATTAAAAAAAACCCAGAAATTCGAAAATAATTTACAGACCGAAATCTCTCCTCTATAAATATAGAGGATGTATTAAATAAACGATTTATCAATCATAAATCTACATTAAAATTATCTATCTACTTTTATTACCTATTATGATGCCTGATAGAAAAATTAGCTAGTACTCCGTTAAATGGATCAAAACTAAGTATAATTCATCATGTGATAGAAGAATTACAATGTTTAAATAATTAGAAAATAGTATAAGATGTGTAACACTCAAATCTGAACGATAATAAATTTTAAGGTAGGGATGATGTCCAGCAGCAGACACGATGTATTGAATTACAAATGATTTAACTGTTATAGCAACTTTTCTTTTTTTTATTTGATATTTTATTTTATAATAGCGACTTCCATTTATTTCTACGTGTTAAATATAACTTTTTTCAGTATAAAAAAAAATTCTTTTTTCCACATGAAGGGTCGGTGTGAATAGAAATATTCTCACAAAATTTGCCATAAAATGGATGGTTACAGTGACATATAGTACTCGATAGATTTGGATATCTAAGATTAATGCTTCTATAAAGAAAAGGAAATTTTTTTCGGTATATTTTATTTAAGCGTTTGTAATCAAGATATCTATGAGTATATCCATATTCAGAATATATTGAATAAAATTTATATGTATAAGTTCTTCTATTGTGTATACTTTTAAAACTGTTACTAAAAAGCATTTCAGATGCTTAGTCGAATCTTCCGAAATAATTTTTCATTTAACTTTCTTTTTATAATATTTCAAAAATAATTATTTGACATCTGATAATTTAGCTTCAACATATTTATCTCTATCATGACGTGTTGTTTCATGAGTCAAATCTAATCCCATTCTAGTGAAAAATTTCAAATGTTTAAAAAATATGAAAATGATACATTCATATAAATGTTTGTAGGTTTGCTGAAGTCAATATTTCATGTAATATCAGAAACATTAATAGTACTTGTAAAATTGATTCCTCTACCAATAGTCAGAGTTTCATTTTTTTTTATATATTGTGAACATGGGAAGCTGTGTCGGATGAAATGTATGTACATTCATATCAATAATAACACGCCCATTCCCTCAAGGACTATATAAGGAACGGATGAAGACTATTTTATATCATAGTTAGATAATACCTTTTTGATAATATATATATTCACTTTATTGTTATATTCTAATTCCCCTTTGCTTGAATAAACTCTTAAACAAAGTCTCGTGTTATATTGTAAAAGCCCGGGAGCCTCTACGGCTCCCGAAGAATCCACCAGGATTACAATATTTGATGCAGACAGAATCTTGAAGAATTTTAATTACGGTATATATGTCTTTTTTATATGACATTTAATTATCTACATACTAATAAATTGTATTCCGTAATCTTGCTTTTATTCAGGTAACTTTTTTGATAAGGTTTTTTTATTTGTTATCTTAACTTAAAAGAAGAAAATACTTTTAACATTTTTACTTATATTTTTGTAAATAAATAGCATAGCTAACATAAAAATTAGGAACATTTTATTCATTATAAAAGTAGAATAAAATACTTTCTCTGTAATTTGATAAAAAAATGATTAATTAAATACTTTTTTAGAAAAAAATGAAAACATTCTGAAGTAAATATTATTGGAAATTTTTGTTTCATAATTTCAAATAAAACTTATTGAAATTTCTGCAACTTTTGATTAATAAAATAACATTATTTTCTGTTTTTATTAAACATTTACAACACTGTTATTAAAATAATAAATTTTAAAATTAGAACATTTACTTTCCATCATAAACAGCACAAAATCTATAATATCAGATGCGACAATCTTTTTTTAATATTTTAAAAGATAACATTTAAAGCACTCAGAAGTTAACAAATCTAAATTCAAATATTTTTTGCTTAAATAAACATTTATATTGCCAAATCACAAATTATTTTTTTCAAAAACATAACATTTAAACTATTATATGTGGGTTGTTGTTATTAAATTTGATAATTTTTTCTATTATGCAAATAATCAACTACTATAAAAGTTTTAAATGTTAACAAGATATTTTTTGCATTGTCAAATTAAAAAATTTGTTTTTTTTAAATATAATTAAATTTTTGAACCGTAAATGCAGTGTCGAACTTGATAAATAGCAATACATATCAACAAAAAGATGTCTATCACCTCAAGGACTATACAAGGAAGGAATATGCAATGAAGTATCAGACATTTGATCGGTTACCAGAACATAGAATAGATAACTGAGTTTATACTTGTTAAACATGAGTATATCTTCATTGTTTTATTTTTACCCTGTTTTTTGATAAAAATTTAACAATGCTTATTGTTATAATTTAAATAGTCGGGAGCATCTTTATGCTTCTAAGAACACATCAAGATTACAAATCATACCATTTTATCAAATTAAAAAAAAGTTATCATTTTTACAAAACAATACAAAAGGGTATTTTAAAGAATAGTTTAACCAATTCACACCAGAAATATTTTATACAGATCCAGTCCCTCCAGTTAGAAAAAAAATACATAAATTAACTATTCATAAAAATTGTTTAACTTTAAAAAGAACTATGATAAAAACAAACATTTTTTCCTTATTTTTCCACTATGTTATCCGATAGCTGTCTCGGATACGCCCAAAAACTGCGTGTATATAAGAGGTGTTCTTTTTTATACATGTGCTTTTCTTAGTTTCACATATCAATATAATTGTCTTACTACAAATCTTTTGCTTTATCTATAATAAAAGGTTATTCAACTCGTAGTCGTTTATCGTATACATAGAGAGATTCTGGAGATCTCCTTTATTAGAGGGGATCTCCAGGAGTACAATTATAAAAAATGTATCTAAAAAAGAAATGTCTAATTTGAACATACTGAGGTGAAATTTAAAAAAAAGAAGATATGTTCCTTTTATTTGTCAAAAGGTAATAATATTGTTGAATGTTGTATGATAATTTGCCTTACTCTAGCATTTTAAAAAATCATGATAATATTATAAATTAAAAGCCTATAATTAAAAATGAGCACATTAAAAAAATTTAAAATTTTAATTTATATTTTCGTATACAAAAAAATACAAAAAAATGTGTTGCTGAATAAAAAATTTATTATAATGTTTGAATAAATTTTACATGTTAAATGAACTTGTGTCTATTTTTCGTATATAATGATAAGAAATTTCTCGGGATTCTGAAAATTATAAAATCATTCGTTAAATTTACCATGAATGTTTTTGTCTTGATTATTTATTATTTTGGACTTTTTTTCGTATCAAAAGGATCTGTTATAACAGGATTCATTACTAAAAAAATACCAAAAATTTCAACAAAGTACGATCCAGGATTGACTTCTAAAAGTCTTCGTGAATATGTTGACTTTACTGTAGATCCGTGTGATAATTTTTACAAGTTTGCTTGTGGTACCTGGATAAAAGATAAAGAGATAAAAAGTAAAAATAAAACAAGTTTCTATTATACTGATAAGATAACAAATTTTAATAATTTTGTAAAAGGTAGTATCTTTTTCCTGTATTTAATTTTTTTTAGAGGCTTTGAAAGGAAAATATAATAATGAATCGACTGCCATAAAGAATATTTATAATTTAGGAAAGAAATGTATTCAACTATCTGGGAAAAATAAAGAAAATTGTGAATCGGAAATTATTAATTTTGGAAAATATGCTTTTGGTATATTATTTATAAAAAAGAACAGAATAAATAGTGAGAAACATGGTGATTATATTATAATAGAGGATATGACTAAAAGGATAAAAGAAGAATTAAGATTATTAATAGAAAAAAAAGATAATATATTTGACAAAGAATCTAGAGAAAATCTTTTGAAAAAACTTGATGAAATGGAATTCACAAGAAAATTTGACTATAATGATATTTCTAGCGTACTGTTAATGGAAACATGTTATAAAGATATAGGGATATCAGAAAGCGATAGTATTGAAAAAGTTCTTATTAATATTGAAACATTGTCAAAAATGAATTATACATCTGGATCTTGTGGTTACAACATTTTCAAATATGCAGACTATTTAGGTGATTTTGTTTTTTTTAATGCATTTTATCATTATTTTTATAACGTGTTTACTATGTCTTCAAATGCTTTGGTGGAACCATGGTTTAGTAGATATTTTCCTCATGCATTTAATTATGGTAGCATTGGATTTATTATTGGCCATGAGATTCTACATGCTTTTGATAATATTCGTTTTAAGAATATATACGGAAGGGATAAAAAAGGTGAATTAATATTAACTCATAAATCAGTTGAAAATTTTGAGGAAAAAATTGAATGTTTTGTTAAACAATACAGTGATCAAAAAGAAAGCAAAACTATGAAAAATATAAACGGTTCATTTACATTACACGAAAATATCGCTGATAATGGTGGACTTAAAATTGCACATAGAGCTTATATGAAGTATCTTCAAAATATTGGTGGTGAAGAACCTAAAGTACCTGGTTTCGAAGACTTCACTAGTGAACAATTATTTTTTATTAATAATGGTAGAACGTCTTGTGAACATAAAAGTAAAAATATAATAGAAAAACAAATAAATATTGATCCTCATGCTCCAATAGAAATACGGACCAATTTAGCTTTATCAAATTATAAACCATTTTTAAATGCTTTTAATTGCGAAATTGACAGTAGAATGAATTCTGGAGATAAATGTGAAGTATGGAAAAAAAAACGCTAGACGATTATATATCTCCCATATTTTTATGCTATTTCTTTTATATTAAATAATTTTATATAGTCAGTAATTTAACTTTAAAAATGTATCCATAAAATAAAAAAGTTTAATTTTTTAATAAAAATGAAAAGTTAAAAAAATGCATATTCTTTTTATACGTCTAAAGGTAATAATATTCTGAATGTTGTAAAATAATTGGCTTTTATCTTAGCATTTTTAAAAAAATCATATTATTATTGTAAATTTTAAAGTAAAAAAATTGGTAAATTATAAAAATTTAAAATTTTATATTATATTTTTATATACAAAAGAAATACAATCAAATATGTCGTTGAAAAAAAAGTTTGATTATAATGTTTGAATAATTTTTACATGTTAAATGAATCTGCGCTCATTTTATTGTATATAATGATAAGAATTTTCTCATATTTTTCAAAATTAAAAATCATTCTTTAAATTTATCATGAATGTTTTTGTCTTGATTCTTTATTATTTTGGACTTATTTTCGTCTCAAAAGGATTTATTACAAATAAACTACCAAATATTTCAACAAATTACGATCCAGAATTGACTTCTAAAAGCCTTCGTGAATATGTTGACTTTACTGTAGATCCATGTGATAATTTTTACAAGTTTGCTTGTGGTAATTGGATAAAAAGTAAAGAAATAAAAAGTGAAAATAAAGCAAGTTTTTATTATGCTGATTCTGGCACAAATTTCGTTAAATTTATTAAAGGTAATATTTTCACATTTTTATTTATTTTTTTGCTTGCAGATGGCTTGAATGGAAAATATAATAATGAATCGATTGCAATTAAAAATATATATAATTTATTGAAGAAATGTAAACAATTAATTGGAGAAAAAAGGAAAGATTGCGAGTACGAAATTAGAATGTTTGGAAGATATGCTTTTGGTATATTATTTATAAAAAAGAGCAGAATAGAAAGTGAGAAACATGGTGATTATATAGTAATAGAGGATATGATCAAAAGAATTAAGGAAGAATTTAGATTACTAATAAATAAAAGAATAAATATATTCGATAAAGAATCGAGAAATAATCTTTTGCAAAAACTTGATGAAATGGAATTCACAAGAAAATTTGACTACAATGATATTTCTAGCATACTGTTAATGGAAACTTGTTATAAAGATATAGGAATATCAGAAAATAAAAGAATTGTAGAAGTTCTCAAAAATATTGAATCATTGTCAAAAATGAATCATACATATGGATCATGTGGTTACAACATTTTCAAACATGGAGACTATTTGAGTAATTTTGTTTATTTTAACGCAGTGTATATTCCTGAGTATAACATGTTTACCGTATCTTTTGATTCTTTGGTAGAACCTTGGTTTAGTAGATATTTCCCATATGCACTTAATTATGGTAACATTGGATTTATTATTGCCCATGAGATTCTACATGCTTTTGATAATGTTCGTTTCAAGAATATATATGGAAGGTATAAAAAAGGTGAATTAATATTAACTCATAAATCAGTTAAAAATTTTGAGGAAAAAATTGAATGTTTTGTTAAACAATACAGTGATCAAAAAGAAAGTATAACTATGAAAAATATAAATGGTTCATTAACATTATATGAAAATATTGCAGATAATGGTGGACTTAAAATTGCACATAGAGCTTATATGAAGTATCTTCAAAATATTGGTGGTGAAGAACCTAAAGTACCTGGTTTCGAAGACTTCACTAGTGAACAATTATTTTTTATTAATAATGGTAGAACGTCTTGTGAACATAAAAGTAAAAATATAATAGAAAAACAAATAAATATTGATCCTCATGCTCCAATAGAAATACGGACCAATTTAGCTTTATCAAATTATAAACCATTTTTAAATGCTTTTAATTGCAAATTTGACAGTAGAATGAATTCTGGAGATAAATGTGAAGTATGGAAAAAAAAACGCTAGACGATTATATATCTCCCATATTTTTATGCCATTTCTTTTATATTAAATAATTTTATATAGTCAGGAATTTAAATTTAAAAATGTATCCATAAAATAAAAAAGTTTAATTTTTTAATAAAAATGAAAAGTTAAAAAAGACATATTGTTTTTATATGTCTAATGGTGATAATATTGTTAAATGTTTTACAATAGTTAGATTTTATTTTAGCATTTTTAAAAATCAAGATATTATTATAAAATTAAAGTTTATAATAAAAAATGAGCATATTATAAAAATTTAAAATTTTAATTTATATTTTTATATACAAAGAAATACAACAAGATATGTCGTTAAATAAAAAATTTATTATAATGTTTGAATAAATTTTACATGTTAAATGAATTTGTGTCTATTTTTCGTATATAATGATAAGAAATTTCTCATGATTCTCAAAATTATAAAATCATTTGTTAAATTTACCATGAATGTTTTTGTCTTGATTATTTATTATTTTGAACTTATTTCCGTATCAAAAGGATCTGTTATAACAGGATTCATTTTTAAAAAAATACCAAAAATTTCAACAAAGTACGATCCAGAATTGACTTCTAAAAGTCTTCTAGAATATGTTGACTTTACTGTAGATCCATGTGATAATTTTTACAAGTTTGCCTGTGGTAAATGGATAAAAGATAAAGAAGAAAAAAGTAAAAATAAAACTAGTTTCTTTTATACTGATAGAGCAAAAAATTTTCAAAACTTCATTAAAGGTAATAGCTTTATTTGTATTTATTTATTTTCTTTTAGAAGCCTTGAATGGAAAATTTAATAATGAATCGACTGCTATAAAAAATATTTACAATTTAAGAAAGAAATGTATTCAACTATCTGGAAAAAAAAAGAAAAATTGTGAATCGAAAATAAAGGAATTTGGAAAGTATGCTTTTGGTGTATTATTTATAAAAAAAAGCAGAATAGAAAGAGAGAAACATGGTGATTATATTATATTAGAGAATATGATTAAAAGAATTAAGGAAGAATTAAGATTGTTAATAGACGAAAAAGAAAATATATTCGATAAAGAATCAAAAGACAATATTTTGAAGAAACATGATGAAATGGAATTTACAGAAAAATTTGATTTCAATGATATTTCTGGTGTATTGTTAATGGAAACTTGTTATAAAGATATAGGGATATCAGAAAGTGAAAATATTAAAGAAGTTCTTAAAAATATTGAATCATTGTCAAAATTGAATCATACCTTTAGGTCTTGTGGTTACAACATTTTTAAAGTTAATGAATATATAGATGATTTTGTTCATTCTAATGCATTTTACTATTCTATACTTAACCTGTTTAGTATTTCTTCAAATTCTTTGGTAGAACCTTGGTTTAGTAGATATTTTTTACACGCTCTTAATTACGGTGTCATTGGAGTTACTATTGGTCATGAAATTGTACATGCTTTTGATAATGATCATTATAAACATATGTACGGAATGGATGGAAATGGTGAATTAATATTAACTTCTAAATCAATAGGAAATTTTGAGAAAAAATTTGAATGTTTTGTTAAACAATACAGTGATCAAAAAGAAAGTATAACTATGAAAAATATTAATGGCTCATTAACATTATATGAAAATATTGCAGATAATGGTGGACTTAAAATTGCCCATAGAGCCTATATGAAGTATCTTCAAAATATTGGTGGTGAAGAACCTGAAGTTCCTGGTTTTGAGAATTTCACCAGTGAACAATTATTTTTTATCGGCAATGGTAGAACATTTTGTGAGCATGTTAGTAAAGAACACTTAGAAGATCAAATAAATACTGATCCTCATACTCCAGCAGAAATACGCACCAACTTAGCTTTATCAAATTATAAACCATTTTTAAATGCTTTTAATTGCAAATTTGACAGTAGAATGAATTCTGGAGATAAATGTGAAGTCTGGAAAAAAAGACGCTAGACGTTCATATATCTCCTATCTTTTTATGCTATTTCTTTTATATTAAATAATTTTATATAATTAAGAATTTAAATTTAAAAATGTATCCATAAAATAAAAAAGTTTAATTTTGAAATATGTTAGATTTTGCATGAGACATAATTTATTTTAAAATAGGATGCTATTTATAAAACAATAATTTGAATATTTAATTAAAATTAGCATCTAACAAAATACAAATAAAAAGTTTAAAAAAAAGACATATTCTTTTTATATGTCTAATGATGCTAATATTGTTGAATGTTTCACAGTAGTTAGGTTTTATTTTATCAATTTTAAAGAATCATGAATCATGATTCATGATATTATAATAAATTTAAATTTTATAATAAAAAACTTGTTACATTATAAATGTTTAAAATTTATTTTATATTTTTATACACAAAAGAAATGCATTAAAATAGTCGTTGAATAAAAATTCGATTATAATGTTTGAATAAATTTTACATGTTAAATGAATCTCTGTCCACTTTGTTGTATATAATGATAAGAAATTTCTCGTGATTCTCAAAAATTTAAAATCATTCGTTAAATTTACCATGAATGTTTTTGTCTTGATTATTTATTATTTTGGACTTATTTCCGTATCAAACGGATCTGTTATAACAGGATTCATTACTAAAAAAATACCAAAAATTTCAACAAAGTTCGATCCAGAATTGACTTCTAAAAGTCTTCATGAATATGTTGACTTTACTGTAGATCCATGTGATAATTTTTACAAGTTTGCCTGTGGTACCTGGATAAACGATAAAGATAAAAAAAGCAAAAATGAAACGAGTTTTCACTATACTGATGGGAGAACAAATTTTGAAAATTTCATTAATGGTAGTACCTTTTTTCTGTATTTGTTAATTTCTTTCAGAGGCTATGAGTGGAAAATATAATAATGAATCGACTGCTGTTAACAATATTTATAATTTGAGAAAGAAATGTTTTCAACTATCTGGAGAAAAAATTAAAAATTGTGAGTACGAAATTATGAAATTTGGAATATATGCTTTTGGTGCATTATTTATAAAAAAGAACAGAATAGATAAAGAAAAACACGCTGTTTATGTCATAATAGATGATATGATTAAAAGAATGAAGGAAGAGTTTAGATTAATAATAAATGAAAGAAGACATATGTTTGAGAAAGAGTCAAGAGACAATCTTTTGCATAAACTTGATGAAATTGAATTAACAAGAAAATTTGACATCATGGATATTTCTAACGTACCGTTAATGGAAACTTGTTATAAAGATGTAGGAATATCAGAAAATGATAGTATTGAAGAAGTTCTTAAAAATATTGAAATATTGTTAAAAAAGAATCATACTCCTGGAACTTGTAGTTACAACATTTTTAAGCATAAGAAATATTTAAATAGATTTATTCATTTTTATGCACTTTATTTTTTTATACTTAACGAGTTAAGTACTTCTTCAAATTCTCTGCTAGAACCATGGTTTAGTAGGCATTTTCCACACGCAATTAATTATGGTAGCATTGGATTTGGTATTGCTCACGAAATTCTACATGCTTTTGATAATGATCATTATAAACATATATACGGAAGGGATAAAAAAGGTCAATTAATATTAACTCATAAATCAGTAGAAAATTTTGAGAAAAAAATTGAATGCTTTGTTAAACAGTACGGTAATCAAAAAGAAAGTATAACTATGAAAAATATTAACGGCTCATTAACATTATATGAAAATATTGCAGATATTGGTGGACTTAATATAGCTCATAGAGCTTATATGAAATATCTTCAAAGTATTGGCGGTAAAGAGCCTAAAGTTCCTGGTTTTGAGAATTTCACCAGTGAACAACTATTTTTTATTAGTAATGGTAGATCGTTTTGTGAACATAAAAGTAAAGACAAGTTAGAAAAACAAATAAATAGACTTCATACTCCAGTGGAAATACGCATCAATTTAGCTTTATCAAATTATAAGCCATTCTCTAATGCTTTTAACTGCAAATCACATAGTGGAATGAATCCTGGAGATAAATGTGAAGTATGGAAAAATCAAAAACAGAATTAGAAGTTTCTGTATCTTTTATCATGTTATCCTATTTCATTTACATTAAGTTATTTCTAAAAATAAAAGATTTGACTTTAAAAAAATTTGTAAAATAAGAAAGTTTAATTTGAAATACAAATGAAAAGTAAAAAAAAAGGTATATTCTTTTTATATATCTAAAGGTAATAATACTGTTGAATGCTATACAATATTTGTTTTTTATTTTAGCATATTAAAGAATTACGGTATTATTAGAAATAAAAATTTTATAATAAAAAAATTAGTATAATATAAAAATTTTAAATTTATATTTTTATATACAAAGAAATGCAATAAAATATATCATTGAATAAAAAGTTTGATTATAATGTTTGAATAAATTTTACATGTTAAATGAATTTGCGTCCACTTTATTGTATATAAATGTTAAGATATTTTTTGTGATTCTCAAAATTATAAAATTATTTATTAAATTTATCATGAATCGTTTTGTCTTGATTCTTTATTGCTTTGAACTTATTTTCGTATCAAAAGGAATCATTACTAAAAAATTACCAAAAATTCCAACAAAGTACGATCCAGAATTGACTTCTAAAAGCCTTCGTGAGTATGTTGACTTTACTGTAGATCCATGTGATAATTTTTATAAATTTGCCTGTGGTAAATGGATAAAAAATAAAGAAGAAAAAAGTAAAAATAAAACGAGTTTCTCATATTCTGATGGGACAACAAATTTCATTAACTTTATCAAAGGTAATACTTTTTTTTGTATTTATTTATTTCCTTTCAGATGCTGTAGAAGGAAAATATAATAACGAATCGATTGCAATAAAAAATATTTATAATTTAAGAAAGAAATGTTTTCAACTATCTGGAGAAAAAAAGATAAATTGTGAATCGGAGATTAAAGAATTTGGAATATATGCTTTTGGTGTATTCTTTATAAAAAAAAGCATAATAAAAAGAAAGAAACATGGTGATTATATTATAATAGAAGATATGATTAAAAGAATAAAAGGAGAATTTAGATCATTAATAGACGAAAAAGAAAATATATTCGATAAAGAATCGAGAGACAATCTTTTGAAGAAACTTGATGAAATGGAATTTACAAGAAAATTGGACATCATTGATTTTTCTAGTGTATTGTTAATGGAAACATGTTATAAAGATATAGGGATATCAGAAAGCGACAGTATTGAAGAAGTTCTTAAAAATATTGAAGCTAAGTCAAAAATGAATCATACCTACGGATCTTGTAGTTACAACATATTCCAACCTGAAAAATATTTATATGGTTTTGTTCTTTTTAATGCATTTTATTTTCCTGTACTTAACGTGTTTGGTACTTCATCAAATGCTTTAGTAGAGCCATGGTTTGATAGATATTTTTTACACGCTCTTAATTATGGTGGCATTGGAGTTACTATTGGTCATGAAATTCTACATGCTTTTGATAATAATCATTATAAGCATATATACGGAAGGGATAAAAAAGGTCAATTAATATTAACTCATAAATCAATTGAAAATTTTGAGAAAAAAGTTGAATGTTTTGTTAAACAATACAGTGATCAAAAAGAAAGTATAACTATGAAAAATATAAATGGTTCATTAACATTATATGAAAATATTGCAGATAATGGTGGACTTAAAATTGCCCATAGAGCCTATATGAAGTATCTTCAAAGTATTGGTGGTGAAGAACTTAAAGTTTCTGGTTTTGAGAATTTCACCAGTGAACAACTATTTTTTATTAGTAATGGTAGAACGTCTTGTGAACATAAAAGTAAGGACCAATTAGAAAAACAAATTTATACTGATCCTCATGCTCCAGAAGAAATACGAATTAATTTAGCTTTATCAAATTATAAACCATTTTCTAATGCGTTTAACTGCAAATTACATAGTGGAATGAACCCTGGAGATAAATGTGAAGTATGGAAAAATCAAAAACATAATTAGAAATCTCTTTTTATATTATTTATTTTGTATTAAATAGATTTTAATAATAAAATATTTACTTAAAAAATAAATTTATCAAATAAAAAATTTTAATTTTGGAATACAAAAGAAAAGTTAAAAAAAGATATACTCTTTTTATATGACTAAAAGTAATAACGTTGTTTAATGTTGTAAAATAATTAGCTTTTATTATAGCATTTATAAAAAATCACGATGTTATTATAAAATTAACCTTTATAATAAAAAGATGAGTTTATTATGAAAATTGAAATTTTAATTCATATTTTTATATACAAAGAAATGCAATAAAATATATCATTGAATAAAAAGTTTGATTATAATGTTTGAATAATTTTTACATGTTAAATGAATTTGCGTCCATTTTTTGTATATAATGATAAAAAATTTCTTATATTTTCCAAAATTTTAAAATCATTCGTTAAATTTATCATGAACATTTTTGTCTTGATTCTTTATTATTTTGGATTTATTTTCGTATCAAAAGGATTCGTTAGAAATAAATTAGGAAAGGTTACAACAAATTATGATTCAGAATTGACTTCTAAAAGTCTTCTAGAATACGTTGACTTAACTGCAGATCCATGTGATAATTTTTACAAGTTTGCTTGTGGTAAATGGATCAAAGATAAAGAAGAAAAAAGTAGAAATGAAACGAGTTTCTCATATTCTGATGGGACAACAAATTTTAAAAACTTTATTAATGGTAATATCTTTTTTGTATTTATTTATTTAATTTTAGAGGCCTTGGATGGAAGATATAATAATGAATCGATTGCTATAAAAAATATTTACAATTTAAAAAAGAAGTGTATTCAACTATCTGGAGAAAAAAAGAAAAATTGTGAATCGGAAATTAGAGAATTTGGAAAATATGCTTTTGGTATATTATTTATAAAAAAGAACAGAATAGAAAGTGAGAAACATGGTGATTATATAGTATTAGAGGATATGATCAAGAGAATTAAAGGAGAATTTAGATTATTAATAAATGAAAAAAAGGATATATTTGATAAAGAATCAAGAGACAATCTTTTGAAGAAACTTGATGAAATGGAATTCACAAGAAAATTTGACTATAATGATATTTCTAGCGTACTGTTAATGGAAACATGTTATAAAGGTTTAGGGATATCAGAAAATGATAGTATTGAAGAAGTTCTAAAAAATATTAAATCATTGTCAAAAATGAATCATACATTTGGATCTTGTAGTTACAACATATTCCAACCTGAAAAATATTTAGGTCGTTTTGTTCTATTTAATGCATTTTATTATTATTATCATAACGTGTTTACTACGTCTTCGAATGCTTTAGTAGAGCCATGGTTTAGTAGATATTTTCCTCATGCAATTAATTATGGTAGCATTGGATTTATTATTGGTCATGAGATTCTACATGCTTTTGATAATAAAGCTTACAAATATATCTTTGGATTAGATGGGGTAGGTGAATTTATATTAACTCCTAAATCAATAGAAAATTTTGAGAAAAAAATTGAATGCTTTGTTAAACAGTACGGTAATCAAAAAGAAAGAAAAACTATGAAAAATATAAACGGTACATTAACATTGTCTGAAAATATTCCGGATAATGGTGGACTTATAATTGCCCATAGAGCTTATATGAAGTATCTTCAAAGTATTGGTGGTGAGGAACCTAGAGTTCCTGGTTTTGAGAAGTTTACCAGTGAACAACTATTTTTTATTGGTAATGGTAGAACGCTTTGTGAATACGTTAGCAAGGACCAATTAGAAAAACAAATTAATACTGATCCTCATACTCCAGGAGAAATACGCACTAGTTTAGCTTTATCAAATTATAAACCATTTTCTAATGCGTTTAACTGCAAATTACATAGTGGAATGAACCCTGGAGATAAATGTGAAGTATGGAAAAAAGGACGATAGAAGTTTTTATATCTTCAATCTTTTTATGCTATTTCTTTTATATTTAATAAGTTTTAATAATAAAAGATTTTATTTTAAATAAAGAGCGTATTTAAGTTTGTCCAATATAAATAAAAGAAATATTTTTAATTATAGTAAAACATTAGAGTTAGACTGATATTTTGATAGGGAAAAATAAATTTGCGAAGTTTAAAAAATAACACTACAATTGTTGTATTTTTAAGAATTAACTACAAATTATTACTGATGTAATCTGGATTTTGAGATATAAAATTATTTTTTTATAAACCACCCAGAGTTCATTCCTTTGCATGATATTTATTAACTTTCTATGATTCGGTATTGGATTTTTTTGTTTAAAAAATATTTGATTATAATTATTATTTGTCCGTTTTTCTTTGTACCGGTCATTTTATGTAAAAATTAATGTTGTTTGTATTTTGAAACAAATAAGTTATTTGAAGTATCTTAGAAATTAAATGTTTATTTATCAATAATTTATTATCATCATTAAGCATTGAAATTTATTAAGAAAGACATGATGAATAATAAAAATCATAAGATATGCTATCTATAATAAATTTTTATACTTACTTTTATATCATTAAGAGGAAAATACTAAAAGAAGTAGATTATTAATGACCGAAGAAAATTAATAAAATGAAGATTTTTAATGTATAAAAGTTTGTTAATAAAAACATTTTATAAAAAAAACAGTATACGATAAAATCAGTCATATTTATGGGTTCCCAAATGAATCTTAAAGAGTATAATTTTTCTTTATAACTATTTTCACGAATAACTATAGTTTTTGTGATTCAGAAATATTGAAATCTGAAGATTGTCTATAGAAACAGTAGAAATACCATCATTCTTTGATCATGATATTAATAATGAGGTATGGGTTTAAGGATCAGTTGTGTCAAATGAGGTGGGTCAAGAAATAAAATTACTATTTTATTGGATTTCTCTAATAAATTTTTTTATAGAGGATTAAACAAAGTTTTTATCATTAAAATTTTGTTTTATCCTTGATAAATATTTATTTGTTATTTTTATCTTCGATAAAATAAAAAAAATTTTCAATTTATAAAATAAAACAAAATGTAATTTTTATAACAAAGATATGTACTCGAAAATAGTGACTAATTAGTTTACTTGGAAAATGCATTTTTACAATATATTCATATTGAAATCTATATTACTGTATAAAAATATTAATAATAATTATAAAACAAAAAATTATATTAAGGAAAATTCCAATTTTATTTGCTGAATTTTGCTGGATTTTCATCATAACTTGCTCTCTTTTTACCTTTTTTTGTTCACTTTTTATTTCAAAGGTTTCAAACTTCTGTGACAATGAAACTTCTCCACTTGAAACATTGTAAAGACAGACTAGTGTTCCATTTGGATTTCTATCCTTGACTACGACAAACTTTTCTTTTAACTTAAAAATTTTTCTCTCTTGAACTATTAAATGTTTGATATTTCCAACTTTTGTTTTATCATTATTGAATGCAATGGTTTGGAGGTGGGTGTGATTATTTGGGTTCAATGAACAGTTTGCATTGTAACCCAATTCACCATATGAATATTTTACAAATGGAAGCCATATATTTCTAATGGATACATATTCTTGAGATATCTGGATTTCTTCTAAACGAGATTTATAAATGCAGACAAGTTTTCCTTCTGGATTTTTATCCTTGTAGATGATAACATTTTCTCCCAACATTAGATTCTCCTTTGAATTTATTGCTGCACTACTGAGACCTTCAACCTTTATACTTTTACTATTAAAAATGATTGTATTGAGAAGTGTAAGATTGTCTTTCTTCACAGAACAATTTGCACTAAAGTACAACTGATCATAGAGATATTCTACAGAAGGAAGAGTTATGTTCTTATAATACTGATAATTTTGGTGTAACTCAGCAATATAATATGGATGGCTGTATACACAAGTTAATTTTCCATTTGGATTCTTGACATTAGAGATAACAAAGTCTTTATCCAACTTAAAAGTTCCAATTGTTTTGCCAATTTTATTTTCAAAATCTTTTAATGCTATATTTTTGTCATTGAAAATAATTTTTGCAAGATGGAGATATTTTTCGGGTTCTAATGAACAATTTGGCTTAAAGTGCAATTGTCCATCTGAGTATTTTACTAAAGGAAAGGTTTTACCATTAAAATAATCATATTTTGCAAAAAGAATATTCTTAAAAACGAGTTTTCTAGGTTCTCCACAATCATTGCAATTATATTCAAGTCTTACAAATTGTTGGTCTTTTATTTCAAAAATCATGTCTCCATTCGAATCTGGTTTCAAAACCTCTTTCTTAGTTTTTATATAATCAATTTTTCTGGTAAAGTTCATATAAAACAGATTTACAGTCTTATTTTTGTAAAAGTCAGCTTGATTGTTGACACCATTATATTTTAATTGAACTTTGAATTTTATGGGAAATGCAGTTACAACAACCCACCATTGGGCATGTTTGACAATAATCTCTGCTTTTTCATTTGTTCTTCGCTCAAAATATGGTTTTGTGACTTTATCAGTATTAGCAAAAACTATTAATGTTAACAGTGTTGCTAATATCCAATAAAAGTGCTGTGTTATGGTCATGTTATAAAAATAAAACCATGTTATATGTATAAAAATGATCTATATTAATGGAAAATTTATTAAAGAATATTTGAATATATTTGGCATATAATTATAATTTAGTGATTCATTTATTTTATTACAAAACAAAAAAATGAATATATCAAATTTTAAGTCGTCCAAAGATCATTTTTTGGTTGGTTGCTTTTTGTTTCTACAAGTCATTAAAATTATAATTTTTATTGAGAAATTTAACCAATAACACTTAATCTAAAAGTGTATGTCTTAAGAATTTGAAAAGATAAAATCTGATATTAACTTCATGAAAAATGTTAAAAAAGTATTTTTCAACAGGAATTTTGATATTTTCAACAAAACTTCAAAGAATCATTATTTAGTCCATAATAAGCAATTTACTTATAATCCTAAGGAAGGACTTTATAAAGCACATTGTTATGTTTGTAAGTATTAAAAGTCATTTTACATGGATATACAGAGTCTATTATAACTGCATAAATACTAGTTGGAACATCAAAATAATTCCATACACATTATCATTTTACCTAAAATAATATTTCTAAAAAATTAAGTTCAAGCAACCCTTAAAAGAGGTAAACTAAAGTCGCGTTGAATCTAAAATGTTCAAGGTGACAACATTTCAATTGGAGTTAACACTATTAATTAAATGCTTCTTGTAAACATTTTTATACTTAAAAAATAATTTATACCCTATTTATAACTTTTTAGGTTATAATATATAACTACTACAAAAAGAAATTTTTTAAAAATAAATAATTAAGCAAAAATAATAAAATTTCTTCATTAAAATACTATGTTTAACAGTTAAAGGTCAATAATTTTTATTGAATTATATTCTTGAGCAATTAAAAAAGTGAATCTTACATTTTTGATTGGCCCACCTTGTTCGAGTTTCTCAAGTAACGTGTTTTTAATAATCTTTTTCCAAGTTATTCATTTAAAGTTTTTGTATCTAAAGATAAATACTTAAAGACCACTCCGTAGCGGCGGATTTTCTATCAGTAACATGAATTACTGTGAACTTTTGATAAAAAAATATTCTTTAATTTCGTAACTAAGTTCACTTTGTGCATTATTTTTTGCCATCTTAATTGGAAAACGCAAACGTATTGTTGGAGAGTTGACATTACATTTTAAAGCTTTCATTATTATTTAGTTCTGTAACTTTGAGAATGGGTGTTTCATGGTAAGTAATATTTAAATAACAATAAATTATTTTTAAGGATATTTTTATCAAATCAAACAGTACCTGAGATCAAAGATTCTCTTGAAGCTGAAGGAGCATTTGAGATTGGTACGTATAATGTTGAATTACATCAAATTGTCCCAAATGAAAAGTTAAGATCATCAGAAAAGAATGGAATGAATAATGTTTATGTAGTTCATCACGATGAGTATCCAGGAAATTCTTTTGTCTACCAAATTCCTTCTAAGGATGCTTCAAAATTTATAAGAGTAACTGGTTTAAGAAGTATTGACGGATTATTTACTAAATATGAGGATGCTGTTGAATTCAATCCTGAAGGTGCAATGATAATTTCTGGAAAAGCTTATCAATTAGAAGATATCGTTATTAGAGTTGGTACAGCATCATGTCGTTCATCTTGTTGTGGTACTGTTATTGAATTAGAAATAACACCTTCATATGTTTTAGGAAGTTGTTTTGGTTTCTTGAAAGAGGTTCTTAGTACATTATTTCCAAAAGAGTATTCCACAATTGTAAAGCCAAAATTTTTTGATGCTATTGCAAAAGAAAAGTATATTCCAGCACATACTATGCTGCAGTATATGATGCAGTATGATAACTTAAAAGCTCGGGCAACATAACTTTATTTATTTAACCACTTCTTATAATTGTAAATAAATTTTTTATTATATTTTTTTATTCAAATTTTCTTTGTTAAATTACTTTCATACATATAAAACTTGTATACGGATTTTACTTTTTTTGGTTGTTTAAATTTTATACAAATGATTACTTTACTAACAATTATCAATATAATCATTTTTCAATCTAATATTTTTTTCCTTCTATATCGTAGTGCAAAAAATTAAAAAAACAAAAAGAATTCATGAATTAAAACATAATTTATACATTTTAATTAGGTCGTTTAAATAGTGTTTCATTGATTTCATTTTTTTTAAAGGAAAAGTTTTTTTTTATATAGACATGTAAGGTCAATAAAAAAGAACATAAATCAAATAAGTTTTGGTAAAAGTATTGAATTCATGAAAAGATATTATTTGCAAAATTATATTAAATAGACAATTTTTTAAATACTCAATATATTCTTCTTATCATTCAGCAACATAACAAATAAGATTGTTCTTATATATTTTATTGGTTACCAGATGTAACATAAATATGTTGTACTATTTCATAACAAAGCATTTTATAAAATTGTTCATGTGTACATTATTTTATTTATTTGTGTTAAAAAACAAAATAATATTTATAAGACGATTATTTTTTAAATTTGTTTTCCTTTTAGCAATAGTCAAAATTTTTAATAATTTTTATTTATATTGTTGGTTTCTTATCAATTAAGACATAAAAAAAGGTTTAATTTTTACTCTTGAGAAGAAATTAGTACATAATTATTGAAATTTTTTTTTCTAGGCATTGTTAGTAATAATTTCGTTGTATTTATAGATTTTAATTATATGTAATCATGAATAACAAAGAAGAATTATCCTTTATGGACATAATGAGTGTTGGATTAATAAGATCAAAAATAATTAAAACAATCCATTCTTTTAATGATATTGGGAATCTTTCTAAAACTTGTAGGCTAATGAAATATTATATTGACAAGGAAAAAATTGATAGAAAAATGTTATGTTATGAAGACTTCCAAAGTGTAGGAAGCAAATTAAAAGAAAATCCACCAGAAAGTATGAATGAATCAGACTTGAAATATATTGAATTTGAGACAACCAATGATTCAAATGAGAAATTGAGTAGAGTAAGACAATTTCCTGGAGATACAATCCTTTATAAGAATCGTGTAGTTTTATATCTTAATGATCCATTAGAAGGTTTCAGAGAAAATGAGCTTGAAATATTTTTTAAGAAGTTATTAGAAGAAGTAAATTTGGGTGATAAATTACGTGAAGATGCTGAGATTCTTGAATTATTAACATCATTTCCTGATAATGAATATTTAGTATTAGAATTATTAAGATATATTAAACATGATAAAATAAAAGTGATTCAGATATCACTTGATGCTTTTGTATCTTCTAGAGATCAATATAGAAGATTAAATTCTGATATTTTTAGCGGTCTTCCAGAGTTTAATGAATTGGCTATTTATGATCCATCAACAGATGAAGATTACAATGAAATTATGGAGAGTAGAGAAACCGTAGAACAAGTAATGAAATTTTTATCAAAACGAAAAGATGCTACTTTGGATTTACTTGGTTTATTTTGGGATTATGAATTAGATGATTTTATCACTATGCTTATTGAGATGGCCAAAAAGTACAAAATAAAAGTAAAATATAGATTTGATAGTTGTTTTCCATGTCATGATTCTCGTAATCCATTTTTCAGTCTTGAAAATTTCAATTCACCTTTATTTGAATGTGGATGGGACATCAGTATTATCATTTCCAGTGGTGAACAATTTTGTAATTTCATAGGAAATTTAAAACATTTCAAAAATTTAGAAAAATTACAAATAAGATTTGGTTTATTTGATATCAAAGAATTTCTTACAAGAATTGGTAAATTAAATTGTCCTAATTTATCACTAAAAAAATGTAAAAAATTAAAAAGTATTGCAATTGAAAGTGAAGCCACATATATGAATTATATGGAAGATGATCAATATATAACAATGGCTTTGGAAAATTTAATGTATCTTAGTTCAATAATGCCACCAACAATTGAAAGATTAGAATTAAGTAACTTTTGGAGAATGGCAAAAGAAACAACAACAATTTTAAGTGAAAATATGCCAAATATTAATTTTATTGTAAATGAATCGTCATTATTTAACGATCCAGATTGCCTTACAGCTTTTTCTAACTTACAAGTTTATATATCTCATGAAAATAATACTGTTAAGATACCAGAGACAGTTAAACTTTTTGTACTCGCCCATAGAAGTATTGATGATAATGACCGCCCTATGACTCAAGAATTAATAAAAAATTATTTTCAAAAATTTTCAAAATGTCTTCATAATGGTAAGGATGAATATATTTTTTTTAATAATGTTAGATGTTGGAATACATAAAAAAATTGTTCAAGAATCATTTCATGAACAGTATGGACCATATGGTGATTAATTTTTTGAGAAAATATTTGATCTAATAACTTAAATTTAATATCCATTTTCAGATAAATGTTTAATTACAATTTTTTATTTAAGATGTTATGACTAATTTGTTATCATTTAAACGAGTAGTAATAAAAATAAATTAAATATAGTTTGATATTCTCATTGAAATAAGATGATAAGATTAGTAATATCCGATATTATCTAACTTCAACAAAAGTTCGTGCTTTGATAAACTTATAAGATGACTGATGATAGATTAAATCATATTTTTAAATTTATTCCATTCTTAACTTTTCAAGAATATAGAACAATCAAGAATATAAAAAGGTGTTTTTATGTAACTTTAAATCAGAATACATTCTTTAGAAAAACTTAAAACATGATATTTAGAAAAAACTTTTCTATTTTACTATTCTGTGTACTACTATCTAATTCATGGAAATTATTTGAATTTCAACCACTATATGGTGGCCTGTATGGAGGATTTGGTGGTTATGGTATACTGCCGCCTCCACCACCACCACCATTTGGTCTAGGAATTTATCCACCACCTCCAATTATACCTCCTCCACCTCCATTGATTATACCACCTCCAGTTATTATACGAAGACCTCCTATTATTCCACCACCCATAATGGGACCTTATGTTTATTATCGTTAATACAATTTTAAATCTAATTTAATCTTTATTATATTTATATAAAGCTTAAAGTATAGTGAAATTAATAGTAAATAATAAAAATTTTATTTTTTATAATTAAAAATAATCAAAATAAATACTACTCCTCTCATGTGTAGAATTCGAATTTTCACTAGCGGTATCAACTTAATGGGTAAATAATTTTCCACTAACACTATAAGATGCGGTAAAAAATTTCTTATATTTTTTCAATACATTTTGTTTTCTTTTATAATCCAAGGATGTAAATTGCTCTTCAAGTTTTTTATTTATTGGACTTTAAACTAATATTTTATCTGATCTAGAAAAAATTTATAAATACAATATAAACTAATTAAATAAATATTTATATAAACTATTTTTTTTTGTCAATTTTAAATGGAAAACAAAAGTATAAACTATAAATGAAGCAAATTTTAATTATCATAAATTTTTGAATTAAAAACATTACAGTTAAAAATTTGGATTATTTTATATCAAAGAATGTCTACAAAGAATGGTAAATTAAATTGTCCTAATTTATGTTTAAAAAAATGTAAAAAATAACTATTGGACTTGAAAGACAATATACTTATACGAATTGTATAGAAGATAACCAATATTTAACAATCCTTATAATAATTTAGTATATTTTAGTTCAATGATGCCTAAAACAATTTAATGATTGAATATATTAAATTTATTGCAAATGAATCGGTGTCATATAATTATCTAGAGTGTCTAACAGATTTTTCGAATGTACAGATTTACATATCTTATGTAAATAATCCTATTGGAATACCACAGATCACTAAACTTTTTGTAATTGGTGATAGAGGTACTGATGATAACAATGGCTCTATGACTCTAGAATTGTAAAAAAATTATTATCAAAGATTTTCGAAATATTTTTATAATGCCAATAAAAGAGCATATCTTTTAAATAAATTTTTATATTAAAGTGTTGCCTTAAATCTCCATTTCCAGATAATTGTTTATATATAACTTTTTTATTTCAGTTATTATAATTCATTAGTTACCATTTAAAGAAATAATAATGAAGATAAATAAAATATCATTTGATGTTCTTATTGAAAACAAGATGATAAGATTAATAACATCCGATATTATATACCTTGCAGCAATAATTTGAGCTTCAATTAACTAATCAGATGACTGATGATAGATTAAATCATATTTTTAAATTTATTCCATTCTTAACTCATCAAGAAATAGAACAACCAAATGTATAAAAAGGTGCTTTCATGTAATTTTAAAATCAGAATTCATTCTTTATACAAACTTGAAGCATGATATTTAGAAACTATTTCTCTATTTTATTATTCTTTGTTGTACTATCTATTTCATGGAAAGTATGTGAATTGCATAGAAGATATGGTGATCGATTTGGAAGCTATGAAAGATTTGGTCATTATGAAGGTTATGGTCCACGGCACCGCAACCATCATCGTCATCGTCATGGACCACCGCCACCACCATACCGTTTAGGAATGCGTCCACCACCTCCAATTATACATCGTCCAGTTCCAATAATTATACCAACTCCAGTTATTGTACGAAAACCTGTTCCTATTATTACGCCAACATTAGTTGGGCCTTATGATGGTTATCATTAATACAATTTTAAATTTAATTTAATTTTTACTATTTTTATAAAAGTCTTAATTAAAGCATAATAAAATTAATGTTAAATGAAAGAAACGTTATATTGTTGATAATTATGAATAATTAAGATAAATACTGTTCCTCTGTTGTAGGGATCAAATTTCTACTAGACATACCAGGTAAATGTGTGTATAAATTTCCCCCCACCACTATATGATTTGGTGAAAAATTTAAAAAATCTTTTTACTCCACTTTGTTTTCTTTCATAATTCCATGATGTAGGTGCTCCCTCAAGTTCTTTATTTATTGGTCCATAAACTAATATTTAATCTGACCTAAAAAATATAATTTTTTATAAGTACAATATAAATTAATTATTTACACAAAATATAATTTATTTTTCTTTTTATTATTAGTTTTTAAAAGAAAACAAAAGTATAAACTACAAATGAATTAAATATTAAATAGCACAATTGTTTGAATAAAAATCCTTAAAGTTTAAAATTAAAATTATTTTATATCAAAGAATTTCTTACAAAAATTGGTAAATTAAATTTTCCTAATTTATCATTTAAAGCCGTAAAGGAATTAAGAAGTGTTGGATTTGAAAGCCAATCCACATATATGAATTATACAGAAAATTATTAATATTTAACAATCCTTTATGATAATTTTGTGTAAAATTTAATACTGGCTCCAACAATTGATATATTAGATATATAAATTTAATGTAAATGAATAAGTATCATATAAGGATCCAGACTGCTTGACAGATATTTTTCTAATTTACAGGTCTACATATTTCATATTAATTATCTCATTGAGATACCAAAAACCGTTAAAACTTTTTGTAATTGGTTATGGAGATACTAATGATAATGATAGTTCTATGGCTCAAGAATAATTAAAAATTATTATCAATGATTTTCAAAATGTCCTTACAATCTCAAGGAATTTTTTTAATAAAATATTTATAAAAAAATTTTTGCCTTTAATGTCAACATTTAGAAAAAAAAATTTAATTTTAACTTTTTATCGAATCCATTACGATTCATTTGCTGTTATTTAAATGAGTAGTGACAAAGATAATTTGGGTATACTTTGATGTTCTCATTGAAAACAGGAAGATAAGATTAATAACATCTGATATTATCTAACTTAAAAACAATAATTTGTGCTTTAGTAAATTAATCAGATGACTGATAATAGATTCAATCATGTTTTTAAATTTATTCCATTTTTAAGTTGTCAAGAATATAGAACAATCGAGAGTATAAAAAGGTGTTTTATGTATCTTTAAATCAGAATACTTTCTTTTTAAGAACTTGATACATGATATTTAGAAAAAACTTTTCTGTTTTATTATTCTATGTACTAATATCTACTTTATGGAAATTATGTGAATTTCAACCATTGTACGGCGGTCTGTATGGAGGATATGGAAGATTTGGTGGTTATGGAAGATATGGTTTACCGCCACCACCATTTGGTATAGGAATACGTCCACCACCTCCAATTATACGTCCTCCACTTCCGTTGATTATACCAACTCCAGTTGTTGTACCAAGACCTTATCCTATTATGAGACCACCCCTAATGGGACCTTATGGTTATTATCGTTAGCATAATTTTTAATATAATTTAATTTTTATTATGTTTATATAAAGCTTAAATCATAATAAAATTAATAGAAAATAAAAAAATTATATTTTTGATAATTAAAAACAATTAAAATAAATACTACTCCTCTGTTGTGGGAGTTAAGTTTTCACGAGAGGTAACAGGTAAACGGGGAGATAAATTTCTACCACCACTATATGATGTAGTAGAAAGTTTGAAAAAATTTTTATACTCCACTTTGTTTTTTTCCATAATTCCAGGATGTTTGTTTTTATCAGGGTTTATATTTATTGGACCATAAACTAATATTTTATATAACTTAAAAAAGTATGAATTTTATAAATACAATAAAATTAACTATTTAAATTATAGTAAAATTTTTTTTCGTTAGTTTTAAATAGAAAACAAAAATACAAACTATAAATAAAGCAAACTTGAAATACCGTAAATGTTTTAAATAAAAATCCTGTTAATGTTAGAAATTTGGATATTTTGATATCAAAAAAATTCTTTAAAGAATTGATAGACTAAATTCTTCTAATTAATTTTGAGAAAATGTAAAAAAATTTTTGGATTTGAAAGCCAATCTACATATATGAATTGTACTGAAAATGATCAATATTTAGTAATATTTATGATAATTTAACATATTTTAGTTTAATAATGCCTATAACAATTGAATGATTAGATGTATTAAATTTATTGTAAATGAATCGGCATCATATAAAGATCCATACTACCTCACAGTTTTTTCTAACTTAAAAGTTTACTTATCTCATTAAAAAAATACTGTAGAAATACCAAAGACAGTTAAACTTGTTGTGATTAGTCATAAAAATAGGAATGATAATGATACTTCTATGACTTAAGAATTATTAAAAACTTATGATCAAAGATTTTCAAAATGTCTAAATAATGCCAAAAAAGAATGTATATTTTTTAACAAAATATTTATATTAAAATGTTGTCTTTAATGTTCATTTTCAGATAAATGTTTAATTATAACTTTTTAAATTCAGTTATTATGACTTATTTGTTGTCATTTGAGTGAGTAGTAATAAAGATAAATTAAATTTACTTTGATGTTCGCATTAAAAACAGAAAGATAAGATTAAAAACATCTGATATTATCTACCTTGAAAACAATAATTCGTGCTTTAATAAATTAATCAGATGACTGATTATAGATTCAATCATGTTCTATAATTTATTTTGTTCTTAAGTTGTCAAGTATATAGAACAGTCAAGAGTATAAAAAGGTGCTTTCATGTAACTTTAAATCAGAATACATTCTCTGTAAAAACTCGAAATATGATTTTTAGAAAAACCTTTTCTATTTTATTATTCTTTGTACTACTATCTATTTCATGGAAATCATGTGAATTTCAACCAATGTACGGCGATCCGTATGGAAGATATGGTGGTTATGGAGGATATGGTCCACGACACCACCACCATCATCATCACCATCACCATCATGGACCACCACCACCACCACTCGGTTTAGGAATACTTCCACCACGTCCAGTTATACGTAGACCAGTTCCAATAGTTGTACCAACTCCAGTTATTGTGCCAAAACCTGTTCCTATAATTACACCAACTATAGTGGGTTAAAAGTTATCAACATCATCGTGGTTATCGCTAATATAATTTTCAATCTAAATTAAATTTTATTGTGTTTATAAAAATTTTAAAGTATAATAAAACTAATTGTTAATAAACATTGTATTTATGATGAGTAACCTGCACGATTTTTTTACAAAAATTCTAAATTGTCTGTAACATTTTAAAAATTTGTATTTAGAAAGAGTTTTATGCGATGATTCCATTTTTGAAATAATATTTTAAAAATTTTAAGTGTAAATCTAAAAAAAAGGGAGCAAACAATACTTACTCGTCGGAATAAAATTTACAGAGGCACCATTCTAATTATCCTGACAAAATGACTTTATTTGTTTACTTGTAGTATATTTAAGTAAATAAACAATTATTTATTAATTGAAAAAGATATATTAATTACCAAGAAACTTCGAAAAGTGATTAGTCAAAGAACGCAAATTAACGTTAAAAACAAATTTTTAGTAAAAACATTTATTGCTACCAAAAAATTATATTTATTTAAGCCCCCAGACAACCTATGAATATGGTCAATGGCTCATTTTGTAACTAAGTCTTAAATTTTTAACCTGATAAAGCCGATTTTTGATATCATGCTTTTAAAATTGAGATATCAATTATTAAAAATTTTTTTTTAAATTTTTGCATACTAAATTTTCGACAAAAAACAATATGTTTTGAATCTCCCACACACATAAGAAAAGGACAAATCTATTTATAATGCAATAAAATGTCCTACCATTTTAAAAAATTAAATAATATTAAAATTTAAAAAGTATCAAACGATAGCAAAAATTTTTAAACAGTCAAAATATTAGGTTGTGCCTTACTTTTTGCGTGTTTTTACAAAGATATATATGTTTGACTTTTTAAATTAATGTGACTTTTTTTAATTTTGATATTTTTTATGATATTATCCTCATTTAGATCTTAACTTGTTTTTTATTTTATAAAATGTGATATTAAAGGTCAATTTCGTGTAAAATTATTGATGTTTTAGTAAAGATCATTATTCTAAACAATCTACTGACAACAAAAAGTTTAAAAATTTCATAAAAATAATAATGAAAAGCAATAATTATTTGCTCACACAAAGTATTATTAATTAAAATCTTATTTTAATATTCGTTCATATTTTAAATTAAAATATGTAAAAGTTATTTTTTTACTATAAATAAAAATCTATATTATTTTATAACTTTTCATAAGTTTAATTTTTAAAGATGATCTTTAAAAGACATTATGAAAGAAATTTAGAGTATCAAATGTGAAAATTTCATAAAATACAATTTATAGTAATTTAAACTATTGAAAAATATTTAAAAAATGTACTGTAATATGTTAAAAATGTATTTTATAAAAGTTTTTGTAATTTTACATAGAATTAAATTTTAACCATGTACTTTAAAATGGATTGTAAAAAGCGACCTATATTCTAAAAAAATAGTATACTAGAAAAATAGAAAGTTATTTTAATAATTCTCTAATTATTGTTTTAATTTTTCATATACAAAATCATTGCTATAAAATTAGACGCAAATCAAGAAAATTCAAATTTTTTTTAGGTGGAACAAATTTGTTACATTTTATGCAAACATGTGTCCTTTTTTGTGTGTATTTGTTGAAAAAGAATAAAACATTAATTATATTATTTTCCTAGTTTTAAAAAGTTACTTTTCTTGAGTTTTTTTGCAATTAAAATATAAAATTTATGTAAAGTTTTTTATCAGTATACTTTTTGTAGAATAATTTCTATACAGTTACTTCTTTTATTAAAAAAACTTTTTACAGTAAAAAGAGTTTTAATTTCTTGAAATACTTTTTTAACTATAAAGTTTGCTACATATTTAATTTGTTATTGTATAATTTCTTTTATTAAAATAAAGGAACTCATTCATTTCTTTGAACTTAATTGATTGATCAATAATTATTGATAAAATGGAAGTAATATTTATTTAGAAGTATAAAAAAAATAATTCTTTTAACCCTTAAAATTTTATAAAATTGATTAGATTTAAAGGATGATATGCATAAATATAGTGTTAAATATTTAATTTGTTATATTAGTAAGAAAAAACAAAATCTAATGACTATAATTTATTAAAAAAGATAAAATATTAATATTTTACAAAAACATAATAAAATGATGTATCTTATATTTAATCTTTTATATTTCTAATTAATTAAAAACCCAATTACTTGACAAAAGATTATATTATGCATGAAATTTGATGTAAAACAATAATATTTATCACAAAACCAATCCAGATTAAGAATTTAAGAACTCTTAGTGAATTACAGTCTTTTTTAAGCTAATTTTCTAACTGCTGATTTAGTTTCTTTTGCTACTTTCTTTACTGCACTTTTGGCTTTATCGTATAGATTCTCTGCTCCATCTCTAGCTTTTTTAGCTAGTTTCTCTGCTTTATCTTTTATTTTCTCCTAAAGAACAGTTAATAATACTTTACTAGGACTTACAACAAATTTTGGTGATCTCTTCTTTCTATAAACAACATCTGATAGTGATCCTTGTGTAGTACCGAAGTCACAATTATACGTGCAATCAGGTGTTGTTGCATATGTAGTAGTATCATCTTGGAAACTGTATTGAACAGCCAAAAGTACAAGGATAGTGAAATATTTTATAAAGTGCATTTTGATGGTGCTCTTCATTCTGAATAATTCCTTTTTATACTTATTTTATAATATTTTCTTAAACGCAAAAAATACTAAATATTTGCAATTTAAATATAATAATCTAGGAATAAAAAGAAAATGTGATAATTTTTTATGAACAATTACATAATTAAAATCTTTTTTTACATTGTTTATATTGTAAAATATATTTTCAAAATACATAAAATTCAATTTTTTATAAGTTGAATTTTAATATAAACTTTCATACAATAATATGTATTAATGAGACAAATATTTAATATGAATAACAATATTATAATTCCAACCTTTGCAAATATTTTTAAACTTGTAAAATAATAATTTTTTAGAAATATTTTAAATATTAGTTCAAAATTATCTATCAATAAGAATTTTAGGATGTTGAAAAATATAGATTTTGTTGTAACCTTTGCTTATAGCTAAGGCTATGAGTTTAGCACCAAAATCCATTTATTTTAGTGAAGACTAAACTGTTTTATTTATAAAAATATGCTATTTAAGTAGAAAATAATATAAATGAAATTATAATAATAACATAATAAATTATCATATATAAATATTTATATTTAAATATTACAGATTTATTTGGTTAGTAACCTTTATTATTATAAATTGTATACAGAGGATAAAACATTAATTATATTGTTTTTTTAGTTTTTAAAAAATTCCTTTACTAGTAAAATTATTTAACTAAAGTATAAAATCTATCTTAAGTTTTTTATCAGCATACATTATTGTGAAATAATTTCTATACAGTTACTCATAATATTAAAATTTGAAATAACTGTTTACAGTAAAAAGAGTTTTAATTTCTTTAAATGCATTTTTCAGTACAAATTTTGCAATAGTTCTTTTTGTTATTGTATAATTTTTTTTACTAGAATAAAAAAATTTGATTATTTTTTAGAACTTTATTAACTGATCAATAATGAGTAATAATATGCAGTAATAGTTGTCTAGAATCTCGATTCAGAAGAATATAAAAAATAAAATACTTCAACTTTTATAATTGCATAAATTTAATGAAATTTACAGAATAATATGAATGAATATAGTGTTAAATATTTAATTTTGTTAAATTAGCAGCAAAAAAATAAAATACAATGACTATAATTTATTGAAAAAACGATAAAATACAAATGTTTTACATAAACATAATAAAATCATATTTCTTATGTTTAATTTGTTTATATTTTTAATTAATTTGAAAATCAATTTCTTGACAAAAGATTATATTATGCATGAAATTTGATGTAAAACAATAATATTCATCATAAACCAATCCAGAGTAAGAATTTTAGAAGCCTTATTAAATTATAGTTTTTTAATTGAATTTTTTCATTGCTGATTTAAGTGCTTTCTTTGCTAAACCTTTACCTAAAGTCTCCTAAAGAACAATTAATAATCTCTTATTAGAACTTACAAGTAATTTTAATGATCTCTTTTTTCTAGTAACAGAATCTGATATTGGTCCTTGTGTTGTGCCAAAACCACTATCTCTGGTAGCACAATTATTTGTGCAATCGGGTGTAGTTGCATATGTTGTAGTATCATCTTGGAAACTGTATTGAACAGCCAAAAGTACAAGGATAATGAAATATTTTATGAAATGCATTTTGATGATATTTTTCATTCCGAATCATTCTTTTTTATACTTATTTTTTAATATTTTCTTAAATAAAAAAAATACTAAATATTTGCGATCTAAATATAATAAACCAGCAACAAAAAGAAAATGTGATAATTTTTTATGAATAAGTACATTATTTAAATCTTTTTTTACTTCGTTTATCTTGTAAAATATAGATAAAAGTTAATTTTTTCTAAGTTAAATTTTAATACAAAGTTCAATGAAGTAATGTGCATTAATGAAATAATATTTAATATGAATTACAAAATTATGATTTACAAGCTTTGTAAATATTTTTTAACAGTAAAATAATAATTTTTTGGAAACATTTTAAATATTAGTTCAAAATCATCTATCATCAAGTATTTTAAGAAGTTGATAAATATTGTTTTATTTTGTCGGTAACTTTTATAAATATATATTTGTATTTAGAGGGTATAACAATAATTATAATATTTTTTTAGATTTTGAAAAAATTTCTTTACTGGCGTAATTGTTTAAATAAAACATAAAATCTATCTTAAACTTTTTATCACTATACTTTTTTGTGAATTAATTCCTATACAGTTTCTTATTTCATTTAAATTTTGAACAAATTTTTTTATAGTAAAGGGAGTTTTAATTTCTTGAAATGCTTTTTTTAACTCTAGAGTTTGCAAAAGATTTTGTCTGATATTGTATAATTTTTTTATTAAAATAAAAGAACTCATATAATTTCTTTGAACTTTATTAATTGATCAATAATCAGTAATAAATTGTAATAAAAGCTATTTAGAATCATAATTTAGAAGTATATAAAAAATTAATTGTTTAAACTTTTAAAGCAGTATAAATTTTATAAAATTTTAAAATGATATGTATCAATATAGTGTTGAATAATTAATTTTGTTTTATTAACAAGTAAAATATAAAATTAAATGACTATAATTTATTGAAAAAACGATAAAATACTAATATTTTACAAAACGTAGTAAAATCATATATCTTATATTTTTAATTGATTTCAAGACCACTTTCTTGACAACAAATTCTATTATGCATGAAATTTGATGTAAAATAATAATATTTATCATAAAATCAATCCAGAGTAAGAATCTAATAACGCTCAATATATTAGAGTTTTTTTTCAAAAAACTTTTCTCATTTGTAAATTAACCTTTTCACCAAAATTTTTTACTGCTTCTTTAGTTTTTTCAGCTGCTGCTTTTAATTTATCTGTAGTTTTATCACTAAATTTCTTTGCTTTCTCTTTTACTTTCTCCTGAAGAACAATTAATAATGCTTTATTAGAACTTACAAGTCCTTCTTTAAATGATGATCTCTTTTTTCTATAGACATAATCTGTTGGTGCTCCCTGTGTAGTACCAAAACCACTATCTCCGTAATCATTACTATACATATAAGTAGGCGTTGTTGCATATGTTGTAGTATCATCTTGAAGACTGTATTGAACAGCCAAAAGTACAAGGATAATAAAATATTTTATGAAATGCATTTTGATGATATTTTTCATTCTTAATCATTCCTTTTTATACTCATTTTAGAATATCTTTTTAAACGCATAAAAAATTAAATATTTGCAATATAAATATAATAATCTACCAAAAAAAATAAAATTTGATAACTTTTTATGAATAATTTCATTTTCAAAATCATTTTTTACTTTTGTTTATCCTGAAAAATGTAATTTCAATATATATAAAAGTCAATTTTTTATAAGTTGAATTTTAATATTCATCTTCATAAAGTAATATGTATTAATGAAATAAATATTTAATATGAATAACAATGTTATGATTTACAAGCTTTCCAAATTTTTTAAACAAATAAAATTGTAATTTTTTAAAAATATTTTAAATATTAGTTCAAAATCATCTACCACTAAGAATTTTGGATTTTGACAAATATAGATTTATTTGGTCGGTAACTTTTATTATTGTATATTTGCATATAGAGAATAAAACATTAATTATGTTATTTTCTTAGTTTTTAAAAAATTCCTTTATTGGCGTTGTTATTTAGCTTAAATATAAAATTTATCTTTAGCTTTTTATTGACATAATTTATTCTGAAATAATTTTTTTACAGTTCCCACACATTATTTAAATTTAAAACAAACTGTTTACAGTAAAAAGAATTTTAGTTTCTTAAAGTACTTTTTTAACTATGAGTTTGGAGTAAATTTAATCTGTTATTGTATGAATTTATTATTAAAATAATGAAATCCACATATTTCTTAATAACATAATTAATTCATCAATAATTAGTAACAAAATGTAAGTAATAGTTGTTTATAAGTTTATAAAAATTTAATTGCTTCAACTTTTAAAACTGTATAGATTTGATGAAATTTTTAGAATGATTTGCATAAACATAGTGTTGAATACTTAATTTTGTTAACTTAGAAGCAAAAATATAAAATATAATGACTATAATTTATTGAAAAAATGATAAAATACTAATATTTTACATAAACATAATAAAATCATATATCTTATATTTTATATTCTTACATTTTAAATTAATTTAAAAACTAATTTCTTGACAAAAGATTATATTATGCATGAAGTTTGATGTAAAACAATATTATTCATCATAAAATCAATCCAGAGTAAGAATTTTAGAACCCTTGGTATATTATAGTCTCTTTTAAAAAAGTTTTCTAATTTTTGATTCAGTCTTATCAACTAGATTCTCTGCTACATCTTTAGTTTTTTTTGCTAGTTTCTTTGCTCCATCTTTTGCCTTACCAACTAGATCTTTTGCTTTACTTTTTACATCCTTCTAAAGAACAATTTATAATACCTTATTAGAACTTACGAGTTTATCTTTAAGTGATCTCTTCTCTCTATTAACATAATCTAATGGTGATTCTTGTGTAGTACCGAAACTACTATCTCCGTAATCATAACTATACATGTAAGCAGGTGTTGTTCCATATGTAGTAGTATCATCTTGGAGACTGTATTGAACAGCCAAAAGTACAAAGATAGTGAAATATTTTATAAAGTGCATTTTGATGATACTTTTTATTCTAAATCATTCCTTTTTATACTTATTTTATAACATTTTTTTAAATAAAAAAAATACTAAATATTTGCGATCTAAATATAATAAACCAGCAATAAATAGAAAATGTGATAATTTTCTATGAATAATTACATTATTAAAATTCTTTTTTACTTTATTTATCTTCAAAAATATATTTCCAATATAGTAAAAACATTATTTCAAACGATTCAGGTTCTGGGTCTCGAAGAGGGAGTTGGAATGGCTCACTGACCATTCCCAAAAAACTATTTAACCTGGAATTTATTATAATTAATTATTATATCGGTTTTTATGTAATTTTCTAATTGTATTTTATTCCAGGGTTTATATCAATAAAAATTTACTTGATAATTATACCAGGGATATCGTAGATATCCTGCAAGTATAATTTATATTATATAAGATACTAACGTAGTGAGATTGCTTTGCATAACGCGGTCTTTTCATTGGATTTAGTCCTTTTCTTGCACGGAATTTCGGAATTCCGTACAGTTTTGGTGGTGCGCCACTATTTAATCAGATTTTTGTAAGTGATAAGGTGATACTGTACTCGTAAGGTGTGGGAACAATAATTTAACACAACAAGATTTATTATAATTAATTATATATACTCGTACATGTAACCTGGTGATATAAGAGAGTAAATATTAATGGTATTTGGTCAGCAAGTAGCTGGGTGATAGATAATTAATAATATTACAATAATTAATTAAGTATAAGTAATAATTCGGATTAAATTTTGATGGGTGGGTACATACGTTAGTATCTTATATAATATAAATTATACTTGCAGGATATCTACGATATCCCTGGTATAATTATCAATTATATGTCGATACTAACGTAGTGAGATTGCTTATTTGTAGGAGAGAACAGTAGCACCGAAATTATTCCCAATTTCCTTATGATAAAACTTAAAGAAGGAGTGTTCAGATGCCCAGTTAATAGCTTCTATCATATTTGTAATAGACCCTGCTATTTCATAGTATTTTGATGCAGCAGCTCCCCTGATGTTGTGTGGTCTACCTATATCTAAGCCAGCTGTTAGGTAGTAATTATAGATCCATCTTCCTAGTGTAGTTCCAGTGACATTTTTGTGTGGCTTGAAGTAACTTATCCACAGATTTTGAGAAGTGCGTATAGGCTCCGTACGCTTTAAGTACAAGGATAGGGCGGTGAGTGGGCATAGGCTCGGATTTGCATATTTTTGAATGTGCATTCTGTGGAATTTGTGAGTGGCTGTAGAATTTTTTGATCTTCCCGGGATTGTGAAATTAGCCCATGCATCCGAGAGGGTCATATGATCTAGAGACATTCTAGCAAGCTCGTTCATCCTTTGTGGCGATACAATGGAGATCAGAGTAATTGTTGTAAACGTTAAATCTTTGATAGACATTTCCATTGAGGCTGGGTTGTTTTCAATATGTCTCAGAATGATGTCCAAGTCAAATGTCATGTATTTTTGAATATCATGATTGTAGTTATTCACTTGGATCCCTTTTATGAGTTTGCTTAACAATGTTTTTTCATGGGATGAGAAGGTTACCTTACGTAACTTTGCTATGGCTACTAGTGAATTCTTTATTGTATTAACTGTAGATGGAGCGGCACTGGTAGCTATCTTTGATAGATATTTGGTGAGATTCTAAAAGGAGAAGTGTTCATCCTTTATTCCATTTTCTTTACAGAAGTTAAGGTAATTTCTCAAATGTGTGGAATAGGATTTTTGAGTGTTAACTGAGTAAGATTGTTGAATGGATTGTGAAACTTCGGGATCCATGTCACTCAGTGCGACTTGAAGAAAATTCGGAAAAGTCCCACTTTGTGCTTTCGGTTCTTCATTGGAGTTGCACAGTCTGGAAAGTTAACTATATTAGAACCATATAATTGTAGGATAGGGTTCCCGAATTGGGATATTAAAACTGGAAAATAATTTTGATTTTCCCACATTAGGGCTACCAGCCAAAGATTGCACTTGTCGGTACCCGCTTTACGCAGTACTCTGAGTACTTGATTACATGGGGGAAATGCTATTACTTCCTCCTCAATTAAACCCTGCCAGTTGAATGAGTAGGCATTTCTTCTAAACGCTCGGTCATCTTCAAATAACGTTACAAATTTATCACAAAATTTATTTTCATAAGATGCAAACAGATCAACCGAAATTATTACATTAAATTTATTTAAAAGAAATTCCTTAATTTCTTCTCTTGCCTTTATAGTTAGAGTTGCTTCTGTTGGGCCTTGTAGGGTAACGGGCATTGTTCGGGAAAGGCGATCTGCCACCTGATTGTAGGATCCTGGAATATGGTATAAGTTAATATATAGCCTGTGCTCGTAAAAGAAATCGAGTAGCTTTTCCGTCTCCGATGAGAGAAATATTTTATTAACACTTCCTTTATTATGAACCAACGCTAGGGTAGTTGTATTGTCACAGTAAATGTTAACTATTTTATTATATGTATTTTGCAAAAGCCCGAAGCACGTGAAGGATAAGGCCATTAGTTCTTTCTCATTAATATGTTTAAATAATAAGTCGTCCGTAAAGTACCCTTGGACGCTTTGGGAAGTGTAATCAGGAAAA
Organism: Strongyloides papillosus; assembly: GCA_005656395.1. Lineage (NCBI taxonomy): Eukaryota > Metazoa > Nematoda > Chromadorea > Rhabditida > Strongyloididae > Strongyloides > Strongyloides papillosus. The sequence continues at coordinate 155,507 of SRSI01000043.1, forward strand.
TATACTATTCCTCCATAACTAACATTACATGCGTCTGTGTAAACCTCTATGCTCGCGTGGTCCTGATTATATCGCAGCCCATTGGTGGCTTCTATGTTATTGATATACCATGCTAGACCTTGCCTAATTTCCGTTGTTATATTCACATACCTATTGTAATTTGGGGGAAACCCTATACATTTATTTACGGCGCGTTGGAGTGGACGTGCTTTGATTCTTGTTAAGAAGTTTGCATAGGATGAGAATTCTATCATGCCTAATAAGCTATAAAGTTGACGTGCAACTACCCTCTTGAGATTTGAGATGTGACGGGCTGCTTTAATAATGTTATCCAGCTTATCCTGGGGGAGGCGAAGTTCCTCTTTAAGTGTATCTATCACTAAACCTCGATATTTTATTATATATTTAGGTGACAACTCACTCTTTTTCTCGTTAATGGAGAATCCAGCTGCATGTAACAAATTCATGCAGTATTCGGTATGACGTGTTAACAGATCCTTATCCGTATGAGTGATTAGAAAATCATCGTAAAATCTCGTCATTTTTATACCGTTGGCCCTTATCGTGGCGGTTAGGGTGTTTGTTATTCTATAAAATAGTCTTGGTGCTGAACTAGCTCCAAAGGGCAATACAAGATAAATGTATGTTTTATTATTCCACTTGAATCCTAAGTATTCAGTTTGATGTGGTCGTACTGCACAGCTGTGGTATGCTGCGGATAGGTCAATAGAAGTTAAGAAGGCTTTAGGCTCGAGAAGATCCGTTACATCTTTTATCGACTCACATTTAAAACTAAAATGTTGTATGTAATCATTTAGTGAAGAAAGGTCTAGTACTAATCTCATTTTTGAAGTGGTCACTACCATTAGGGGGCTAATCCATTTGGAATTGTCGTGCTCTTTTATACTGTTGGAGCGGAGGAGATCTTTTATCTCATTTTCAATAAACTGTTCTTCTTCCTTTGAAGAGAATTTATTCTTACCTATCTTATGCTGTGTTGGCTCACCTAAGATACCTATATCTACACCGTTTATTATGTAATCAAGTAGCACCGTATCGGTTGGCGCAATCTTTTGCCAGAATGGTAGGCATTGGTGTATTGTATTGGGGGGCATGTTTGGGTTGATTATAACGTACCTTTCCGGCTCGATGTTAGCCGTATTATTGTAAGATCTTTTTCTGTTTTCCCTTTGGATGAACGAGAGGAGATCCTGTGGTGTATCGGCCACATTCTTGAATAATGCTTCGGCATGCTTAGGAAGTATTGAGATTCTTTCAGAACTATCCATACGAGTTACCTTCTCTTCCATATCGAGAGGTACACTGGGAAGCCCTTTGTTGAATTTGGGTGAGAAGTTTCTAAAGGCGACTTCTCTACGTATGTCACTTAATCCGTCGACAACATACTTGATATTAATGAGGGCACTGAGTACGGCACTTTTGTTATCTCCTGTTGCAGCTTCAACATTGTGCGATAACATACAGACTGACTGGAGTAGGTGATCCTGCATTTTGGCAAGGTTGCTGTCTACTGACCTCATGTTTAATTTAGAGTAGTATGGGGTGCTGAAGGCGGGAGCGAGAAACTGGAGGTCTTGGTGAACGCCCATTCTATCAGTGATGCTCTCAATGGTTTCATGTGATATTCTTTTGCAGGAGAATATTTTGGATACCGCTTTCATACCTTGTTCAGATAACGTCATTGACTTTTTATTGTGCAATAGAGCGTTGATAAGTTGGTCATCGGCACTTTCTTCTGCCGGCTGTTGAGTTGAATTGTCAAACAGACCCAGTATTTCATTATTATCAGGTTCTTCAGCCATTTGGAACTTGATTCGGCAACGATTTTGTTAGATATTAGTAATAATAACGACAAAATTCAAGGAAAAGAAAAAACTGATTAAATAGTGGCGCACCACCAAAACTGTACGGAATTCCGAAATTCCGTGCAAGAAAAGGACTAAATCCAAGGAAAAGACCGCGTTATGCAAAGCAATCTCACTACGTTAGTATCGACATATAATATATAAATAAAAGTCAAATTTTTATATGTTGAACTTTGGTATGAATTTTGATAAAGTAATATGTATTAATAAGATAAACATTTATTATATATTACAATATTTGCAAATGCTTTTAAACGAGTAAAATAATTTTTTTAAAAGATTTTAAATATTAATTTAAAATTATCTACAACTAAGAATTTTAGTTTATTGATAAATTTTGCTTTATTTTATCGGTAACTTTTATTATTACATATCTGTATATAGAAGATAAAAGATTTATTATATTATTTCCTTACTTTTTAAAGAAATACCTTTATTGGCGTTATTATTTAACTAGAATATAATATTTATCATAATTTTTTTGTCAACATACTTTATTATGACATAATTTCAATACAGTTAGTAATTTCATAAAAATGTTAAGCAAACTTTTTACAGTAGAAAGAGTTATAATTTCTTTAAAAGCTTTTTTTAGCTATATAGTTTGCAATAGATTTAATTTGTTATTATATAATTTTTATTAAAATAAAGGAATACATTAATTTCTTTTAACTTAATTGATTGATAAATAATAAGTAGTAAAATGTATATAATAGTTATTTTGAGTATAAAAAATTGATTACTTAAATTTTTAAAATTGTAAAAATTTGATAAAAATTATAAAATGATATGCCTAAATATAATGATGTATATTTAATGTTGTTAAATTGACAGCAAAAAAACAAAATCTAATGACTATAATTTATTAAAAACGATAAAATATTAATATTTTACAAAAACATAATAAAAATCATATATCTTATATTTTAAATTGATTTAAGCACCAATTTTTTGAAGAAAGATTATATTATGCATGAAATTTGATGTAAAACAATAATTATCTTCATAAAATCAATCCAGATTAGGAATTTTAAAACACTTAGTATATTATAGTCTTTTTTAAAAAGCTTTTTTCATTTGTGATTCTATTTTATCACCTAGCCTATTAAATGCACTTTTAGTTTTTTGAGCTGCTTTCATTCCTTTACTTTTAACCTTATCAAATAGATCCTTAGTTTTTTCTTTCATTTTCTCCTAAAGAACAATTAATAATACATTTTTAGAACTCACAAGTTCTTCTTTGATTGATCTCTTCTTTCTATAGACATAATATGTTGGTTCTCCCAGTGTAGTACCGAAATCACAATTATACGTGCAACCAGGTGTTGTTGCATATGTTGTAGTATCATCTTAGAAACTGTATTGAACAGCCAAAAGTACAAGAATAGTGAAATATTTTATAAAATGCATTTTGATAATATTTTTCATTTTAAATCATTTCTTTTTATACTTGTTCTACAATATCTTCCTAAATGAAAAAAGTATTAATTATTTGCAATCTAAATATAATAATCTAGTAATAAAAAATTAATTTGATAATTTTTTACGAATGAGTACATTATTAAAATCCATTTTTATTATGTTTGTCCTGTAAAATATATTTTCAAAATATAAAAAAGTCAATTTTTTATAAGTTGAATATTTAATATAAACTTTCATAAAGTAATTTCTATTAAAATAATAAATATTTAAATTGAATTACATTATTATAATTTACAAGTTTCCCAAATATTTTAAAACAAGTAAAATAATAATTTTTTTAGAAATATTTTAAAGAAAAATAATATAAGTTATTTGTTGTGGCGCCTGCTTATCAGAATAAAAGTCTTTATTTTAAAAACGGACTATAAAAGATACATAAAAGAAAAGATATTAATTAAGACTTACCCTCTATTTAGAGGTATAATATTTAGAGATACAATATTTAGAACCAACACGCTAAAGTGAAATAATGACAAAAAGTAGGGGTTTATATAGACTTAATATGATGACAATTGATATGTCATCGCTTTCTTCTTTACTTTAAATATTGGTTTCAAAATTATCTACTACTAAGAATTTTAGGATTTTGATAAATTTAGATTTATTTGACCGGTAACTTTTATTATTATATATCCGTATAAAGAGGATAAAACAATAATTATATTATTTTCTTGGTTTTTAAAAAATTACTTTACTGGCGTAATTATTTAACTAAAATATAAAATTCATTTTATATTTTTTATCACCATACTTCATTGTAAAAAAATTCTTTACAGGTACCTATTTCATTGAAATTTGAAACAAACTGTTTACAGTAAAGATAAAATTTTTAAAAAATATGATTTTTCTATAAAGTTTATTTGGACGACTTTTTAGGGAAATATCACAAAGCCAAAAAATCTCTTAACAAAAATTAATAATTCTATCTAAAAATCTACTAATCCGTCCCTCTTTTTAACACCTTTTTTTTAATTTCATCAAATTTTATAATTCGCTTTAAGATAGATAAATATAACATTCTTTCTTTCTGTAAATAGGGTTTTAATTTGTTGAAATGCTTTTTTTAACTACAGAGTTTCAATAGATTTAATTTGTTATTGTATAATTTTTTTAGTAAAACAAAGGAATTCATTTATTTCTTTGAACTTAATTGATTAATCAATAAATAGTAATAAAATGTAATTATTAGTTATTTAGAAGTATATAAAAAATTAATTACTTAAACTTTTAAAATTTTTATAAATTTTGTGAAATCTATAGAATGATATGCATAAATATGGTATTGAATAATTAGTTTTGTTGTATTATAAGCAAAAATATAAAATCTAATGACCATAATTTATTGAAAAAACGATAAAATACTAATATTTTACATAAACATAATAAAATTATATATCTTATATAGCAACCTGCACAATTTTTTCACCAAAATTTCAAACTGCTCCTAACATGCTAAAAATTGGTATGTAGGGAGAGTTTAATGGGCTGATTACATATTTGAAATAATATTTCAAAAATATTAACTGTAAACACCCAAACATGGGAGTAAACAAAATTTTCGCGTAGGGATGAAATGTTACAGAGGCGCCATTCCAACTATCTTTAGAAAAATACATTATTTGTTTACATGTAATATATTTAAGTAAATAAACAATTATTTACGAATTAAAAAAAGTAATGTTGATTGCTGAGGAACTTAAGAAAGTGATTTTTTAAAAAAATGCAAAAAAACTTTTGAAAAATAAATTTTAAATAACAAACTATATTGCCAATAAAAAATAATATTTATTGAACCCCCCAGGCTACCTATGAATATGGTCAATAGTTCATTTTGTAGCCTAGACTTTATTCTTCAATCCGATCTGACAGATTCTTAATATCTCGTTTTAAAATTGAGTTATTAATTTTTAAAAAAAATTTACATTACCTAATTGTTGACAGAAAACAATAATTATTGAAGCCCCCAGACTACCTATGAATATGGTCAATAGCTCATTTTGTAGCCAAGACTTTATTCTTCAATCACGTCTAACGGATTTTTAATATCTCGTTTTAAAATTGAGTTATTAATCTTTAAATATTGTTTTTTCAATTTTTGACGTACTTGACTGTTGATAGAAAATAATATTTATTGAAGTTCTCAGACTACCTATGAATATGGTTAATAGCTTATTTTGTAGCCAAGGGTTAATTCTTTAGTTTGATCTGACGGGGTTTTTAATATATGTCTTTATTAGGGAGATATTTATTTTTGAATAATTTTTTTGCAACATTTTTTTTTGTAAAATTACCCTAAATTGTCGACACAAAATATTTGATTTTGAGACTCCCAGACAACCTATGAAGACAGTTAATGCTCCATTGGATAGCCAAGACCTTCTTCTACAAACGCATGGAGGAGATTTTTAATATCTGTCTTTATTAGGGAGATATTTCTTTTTGAATAATTTTTTTGCAATATTTTTTTTATAAAATTACCCTAAATTGTCGACACTAAATATTTGATTTTGAGACTCCCAGACTACCTATGAATATGGTTTGTATTTCATTGGATAGCCAAGACATTCTTCTAAAAACGCATGGAGGCGATTTTTGATATTTGCCTTTTTAAGAAAAATATGAGTCAAATAGTTAAATGCCAAAAAAATGTTTTCAATGTTTTTCTGCAATTTTTATATTTCTAGATTCAGATTTTTATACTGATTACGAATATCATATTTATTTTTTATAGTTTTTGTTTATTTAAATGTTATTCATAGTTATTTACGGTTAAAAAAGGGGTGCATTTTTCATCTACTTTTTTATGTTGGAACAACGTTTTTCCAAAATACAGGATTGTGCAGGTTGCTAATTATATATTCAAATTATTGTATCAATTGTTATTATTTAATTATTGTATTTTATTAAATAAACAGTTTTTCCCTTTTATCTTATAATGTCGGTTTCTCAAAATTTAGAAACCTTAATGACAACTCATAACATACAAAAAGTTTAAATTAAATTTAAAAAGCATTTAAGTGATCAAAGATTATGGTGTCGTTTTATACTGCATTTTATAGAAATTGCATATGCAAAAAACTAAAAATGTTTGTATAGTCAATTGAAAAAGAAATAGCATTATCTACTAGTTCTTTTAAATTATAACAAATATCTAAATTTGTAAAAAACAAAATTATTAAATGAATTGAGTGCGCGACCGGTATAAAAAATATTTTTTTTCGAATATTAAAATTTTTAAATAAAAATTATAGGTCATGCGGATAAATCAACTGATTATTTTGTATATTTTTAATGTTTTAATACCAAAGTATCATCTAAGAACGTTTGGTCTGAAACATATTGGAACTTTAAATATGAATTATAAAAACAGTAAATTATTATTGCTTTTTCAAATTTTTTTTAAGTTAAGTGATAAAAATTCCTGATTTTACATAAATATTTTTGACATATTCTTTTCAAAAAAAATTTGTTGAAAAGAGTGCATGACATAACTTTTTATCTTAAATTAATGAAGTATTTTAAATTTTAATTTACTTCTACAGAATCGGGTCCGGCAGGCGGTGTCGAAATGACACTCAAAAAAGCTCTATGTTAGGTTTACCTTAATTAAAAAAAACACGTAATTATTAAAATAATAATCGCCTAAATACAATTTTCTCTAAAAACGTTAGTTGATGATATGATAACCTTTCTTTGAACACATTCACACCAGTTAGGTTTTAAAAAAGTACTATTAGGAACCAGAGAGCAGCTACCATAAGATGCATAAATGAGTGAAGCTAACAAAAATATATTATGTATGCTAATAAAAGTCATTTTATTATTTAGCAATTTAAATAATTATTCTATACTTTTAGACATCTAATTTTTGGTAAGAAATAGATTAATATTTCATAGATCTGTAGTGTAAATAAATATTATGATATAACTGATAAATCAAAGGAAAAAAAAACATCATTAGATGATTTTTTATTATAAAAGCAAAATTTCAATCTTAAGCTTTTCCTCCCCGTACTTCTAAATGAAGATTTATAGAGTGAACAGTCGTAGTAGAATAAATATAATACATGAATTTATATGCAGCATCAGGCTTCAAGGGATTCATAATAAAGGAATATTTTGAAAGATATATAGTAATTGATATCTTCTCCGACTTTAAAAGGGCACGTTGTATTATCAGCACATAAATCACCTGTGTTTATGAAGCTATACGTTGGTAATAAAAGCCAAGTACAGTCGAATTGAGTAGTCCATTGTGAGATATATGTATCAAATTCTAAATCCGTTGCTATATCATCAAGATTTTCTAAAGTTACATCAATTTTATACGATTTGGTAAAGTCAAACGGATAATTTGAAGATACTTAAAAATATTTTATTACTTGTTTTCATTATATTTAATTTTACCATTTATAGCTGACAATTTTAAATCGGTTACATTTAAAAAGCGGTTATCAGTGTAATACCAATGAAGTTTTGTATCAGTTCCATTTGCAAATTCTGTGCATCACTTAGTAAATGAGGAATAAACAATTAAAAAAATAGCGAAACGTGATAATTTAGAATATTCCATTTCTATATTGTTATACCAGTCAATGAAACATCTTTTTATATTTTTATCTTTACTGTAGTTAAACTGATAACTTTAAAACTATTTGATAACACGTTATGATATTTTCTTGAACATTGGGAAAATTATGTTATATTAATAGTTCAAACTTTTCTAAAATGCAGTTATGCTACTTTTTTTTATCTACAATATAATTTTGAAATCATAATGCATATTTTTAAAATTATTAAGTAGTTTATCAAACATTCTAGGTGATTTTATAAAGACAATGATGAATTTTACTTATAGTAAATTTTTTATTGATATAAACCCTGGAATAAAATACAATTAGAAAATTACATAAACCGATATAATAATTAATTATAATAAATTCCAGGTTAAATAGTTTTGGGAATGGTCAGTGAGCCATTCCAACTCCCTCTTCGAGACCCAGAACCTGAATCGTTTGGATTAATGTTTTTACTTTATTAACTTTCAATAAAAAAATTATAAGTTAGAGAAATGTCATTGTGTATGCTAGAAAAAATATATGAAAATTTTTTACATAATTTAAAAATCTTAGGAAGTTATATATGTAACGCCCCCAGAAGGCGTTACTCAAAAAACCAATATAAATACCAAGACACATTCACTTTATGTGTGAGATATTGAACATAAAATATTGTACCGAAGTTCTATTAATAAAAAGTTTATTTTATACATTTCGTTTTCATATCATCCGAGGATAGCACCTCGTTAAAAAAGCTTATATATATACATGTTTAGAAATAATTTTAAAAAATTGTAGATATTTTTTTATCAACCATAAGCCATGCCTGGTAGATCTGACATTTCTGAGTCCATCATTCCCACACACAAGAGGTTTTTTCATAATTTTAAGGACCAATTTCATCAAAAAGAATCATTTGTATCAAATAATGGGCCATTTTAAAATTATATTTTAATTTTTTAATATATATAATTGTTTTAAGCTTTATAAATATTTTCATAGTTTTAGTGGAGTTTTATTTTCCCGGTAGTAAGAAGGAGGGCATTTCTTATTAAGTCCTTGCTAAGGAGTGAATCATTCCTGCACAAGGAAAAAATATTTCTTAGCAAGGACTTGTTAAGGAAAATTTATATTCTTAACAAGGAATTTAAAATTTTAAAATTAAAAATGAAATGTCAATCTATTTCAAACCCCGCTGTTTGTAGGTATTTATTATTCAATGATAGAGGATTAATTCTACCACGTATACGTATAACATCATGCGGCACACAATTTTCAACTCTAGATGAATCATTGACTACTAATGCTTTTTGACCTTACTAATGTACCTGAAATTAAACGAAATTATTAATGAGAATTGAACTTACATAGAATTATCCACGATCCTTGCTGCTAACCACTAAACTAAGATAGTTTTATTTGGTACTTATAAGATTTATTTCCTTGGACTTAAAGAAATTTTTTAATTTATTTCAATTGTAACGTTATTATAGTACTTAAAAAAATTAACACAACTATTAGTAATAAGCTGGCTATAGAATCTTTAAAAAAAAGTGCCATATATAAGCTAATCCATAACGAAATAATTTATTTAAAACAAAAAGGCATATAACATGCAACACACACAAAAAATAAAAAGGACACAGGTTTGCATAAAATGTAACAAATTTGTCCCACCTAAAAAAATTTGAATTTTCTTAATTTGCGACTAATTTTCTCTCAACTATTTCGTATTTAAAAATTAAAACAGTAATTAGAGGATTGTTAAAATAAATTTTTATTTTTTAGTAAATTTTTTTTATTTTAAAACTTAAGTTGTTTTCTACAATAAATTTTAAAATGCAAGGTTTGAATTGAATTTTAAGTAAAATTACAAACAATTTCATAAAAAAAAACATTTTTAGTATATTACAGTACATTTTTTCTATGTTTCAATAGTTTGAGCAATTATAAATTATATTTTTATATGAAATTTTCATATTTGATAGTCTAAATTTTTTTATAATGTCTTTAAGATCATGTTTTACAATTAAACTTATGAAAAGTTATAAATAATATAGATTTTTATTTATAGTAAAAAAAACTTTTACATATTTTAATTTAAAATAAGACGAAAACTAAAATAATATTTTTGATTAATAATCTTTTGTGTGTTTAAATAATTATTACTTTTCATTATTATTGTTACAAAATTTTCAAATTTCTAAACTTATTGTTGTTAATAAACTGTTTAAATTAGTGATTTTTATTTAAACATTTATAACTTCAAGCAAAATTAACTTTAATAGCGTTTTCTATAAAATAAAGAAAAAAAACAAGTTGGGATCTAAAATGAGCATAATGCCATAAAAAATATCAAAATTAAAAAAAGCCACGTTAATTTAAAAAGTCATACATATATATTTTTGTAAAAAAACGGCAAAATGTATGCGACAACCTAATATTTTGCATCGTTTTAAAATTTTTGCTGCCGCTTGATATTTAAAAAATTTGAATAATATTCAATTTTTTAAAATGGTGGGACATTTTTTTGCATTATAGATAGATTTGTCAAAATTTGTCCTTTTTATTTTTTGTGTGCAGAAAAGTAAAAAAAATTATTTTTCAATCATTAATTTTCCTATTTATTACATAATTAGACTTTTTTATTCATATTCAAAATGTTTTTTAATTATTCAAACTTTGATTAATTTTTTAGTAACATTAAAAATATAAAATTTAAAATTATTACAAATGTTTTGCTAATACAAATTTTTTTTAACTTTCCTCCAATACCATTTGATATTACTGTCGTTGTAGTGGAGTCTAGTACTTTTAGTTATTGTTTTTTCGTAAAATATAATCATAGTCTTACTAAAAAAATGAACGTTCACTTTGTCAGTTTTATTCCTTGTTAAGGAGTTAATAAAGACCATTACTAGTATAAGATATACTCATGTCTTACTAAAAAGTGCACAATTCCTTTGTTATTTTTACTCCCTGTCAAGGAATAAACAGGGGCTATCTACCGGGTTGATATTTTATAATTTATTACACTGAAAAAATTTTGTTACAATATTTCAATAAATTCGACAAACATGCATAGTTTGTTAATGGTTACAAATTGAATTTAAATTCAAATTTTCTTAAATAATGCAATCATAATATTGTTACCAAAATGAATATTTCAGACTGTTTTAATAAAATATTTTACATTGTAATCAGTCAAACAAACTATAGTGTTTTGTACAACGGTTACAGACCGTTTTATTCAGAAAAACATAATGAATAATAAAAATTATAACAGTAATGATTTTATATTAATTAAATATATATTTTATTTCAATTGTATTTTTAAGTAATGCAAATCTTAGAGTATAACTTTTTCTTTATAATATATTATTAATTACTTTATTAAAAGTCAAATTTGTGTAAACATAAAAATATTTTAACAAAAATTATTTTTTTAAAAATCAAAAAAACAACAATAACATTTTATTTTTTTTGATTACTTTTTTCCTAATTTTTTTGGTACATTAACTAAAAAAGTTTATTTGAGTTTATGTTTGTTTTCTTTTTTTAATTTTTCTAGCTAACCTTTATAAACTAATTGATTTTTTGAGTTGTAATTTTAAATAAATTAATTGACAATTTTTTTTAATGTTGATAACGTATGATTTAAATTTTATTTAATAACAAATGTTATATTTCATCTTTAAAAATTCCTCTTCAACTTAAACGAAAAAAAACATTTAACAAAAAAACAATATACACAAAAAAACAACAATCTTTTTAAAATGATTTTAAAAGATAATGTAAAAAAGTAATTTATAGTAATTCGAATTATAAAAACACATTAATAAACTTTGATTTAATGTAAAATTGTAAGAATTTTTATAAAGAATATTTATCAATACATCATAGTGTCTTTGTTAATATATTTTAATTATTCGAATTATTGTAATTTATTTTTTATGTATTTTTTCAAATCATTTCAAAAATCAAGCTTACAAAAGTTTAAAAGCATTATTTATCTCTGTTCATAACAAAAAAATAACTTTTAAATGATTTAATTATAAAAAGGGTATAATAAGATAATATTTTAAATAAATCATACTTTTATAGTTAAATAATTATTGCTTCTCATTAATATTACCATTAAATTTCCAAATTTCTAAAATTTATATTTTCTAAACTATTTAAAAATAATTAAATGTTATTCTGAAAATCATTCATTGTATTTCGTATTATAAATATATTTTTTATTATGAATATTATGACATATTTTTTTCTAAAATTATCATTGAAATATTCAAAAACTTATAAAATATGTTGTACAGACATATATTGTAACCGAGATACAAAAAATACCTGTTTGTTCGAATTGTTACAAGTCTAATTTTTTTTACATACATACAATTTTTTATTAAATAATTTTTATGATTTGCTAATATAACATACATTTTTATTTTCTTCAAACAATATTAATTATGTTGTAACTAAAATTTTTCAGTGTACACAGAAACAAAATAAAAAATTTTATTAAAATAAACAAAATACAAAAAAACAATCAAATAATACAAATTTAATAAAGATATACAAAATTAATAAAATGGTCCGAATAATAATAGAATGTTCTTCATTTTGATAGAGTGATCCAAGTTTTGATGAAAATTTTGTTTGTGTGAACTTCCATAGTATGATCTATATTCATTTGTTTTATAGAATCAGTATAGGCATAAACATAATATTTATCTTCATCTAAACGCATCTTTTTAAGTGCCTTATATAACAATTCACCAAATTTATTAGAAACTTCCCTTAAACCTGATTTACTAATCCCAAAATTGTTTTCTTTAAAAGATTCTAAAATATTTATATCCTTATCTAAATTTTCATCTTTGTCAAACAAATCTTTTACAGCTATTATAGTTTTCCCAATTTCTTTTTTTATTTTTCTAGAACTACATTTTTCAATGTTAAATTGGATGATATTAGATTTATCTATTTTTTGTTTTTTAGTAGGGGGGCTTTAAAAGAATTTTCAATTTCATTATCTGATTTAGGAAAAGTACTAACTATTTTTTGTTTTTTATTTTGTTTTTTAGAAGGAGGGGGTATAAGTAAATTTCCAATGTCACTATCTGAATCAGAGAAGGCGCTCATGATAAAAGTGAATTTAAAAAGGAGATTAAAGGTATTAAAATGTAGATCTTTATAAAAGTAGCAAGAACTATTCAAAAAATTGGATAGTAGTTAATCATTAAAACGTGTGTTTTTAGTGATAAAGTGAAAGTATAATGTTAATTTATATTGAATATATAATGTATATATTCTTTTTATTATTAATTTAATAAAGACTTTATTTTACTTGGACAATCAAGTAAATTTAAGTCTTCAAATAAATAAAAAAAATTCCAATTATCATTTTAACAAAGACTATACCTACTTGGTCAACCAAGTAAATGTAGAACTTTAAAAAAATGACACAAATTATTTAAATAAAATAGGTAGTAGTTAACCTCTAAAAACGTAAATTTTCAGAGATAAAATATAATTATAGTGTTAAATTTAGAATATAATGCATCTCTTAAGATCGCGAAAGTAAAAATGTGTATAATAAAAAAATTATACCTTTATATACTATAAAATCCAAGCATAAGGTTTACAAATTTGTTATGTTTTGTGTTTAAAAGTTTGTTTTAAAAAATAGAGTAAAGCAAAACTCATCCGGTTGGTAAATTTAAATGCAAAATATACAACATTAAAGATATATTAAACAATTTTTATTAATATCAATTTTTAAAAACAATTAGCCAACTTTTATTAACATCAACTTTTAAAAACAATTAGCCAACTTTTATTAATATCAACTTTTAAAAATACTTAACCAGCCTTTATGAGAAGTCCCTGTATTCTAACAAATTTCCATCTCCCTCTATTCTACCAGTATTCAACAAATATTGGATTTGATTGGAAGTTTCGCTAACTAATTCGTATATTGGAACATAATGACACAAAATTATTGAAATGTTTTTTACATCTTGATAGCACTCTTCAATTTCATTAGTTTTTTTCTTATATATCTCACTCAACTTTGTAAAACAACCTCTTTCTTCAAAACCCATCATATTAGTTACAAATTTTTGTGCTATTATTTGGCATTTACTTGCAAAAAAGTCCAACTCAAAAGAATAATCCTCTTGATTAATATTATCATTCATTATGACAAAATATTCTGGAAAAAAAATATTAAAAATTACCCTATAGAGATTAATTTGTTATAAAGTTATGTTTTGTGATAAAAAGTTTGTTTAAAAAAATAACCCTATAGAAATAAACATGTTAGTAATTCATTTAAAAAAACGATATTGGAAAAATAATTTGGCATTTTTCTGCATTTACTATATTAATTTACGACCATGTTTAGAGAATTTTATTTATTAGATTTTAACAATTTCAAATGGTATAATTTTTTATAACTAATAGTTGTTATGAATGTAAAGATGCGTGAATGCCCTTTTTGGATACTTCATATGATTAACGGAGAATAAATAATCTAAATGACAATTGTCAAGAAAAATAAAATATCTATAGAAAAACGCATTTTTATTCGCAAAATATCTATAATATTAAAACGTGTAGAGTTTTAAAAAAATTACAAATTATTTTATATTAAAAAGTTTAAGAATGACTAAATAACAAATATAGATATAGTAAAAATTAGGTTTACTTGGCCTCCCTGTTTACCACTTGGTTGTACTTTTAGAGAAGAAACTACACAATGTAATTTAAAACTGATTTATTATAAAAAATTTACTTATTACAGAAATTACAAATTATCGAACTTCCAAGATTAAAATTCTACAATTCAACACAGATATTCCATAATTATTAGTATGAATTTGAAATTTTTAATTTGTATCTCTTTATATAATAATGTAATATTCTTATAATTTATGGAGTAAATCCACACTAGTCTCATTTGGGCTACAATGTACTTATCCATATGTATGTGTGGCACTAACATCGTTAAAAAATTGAAGATACTAGTGAATTCTTTTCCACATAATCCAAAAAAATTTATTAGGGTATCCTAGGAATTTTTATATTTATGCAAGTGAGGAGGCGCGAGGATCCCAACATTGCTACAGGGAAGATTTTGGTTGATTATCTCGTATACCAATGAGGCTGATATACACAGTCCCGATAAAATAAGGAACTGTGGTAATGATGATGTCATTAGTTTGTATGATACTTTTGAGAAAATAAAATATCAATATACATTTTGTGATCTATAATTTTATCTTTAGATATGTTCAGTGAAGTCAAGAAAACTTCATGATATGGCATTGGATACTAGAACTAAGAACAGTAACATAGTGAACTAATAAAACTCTATATCTGCAAGTTCAAGACGGAGATGATGACATTTACTGAAGAAGAACTTTCTGAGAAGTAACTTTCTATCGTTACACAACTTAATACCATGTATACGTTTGTGGAAGATGTTTGTAATTTTTTATTTCTAATACTGAATATATTAAAGTATAAAATTTTAATTTACAAAACTTATATATATAAATATTGGATAAAATAATAAACCACAGAAAAAAAAACAATTAAAATGTTCATCAGTAGGTAGTTGCTGGAGAAGAACAATATTTATTAATTGTTAAGCATTTCCCAAACATCATCTTCAGGTGATTTAACTTTTGGTATATCTACTGGTTTTGTTGCTTTAGATTTTGATGATGATTCTGAGGAACCAAAAGATGTAACACTATCAAAGTCTAAATCTATCAAATTATCTGATGTCTTATTCTTTTTCTTTGGTTTATTTTGTTCTTTTGTAACTTTACGAGGCTTCTCACCGTCATTTGTTGGCTCTTCATTGTATTGTATGTTATCATTGTATGATGAGAAATCACTGGAATTATAGTTAAGAGAATCTTTACCAATCTCTGTACCAAAATTTTTCGATTTATCTGGTGTTGTCAAGTCCTCATATTGACTTTTTATTGTTCCAGTAAAGTTTTGAAATGAAGTACTTTTAACGATATTAGTGATTCCTTCGAAACCTTTGCTACCGTACTCTGTAGCTTTATTTGTTAGTGTGGCAAATGAACTACCAATTCCTGATAATAAGTCTCCTTCATTATGTTTAGATGATAACTCAGACGCCTTAGCGGAAACTTGAGCTGTTACCTCTTTAGCCATCTCTGCACCTTGGGTAGCTGCTTTTGTTAAAAAGCCCCATCCTAATGATAGAGAATTCATTGCACCTGCCAATAAGTCATCTTCCTTTTTACCACTATCTATTGTATTACCAAACCCTTGATATTTATTTGATCTATTAAAATCCGAATTGTTGTAACTATCAAAATACTCATTACTATCACTTTGTGTGTTATTTAAACTACTAGAAGATCGAGTACTATTTAAAGTAGTAGTGCTACTTTTAGAAGCTATAATTCCCAACGTTGATGGAACATAATTTTTAGCTGAGGAAGTATTAATATCCCATTCATCCCCATCAGCTTCTGTATTAATTTTATCCCTTAGATAAGCAGCAGCTTTAGAATTATATTTCTCTTGTATTGACCAATTATTTTTATAATCTGGTTGACTCATAAAAAATTCCTTGGCCTTTGTATTTCCACCAACTTTCATCTTCATTAACTCTCTATCTTTCCATTTATCCATTGTTACACTACGTACAAAACTAAGGTGGACGCCAAGACCACGATGTTTACCTGAACAATCTAGGCATATCCAAATTCCATAACTAACACTAACCCATTGCGGATTTGGGGCACCACACTCAAAACATGTCTAAATTTTTTGTTTATTCAACAGGTAATATAAACAAAAATATAAAACTTACATTGTTTTCATTAAGGGGCCTTAATTCTTTCAATATTCCTCTAGTACGTGGGCTGGCCATTTTTATTGATATTCGAATTTGTCTCTCAAATAATTATTTAAAATAAAAATTTTATCAATATTTTATATAAATGTTACTTTTAAAGATAGACTATTTAATTTGAATAAATATATGCCAGCTGGATGTTCTGTCTAACAAACATTCTAGATAGGAGTGATATAGAAATTACTGTGGAATATTGCATATAAAATTTTTAAATGATAAATTTTTTTAATTTTAATGTAAAATTAAGTTAAAAAGAAGTAAAATAATTTAAAAATTGTAATCTTGAACTTTTTTTAAATAAGAAAATTTTACTCTCTAAATGAAATATATATTTTTGTTTAAGATAATGTTAATTACCATTCTCAAGAACGCGATATTTTGATTACTGTATTTAAATTGAAATATTTTTTTGTAAATAATAAAATATAACATCAAAATGAGTTTCTATATTTATTTAATGAGATATAAATTATATAATTCGTGAGAAAAAACGTAGAAATGTGATAAAAAGCCTTCAAGAATCCTTGGTAACATGCTCCATTGGCGCAGTTGGTTAGCGCGTGGTACTTATAAGTTAATTCTCCACTGAGATATGCCAAGGTCGCCAGTTCGAGCCTGGCATGGAGCAAACCTTTTGTTTTTATTTGTTATTAATTGCGTATAAAATGTAAACAGCTAATCATTCTTTTGAGATATTTTCTCAAGTTCGAAAATTTTCTCTTCAAGTTGTTTATTTTTCTCTTTCTCCTGTTCATACAGATATATCATAGATTCTAATTGCTTTTTTAATTGTTCCACCTCCTCTCTTGCTTCATTTTTTTCTTTTTTAACTGTCTTCCATTTCTCTCTCCATGATGCAGTACAGTCAGACCACCACCTCATAGTCTTTTCCATCTGTGCAGATCTTTCTCTTATTTCTTTTAGTTCCTGAAGGCGTACATTTTCACATACATCCCAATCTGTATGTTGACATCTTCCGATTGTCTTAGAAAAAAACGCATCATTATCAGAAATTTGTTTATCTAAAAGGATTATAAAGTTTATTTTATGATAAAATGGAATTTGTACCAGTTATATCAGTATTATCATAACGATTATGAATATTTGGTTTTTGTCGTTCCATTTAAAATAATCAAAAAAAAAGTATAGATAAGATTTTAAGAATAGTATAATTATATATCAAATGAAAAACTTTGACTTAGTATAAAATATACTATGTCGTTATCATATCTGTTAATGTTTTTATTTGTAAAGGTATCCTCTGATATTAGTATATGAGTGATTGTTTAAGATCAATTATCTTTATACAACTGTCATTTTAAACTACAATTAATGAGGAAAAACTTTATTCTAAAAATATAAGAAGACATCAAATTTATTATTAAATTATTTTAAAAAGAATAAAACATGTATTGAATTTTTAATTTTTTTAATCATTGAAGTATAATTTTTATCATTTCTTGTGTATTATAAATAATAATTATAGGTATATATATGAAAGCATATATATATACGGCAAAAGATGTTTTTTATGATAATAAAAAAAGACATCATGTAAACCAAATATTATTTTTTGTACATTCACTGTGTAACATTATCCCTTATTTGTCTGACTAATTTGTATTGAATTAATGGCTGTAGTATTTACAAATCTAAAAAAAAAAATTAATAAAATATAATAGAACACATAAATAACTTGCCATTTAAATTTATCGTGGGTGTCGATGGTTCTGTGGTGCTGGATGTATTAATAGTTGATTTATCAAAATGTCTTACAATATCAGTTACAAGTTCTGGATGTTCTTTAACAACATTATTCCATCCCAAACTGTGTGTCACTTCGGTGGGACGTTGTAGAATTAATGAGACAGCATTTTTTTTCAATTTTTCTGCATTATACAGGTCAGCCAATATCAATAGTTGACATACATTCTCACATGATAAACTTTTTATTAATGATAATTCACAATGATTACGAAGTTCAATTAATCTAAATATATATTACAACATAAAATTGTTTTTATAAAATGACATACCCATATTTATCAGCGGCAATCATAAGATCAGCAGCTAATTCTTTTTTATTAGTTGCTATCTTACCAGAATAAATAAAAATAATTAATTCTTTAAAAACATCATATTCAATGTCTTCAATAACAACGCTACCCTGAAATAATCATAAGATTATCATAAATTTAAAAAAAAAAAATATGATACCGATTTTGATTCACTAGTATCCTGGTGAGAAAACATAGCTTCAAAGACGGGAGACCTAGCAGCCAAAATAGCTTTATGAGTTTTAATTTCTTGTGATCCAACTTTAATAACAAAATCAGTCAGAGTTCCATCAAGAAGTTTTAAATAATCATCACACAACTGTTTTTCGCAATTACACGAAGTTGTTGTATCATCAAGGGTTGTGGTAATTGTCTCAACAGCCACATTAATTTCAACAAATACAATAATACTGTCGTTAGGTAAAATTTGTGGAAATAATACATCACGTTTAATGTAGGCAACATAGTCAGAATGTGATGGATTGGGATGAATTCGCATCTCAATTTCTTTACCTTCGTTATTTTTTAGTGTGAAACGTGATCTAAATCCAATTTTATTTTTACTTCCATTATTTAATACCCGATTCAAACATAGAAATACAAAATCTTTGTTATTTTCACCGTTACCTTTTGGGTAGATTTTAATACTCCATTGAAGGTGTTCCTTTCCATGAGGGAGGTAAACGAAATTTTCTAGGTACTCCTGATAACAATGTGAAAAGTTTTTAACTGTCCATGAATGGGTTATATTTTCAACACGAATCTCAGTTTGAGAAGCATTTGTTGTATGGATTATCGGAGTTGTTGTAGAGGATGTAGTCAAGGGAATCTCACCTTGAGATGGCTCCATTTACATATATATTAATATATATAAATATATATATATACTAATATATATATTATATATTTATAAATAACTTAAATAGAATAATGTTTATAAAAGAAGAAATGATTTAATGTAAGTAAAATTATAAAGATAAGTAATAGATAAACATGTCAACTAAAATCATACTTCCAATTTGAATCGCTACAAGAATATATATAAGTAAAAATGATAGTAAAAGTGCCAAAGATAATTGAGTAAAATAATTATTGACATTTATGAAATTACCACAAATTTGGTGTACTTTTTGGTATTAAAATAAAGCTCAAAAAGAGGAAAATAAAAGATATTATTGAGTAAATGTAAATTTTATTTCTTTAAATCATGTGGTGTGAAAGTTATGTGATGATGAAGGGCACGAGTGTGGTGTTTTGAAGAATGATATTGTTACTTAAAATACACACATATATAAAAATCTATTAAACAATTGAATATACTAAAATAAAATATTCTATTTTAAAAGAACAAATTATTGAACTACTCTCTCTAAAACATAGAAATAAAGAGAAATTTTTTTTCACATTATTTAATAATATTAATTTAAAATTTTTCAAGTACTATGATAAAAATAGTTTTAAATAAAAGGCGATATATAATATGTTTCGACTGTACTTTATTTAACATTATAAATAGTATTTTAATTTATAATTTTAAAAGTACATCTAATAACAAGTTTTCTTTGTGATCATTAATATTTGTTTTTTTATTCTGTAAAATGTATTAAAACATCAAAACAAATGAAGGATTACAAAAATATAACATACAATTTTGCAAATGTTTTTTTAAGAAATAAACAGTACATTTTGTAAAAGGATGTAGCAAAATTTTTTATTTATAATTGTGGCAATTTAAATTTCATAAAAAATAAGCCATCAAAAATGAACATTTCTATAGAATATGAATAGATAAATGACTTACTGAGAAGTACAACAATCTTATTTCATTGATAAATGTAATTATAAATGCAACCAAAAATTAACAAATGATTTATGATAAAATTGATATTAAAAAGGCACATAAATGTTATGGAAAATTTAACAGAATAAATTCACAAGAAATTTCTCTTAATACATTTTTAAATAAATTGGAAATAGCAACATATTTCAATTAAAGAAGTGATAAAATCATTTTACAAAAAAAATCAAATTAACATATATATATTGGTTAAGAAATGTAAAATTCAAAAATCAATAACGAAAAATTAGCAAATACAAAGCAAACATATTTTATCTAAAATTCCTATCAATTAGAGTAAAAAAAAAGTGAATTCAAAATGTAAACATATTCTAAGAATATTCTATAATTGTTTAAAATACTTTAAAAAATTTTTATTTGCTTCAAGGACATCATAACCTCATTTTAATAGTTAACTTTTAACTAATAAACTTACTACTGTGAATACTAAAAAATGTTCTATATTATATTTTTTTATAAAGCATGTATATATTTATAGATGTACATTTATAATTTTTATTTTTGACTGATCGTAAGTGATTACAAAATAAAATTACCACAATAATTTATGGTATCATTTATTCTTTAAAGCAAATAATATATATTTCAATTGACAATTTAATAAAGTAGTTGGAACATAATTTATTGAAAATGAAATGGTAAAATATTACATCTAAAAGAGGAATAAATTGATGAAACATAAATTTTTCATGATATTAATTTTTAATTTATTATTGTAAACTCGTTTGTAAATGATATACCATATTAATGAAATAATCTTATACCTTTAACCATTATATAAAACACAATTCAAACATACAATTGATTAAAAAATCAATTATTTATATTTATCTAACACAATTAAACGTATAGTGAGATAGTAAAGTTGGATAACTATATTTTTAATTTGTAAAGACAAATTATAAAATAAAAATACTTTAAATTCTTAATAATATAGATTACACTTATATTTCAATATGAATGATAATATTAATTAAAATGAAGAGTACTCTGCAAATATAAAGAGAACCACAATCTTCACAATAATAAAGAAAAACTTGTAAAAAACAATTTATTTAAATTAATAGATTAACGTAAATTTAGAATAATAAAAGATTACGTAATGAAAAAAACAAATATTCTTTGGCATTTTGAATTTTGATTTCATATACGCTTCCTCTTCATCTGAAATATGTGTATATGCTTTACTGCTTAAAATTTTCTGTTGATAAACAATTTTTTCCCACTAATCCAAACATAATCATATAAAAGAATATGATATATTTAATTTTCTCAATAATCTTTATTATGCTATAAGACGTCAAATCAGTTTAATATGATGGCAAACAATTTTATTAACATATTTTTTTTGTATATATATCATTACAATAGTGTAATAAACAAGATTGTTTTTATGAATACATAATTTTTATACATCTAAAAACATTACAAAAAGTTTAGTAAAGGCAAGATTTTTTTTGATGATAGCTACTACACAAAACATTTTTTTCTAATTTTTATGAAGAAGCATTATAAGGCAATTTTTTAGTTTCAAAGGATATGATGAGAAAAATAAACACCATTCAAAATACTTTAAGAATGAGAATTAAAAGGAAAAAATTAATAAAACTATTAGGGTTTTTCTTTTTTTTATTGCATTTGAAAGGAAAAAAAAATACTTTAAAATGTGACGTATATTTTTGTCAAAATGAAATTTTTTATCTATAATCTTTTTATCTAGTTTA
The DNA here is from genome assembly GCA_005656395.1 of Strongyloides papillosus. NCBI lineage: Eukaryota > Metazoa > Nematoda > Chromadorea > Rhabditida > Strongyloididae > Strongyloides > Strongyloides papillosus. The sequence continues at coordinate 177,984 of SRSI01000043.1, forward strand.
AATAATTATATATAATTATACACTAAAAATTCTTTTTTTTACATTTATTAAATTATGCTACACAAAAAATTATTAAACTACTATTTAAAGTGAAACTTAGTGGAACTATATAAGTTTAAAATTTATCTATTTTATAGGCTAGTTGTTTTGTTATTAGAATTTTTTTTTGTTAAAAAATATATATCTTCTAGTAGTACACCAAAAAAGCTAACTACAACTTCTGGTATTATAGAATCATTTATTCAACAAAAATTTTTAATATATACCGGAGCTTAAAAGCGAACATAAGATGATTATATGTAGAATGATTGAGACAATAAAAGTTGTATATAGTAGTTAGTAGTAGATAAATAAAGTATTTTGAAAAATGAAATAAAATAAAAACAAATAGTTAAGGATAAAAAAAGAAATCTAATTGATAAAAGGCAAGTTAACCTGTAGTATGTAAAATTTTACAAGTACATAATATTTTTCTAATATTAAAAAAAAACAAATGATTCTCTATTTATAATTCTTTGGTAATATAAAATTTCTAACTATATCAAAAAAACACGTTATTACATTAAGAAGATCGCGGGAAGATTGAATGAAAGCACAGAGATGATGATTAATAAGAGACAATCCAAAAAAAAGTTTAAAATATAATAATATAATAAACTACAAATTCTAATCTTTTCCTTCATCAGATTCAGAATTTGAGAAACTATCTTTATCCTCACTAGCTTCTTCTAGTTCCGATGTTACCGTAGATTGTCCTTGGGGATTGGAATTTTGATAATTTGTTGGAGTGTTATGATAACAGGAATTACCATAGTTGGTTGCATATATAACTGCTCCAGGGTAGATTTGTTGTGGCATAACAAAATGTGTTGGATAGAGATGTGGTGTTCCACCATTGGGAAGAGGTATTTGATGAGGAAATGGAACTCCATTTGGTGATGAATTATACATCGGTATCGGTAGGTAACCAACTGGTATAGCATACGAATTATACGGTAATTGCATTCCAGGAATACATTGGTTAACTAAACCAAACGGAGGAGGATATATCTGATTGTATGGAAATGAGTATATTTGTCCATTATGATAAGGAATAGGAAATGGTCCAACATCACCTTGGAAATTAACATTTGCTTTCTCAATAATACTTCTAATCTCTGGGGAACAGCGACGTAAATGAATAAACTTAACAAAAAATGATTTAGATACACCAAAATAATTATCATTATTTGGGAATCCATTCTCAAATATCTCAGTAAATGTTATGTACATTGATTTCCATAAATTTCTAATTGCAACAAATCTATATGAGTTTTTACATACATCTTTATCTGAAAATAACAATAAAAAGGAAAATAATATTAGAACCAGTATAATTTAAAAGTATAATAAAACTTACGAGGCATAATAGGATCCTCTATAACTAGGAGAGAATGATTTAACGAATCCATTGAATTCATCTCTCTAAACATTTCTTGTTTAGTTAATATTGCACCATCATCTCTAACACGTATAGCATTCTTCTCATAATCAAATGATACACCGTAATATTCAAGAAACTTTAAAAAATAATGAGCTAATGTATCTTGATCATTAAAAATATTATCATTACAATAGTCATTTTTAGGAAATATTTGTAGAAGACGAATTACCAGTAGGACAACAGCATATGACGATAAACCACCATCAGTATTTGTATTAAGATTATGATCTTGAAGTAACTGTTTTAATATTAATACTAATGATGTTAATTTCGGATTCCTTTGTTTGAATCTTAATAAAAAATCAACTGTTGGTAGGACATTTTGTGTATCAAAAGACACATCAATCATAATTTGTGTTGAGTTATTACGAAGTTTTATTATTGGTACGGTAGCTCCTTCAATTTTTTTAACAACTTCTAGGTGCATAGAATTGGCAAATGCCTCAGTTGCTATATTAAGATGATCGGGAACATAATGTTTCATGAAACAAACTATATCTATATCTGATGAGGGTAAAAATAATTCACTGGCCATTGATCCGTATGGTAGGACCTCACAATGTTCGAAGGTTGTCTGAAGGACTGATCTAACTTCATTAAATATTTTATATCTAACTAATCTTTCATTATTTGTTGGTTTAAGGTAATCACATAAATCATTTAATTCATCATCTAAACCTTGTATTGTTGGTTCATATTCTTTTCTAATCCATGGAAATGTTTTATTTATTGAATTAATATCAAATGTGGTTGATGGTGATTGTGATGTTGTTGTTGTTGTAGGAGTAGTATTTTGATTCATTGTATTTTGTAAAGTATCATTAATGTGATGATTTATGATTGTTGATGATTCACCACCAAGTGATGATGAAGATCCATTTGATGATGAAAATCCTCTAGCGGGTGACGAGTTAGTTGAAGTATTTGGTTGACTATTATTAATAATAGAAATTTTCTTTCCAATGTCACAAACAGTTTCAGCGAGCATTTGATAAAAATTTTAATATAATAACAAAAAGTAAATAACTTTTTTTTATTTTAATTGATGATATCTGTTATATGGTGTTAGTAAGAGTAATATTATATAATAATGATATATATAAGAAAGAGAATAACACTCTCTTCAAAAATTTGGTATATATTGTATAATGTAATATAATTTTTCAATATAAACTAGTCAAATTCTTTAAATGTTGCAACTTTTGTGTCCACCAAAAAATGATCTCTTTTTAAAAATTTATATATATATAGTTCAGACAGAAAGATAGATACATACATATACACACGTGTATCTTTTTAATTTTTGATATGTGTATTTTTGTGAAAAATATATAATATTTTAACTGTTTAATTTCTACAAAATATACCTTGATCAAGAGAAATTGATGATGATAAAACCTTCTTCAATATGAGGTGATTGTCTTCTTTTGCAATATTATAATATATATATACTTCTATTTAAAACAATATATCTAAACACCGATCTTTAAAAAAAAATTTAGAGTGTATATTCTGAAATAAAAAAAGGTCATATAAGAAATTTCTATAATGTCGATATATAATTAATTAATAAAACGTCACATGTATCAATAGTATACAAATTAATCTATTACATACGTAATATAATTATATACAAATTGATTTTTAAAAAATTTCTACTAATATATAAAATTGAAAAAAATTCCCAAAAGGCACTTAAAAAAAGAAATATAATAAACCAAAAAACAATAGTAATTATATATATACACATCGAATTTACCTCATCAATATCTAGATTATACCTAACAATAACAAATTACCTAAACTTAATGATAAAAATATTTTTAAAAAAATAGTGATTGAATGGGATGACACATAATAAATCGGTATAAAAAAATGTGATTAGATAAATTATTAAATTAATGAAATATAAATTGTTAAAAATCATTGTAATAATTATTCAATAAACCTTTTTTTCTTACACATAAATCAACCAACATAAAATTGTTTATTTTGTTATTATGTTTTTGGGTGTTATCTATCAAGTTTTAAGCATATTTTCAATAGGATATTTTATCAGTCAAGAGCTTGAAGAATGCAGTAACAAAAGTATACACCAATGTTTATAGTATGATGTGTATATGTCGTAAACAACTCCATTCCATTGTAATTGTGAAAATGAGGAAAATTTTTGTTAGTGACTGGGAGAATTAATAGAAAGAAAGAATATCATACGTATTGAAGGGGGTGGAAGAGAGAGAGATAGAAAAATAGAGATAGATAAAATATATATAGATACAGAGAAATGCCTTTTAATTTTCATAAATAAAATGGAATGAATAAAATGAAAAATGATGGTAAATTTTAATGGTTAATCTTTTAATGTATTTTTGGCATATTATTTTCTTTTAAATTTTGCCCCCAAAAATTATTGTCTTAGGAGAATACTGTTTAATCATAGGTTTAATATTATTTTTATTTTATTATTAATAAACATTATATGTAGTATAAACAAGATATTCTAGTATGATTCATCAAATAAGGGAAAAAATGATTTAACAATTCCTACAAAAAAAATGAGCTATTTTGAAAAATATCAAATTGATTGAAGTATTATAAAATTATTCATCAAAAAATAACATTATATATATGTTAAAGGTTATCTCTCTCTGGCCAACTCATACACTTAAAAATTTTTATTATAACACGAACAATAAAAAAAATTACAGAATATATCTCTATATCTTCACATATATCTATCATTTTGTAGTTGGAGTATCATTACAATACATATTTAAAACATCTTAATGCTTTTTTTTTCATTTCTCAAAAAAGAAATTATTTTAAACATGTAAAAGAATTTTTGTTAAAACGACAAATTATTGTGATAATAAAGTTAAGCGTATCTATATATATAATTAACAAAAGTACTAAAAGAATATAATGTATTTAATAATAGTGCATCTTGAGAAGGGAAAGAAATTTAAAAACAAAACAATCTCACTTTATCTATAGTTAGTTGTTCGAGAGAGAGAGGCGTCATTATCTATAAATATTAATATCAATCTTGACTCTATCTTTTTTTATTTCTCAAAAAATCATTCTTTTTTTTTCCTTTTGAAGTGAATAGACGTCTAGGAGTTTATGATAATATGTATGATACGAGAGTATAATTTTATAGGTATATGATTACATTCCAAATATAAAATATTATATAGGCAAGATAATATTATTGTGACATGTTTTGTTTTCATCTAAATGTTTTGTTTCTATTTAAAAAACAAAAAAAACCATGATTGGTTAATAATAACCAGAGTAAAAAATAGAAAAATAAAAAAAATCATATAAGTTTATCATAATAACGTACACAAATACATAGTGATTTTGTCAGTTTTTAATAAAAAGTAATCTATGATTTGTATGTATATAATTAATAAAATTGAAAAATTTTTATCTTTTAAAGAATTACAAAGTTTTCGACGCGACAATGTGTCAATGAGAGAGAAAACGATACACGTAATCAAAGGAAGAAGTAAGAGATATATTATTAAAATTATATACAAGTAATTTGCCGTGTTTTGATACATTACATTATTATATTATAGATTTTAATCATAGGTCAAATGAAGGCTTATATACAAAACATTATTAATAAAGTTCTTTTGATTAGTAAAAAGATGCTTAGAACCGTTTTATCTGTGTATCCACAACAATAGACAAAAGTTTATTAACTCTTATTCTAAATATACAAGAAAAGATCTGTGTTTATGATAATATATGAAATTATATGCTAATGTTTACTAAATACAGTGCACTATTAATGATAAATTTAACGAATAAAATATTATTATCATATTGTTAACTAGTGCACAGACAATTAAATATTGAACATACTTTTTATCTTTTTCCTTTTTATATTTCAATATTGGATTTTTTCACATTAAAGAAATTAAATAAAATATAATTTCTCATCTTTGAGATACTTTTAATTCTTTCACAATAAAAATAATAATTTTTTTTCTATTAAAATTTTAAACACACATATGTTTTTGCTAACAATACAGAAAGATAAAAAGTTTCATTTGATAAAAATTTATGCATTCTATAGTATAAAAATGTATCAATTCAACACATAATAAAAATTATTACCATAAATTTTTTCTCCAATGATAAATAAAACATTATTGTGTTGATAATCGAAGGTAGGGAATGTTAATAAATATGTTTCATTCTAGTTGAATCATGTCACAAAAAGGTAAGACTGACAAATTTGCGTAAAAATATTAATAATAAAGGAATAAAAATAATATTTTTCAATGAAAAATTTAAAATAAATGTCTTTTCTAGTCCTTGTACACTAAAAATAAGGTAATCTTCAGTAAATTTTCTAAAAAATTACACAAACTTAAAGTTGACAGGAAAAGGTGGTAAGCAATATATTATTGATACTGAAGTCAAAATAAAAGTATAAATACTAGTTTTTAAAGTATGACAAAATTTTAATCAAATAATAATAATAATTATTATTATTATTTTTAGAAGTAGAGATGTCCTTAGTATTATAATACGATGCTTATCTAAAACAATATGCATATTATTATTACTTATCACATACGATTTAATTCTATCATTATTTTGATACAAAAAAAATTGATTTTTGTTTCACTATAATTAATGGTCATAGTTTTTTTAGTAATAATTGCTTTAAAAAAAGTAAAATTGTTGTTGAAAATTATTTCATAAAAAATATATCTATATCCTGACAATTAAGTTAAAATAAATACATGCTACGTCATATGGTTTTTTTATTAAAAATTAATATAAAAGTGATATCCAATAGAGTATTTATAGATAAATTTTAGCTTTTCTTAATGCATTGTATGGAAATAGAATATAGAAATAATATTTAATTGTAATATTCAAAAAAAAGACCATATAGATATATGTGGATCTCTTTTCATAGTTTACAATGTGTGTAATAAAACTAGAATTCAATGCCAATTAATATTTTATTAATCATCCTAGACTAATAAATAAATATATATATCTTAAATATAAAAGTAAAAGTATCACTAACTACTAAGAAAACACATAAGTTTGAGATATATACAATTAATTTACAAAAATCTTAATATATATTGTAGTAAGAATAATTTCATTTTAATATATTAGACAAGTATTATATTTACGCATATTACTTTTTCTCAGTATGGCACGAAAAAAATAGTCTACATACAGTTAAAATAAATATAAAAATTATTTTTAAATAAAAATATTTCCATAAAAACCTATTGGAGTTTTATATACAATTTATACACCCAACATGGAATATAATAAAAAATATATTATAGTATTGCGACGTTAAATTTTCTTAAAAGATGTTTTGCTCCCTTATAAGTATTTCAAAAATACATTAATGGGTAGTTTAATATCTAACAAGACTTTCGAAAAGTGGGGATAATAAGAAAGTAATTTGTACTTGAAGCATAAAATAAATTAGTATAGACGAAATAATATTATTCCTTTAATGTCTGCATCACAACTCCCTGGAACATAACTCAGAAGCGCTAATTTTTAAATATTCACCGATTATAATGCAAAATAATTTTATAATTTATCAATTTTATTTGATATAACTTATCATTTCATTGAATTAATTTTTTCGACACATTAATAGTAGGGTAAAATATTATTAAGTGTTATAAAGAAGGACAGTAGGTATATTGATGTGATAATCACTTTGCATATCTATTAAATAAAATACAGATATAGTTTACGAGATTATAAAGGACTTGTTAAAGTTTTAATATGAGTAAGAAGTAGTGGAATGATAATATACTGGAATAGAACTTATTGAAAATGTTGAAATTTCGTTAAAAAGCAAATAATAATAGAAAAAAAGATGTAAATAAATTACAAGAATTGTCTTCTCAATAATTATTTTGCAAAAAAAATTAATTTAGATGTAATCAAACATTGTAAGATATTTAATAATGTAAATTTTTTTCTTTCTTATATGCTATTTTTATGTAAATAATTATGCAAAGATTCTAAATTAACATACGTAATAAAATTTCTAAAACGCAATTTATTTTCTTCAACACGACAAAAAAATTTTCTAAAAAAAAGCTGTACAAATGTTTTTTAAAAAGTACTGGGAAATAATAAGAATAAATGATAACATATTATAAATAATATTTTTATCAACAATTAAAAATAAAACTAAAAATGTCACAAAAATATACTAATACATTATCAAACACAATCAGGTCTTTGCATTTTGTATAAGAAGAAAAATATATGTTAGTTAGTATTAAAAAAAGCTCAACTAAAATTTTTAGCAGTAGTATACAATTGTGTTTACTTTAACTTCACCTTTCACTTTGATATATCTAATTGTTTGAAAATAATAAAAAATTTTTTGTTCTAAAATTTGTACATCAATATGTATCTGTTAGAAGTAACAAATTAAATTTATCAAATTATCTATTTATTAATAAATAATTTTTTTTATTTACTTTTTACTCGATTTTGTGTATTTATAAATGGAATGGTATAGATAACTTTGTCTTTACATATACAAAATAATTATTATTAGAAAGAGGGTAGAAGCTTTGATCTATAAATATGTTTAGATAAAGATATATTTTTATTAATATCTTTAAATAAATTTAACACCTCAAATGAACAATCAATTAGAAAATAACATCGTTCATTGATAATTGATTATCTTTAAAACAGACGTTCCCACACTATTGAAAGTAAAAAAGTTTTAATAAAAGATGTAAAACACAGAACACATTAAACTATTCTTTTTGTAAAATAAAAGAAAGGTATGCTTTACTTTAAAACCCTGCATTTTTGAAATTCATCTGCTTGTCCATGAAAATTATAAAAAAGACATCACTTTCAAAAAAAGTTACTTGTTATCCGACTACCCACTTCACAACTTCAAGAAGTACATCAAAACACACTAATATTAGCTTTTCTTCATATATGGAATATATTTTTTAATTTGGTAAAATACCCCTTCAACAGATGTCCTACTTGGAATGAGAGTGACATTGCTAACCAACTCAGCCGGTTATTTGTACATGCTAGTTGTTCGTATGTTATCATTTCTCATTTTTTACCGTTGAATATATATTTTACTGGTATTTTTTCATCCTACAATTATTTAATTATCACATAATAAGTAAAGAATAAAATGAGTTTCTATGAGAAGACGGGAACTAAGGCAAATGTTCAGGATCACAGAAAAAAATGGGATGTTACAGAATATCATATCAAAGCTCAGGAACGTTTAGCTAAAGAAAAAGAGGAATTAGCAAAGAAAAATGGTTTACTGAAACCTGAGAAGAGTAAGGAGAAGAAGGAATTACTTCAAATGAGAGAAGAAAAAGTAGGTTAATAAAAAAATTAATTGATTATTTTTTGTTACGTTTTTTAAAGATTGACTTAACTTCGAAGATAGGAAAGTCCACAAAGGTTAACCCAGATACATTTAATGATGGTGTAGGTTTTTATTGTGAGGTGTGTGATGTAACTGTAAAAGATTCGATATCATATCTTACTCATTGCAACGGTAAATCTCATCAAAAGAATCTCGGATTTACAATGAAGGTGAAGAAAAGTACAGTTAGTGATGTGAAAGCAAGGATAGCTATGAAGGCTGCTGAAAAGAAAGAATTAAAGAGAAAGAAAGATGATAAGGAAGATTTTGACTTAATAAATAATGAAGATGTCGAGGACCAGAAGGTTAGTAAAAAAAAGGTAAAGAACGAAGACGTCGAGGAGGTCGAAGATGAAGACGATGAGATGATGAAAGTTATGGGATTTGGGAAATTCTCATCAACTAACAAGAAATAACTTAACTAATACAAATTATTTGATCTCATCCATTTTTTTTTGTTGTAAATTTTGTTTTGTATTTAATTTTGATAGACAGTTTGATAATCTGTGAAATATTTTTATATTATTTATTTTTGCAGCTAATCTAAACATTCTTTTAGAGATGGTCTATACAGTATATCTAACAATAATCGGGATATTTCTCACAATATCTTGTCATGGTGGGCAATTGACATTAGAAGATAAAATATCAAATCTCCAGGAATCATTGTATAGACGACCAATAATGGCATTGAATACAGAGAAATTTAAACAATATGTATCATCATCTCCTAGAAATTACAGTATTATTGCAATGTTTACAGCTTTATCACCACAGGTTAATTGTCAAGTTTGTAAACCAGCTTATGAGGAATTTGAAATTGTTGCAAATTCATATCGCCATCAATATCCTGATGCTAAGAAGCTTTATTTTGTTATGGTTGATTATGCCGATGCTCCAGAGGTTTTTGCTTCTATTAATCTTAATACTGCTCCAGCATTTTTCCATTTTCCAGCAAAGGGAGCTAGAACCTCTAGAGATACAATGGATGTTCAGGTATCTGGTTTTGAGGCTGATGTTTTAGCAAGATTTGTCAAAGAAAGAACTGAAGTATCAATAAATGTTGTTAGACCACCAAGTTATGGTGCACCTATAATGATACTACTTTTCTTACTCATGATTGTATCAATTTTGTACATTCGCCGTGACAATCTTGATTTCCTTTACAACAGATCAGCTTGGGGAGCATTTTGCTTGTTTTTGGTATTTGCATTTATGTCAGGACAGATGTGGAATCATATTAGAGGACCACCATTTGCTATCAACAACCCAAAGACAGGAGCAGCAACATTTATTCACTCATCAACTCAATATCAACTTATCTCTGAGACATACATTATCGGTGGACTTTACGCTCTTGTAACAATTGGTTTTGTTTTGTTAAATGATGCAGCGGCTGATGATAATGCTGAGAATCCAAAACCATCACAGTTATTGAAAAGAAATATTATTGTTGTTGTAGGACTTGTTATATCAATAGTTGGATTCAGTCTCCTTCTTTCTGTTTTCCGTTCCAAACACCGTGGATATCCTTATAGTTTATTATTCTCTTAAAAACTGTTGATTTTTTATTATAATTTATTTTAAATTAAGTACTAAATTTGTTATATTTGTTATTTGGTTTTTTACGGTGTTCTACTACACAAGTAAGAATATTAAAGCCAATAAAACTTATATAATTTATCTAATAAAAAAGTATTTAATAAGTTATATCAATTAAATTTTAATTTAAGATGATAGCGAAGGAAAGATTTAAAATAAAAAATTTATAAACATTGAAACATTTTATTATTATTTAAAAGACACTTATTTTTGATTAAAAAATAAGAATTCAGAAATTTGAAAATATTTTGATGTTGTAATGTTAAGAAGAAAAAGAAGATTTTTGTAATAATTAAACATTTTCTTTAAATAATACAAACAAAGTGTTATCTTTTTGTCATTGAATATGTATGCCTTTTACTTATTAATACTTTTCAACAAAAAGTCAAATGAATGATAATATTTTGATTCCTCTTACTGTTATATAATCTCTGCTAATTTACTTCTAAAGATATCATTTACTTCTTTGATAAAACACAAATTCACTGAAGTACATAAAAGTTGGTAAGTTCTTATTTTAATGATAACATATAATATATTTATGGTAAACATATTTCTATCTCTTTTTTTTACCCATATCAATATAATTAAATATATATAAGAAAAGATTTTTAGCTATCAGTTGTAATGTGTTATCTTAACAAATATACCATCAAAATACTTATAATCTATACTACTTATGTCTTTTTTTAATGCTAATTCAATATATTACAGGTCATTTATTTCAAACATGCGGTGGAGGTTATTATTATTGGTATCATTTTTGGTAGCCACAGGAAGCGCTTCATCCTATGATGAGTACGACGATGATGCTTTCGAATTCTTAGCACATGATCCTCATCCAACAGTAAGTTCCATTTTTTTTGGAATATTAATATTTATAATTGATTTTATAGAAACCAGACACTTTTGCATCTATCTGTATGAACGCCACAGGAGGAGTCTACATGACAAGAAGAAGAATCTGTGAGCGTCAAATCGCTTTAGGAAGTTACAAAAATGCTGTCAATTCAACTGGTTGGGGTTTCTTAGAAATCGAGACATTCCCAGGATATTCATATGAATTACAAAACTATGCTGCTGGATACTTAGAAGGTGTCCTAACAAAACTTCAAATTTACTACCATTATAGAAATACTATTGAAGGAATGTGCAAAAATTACAGAAACTATTGTAAGCAATTATGGCTTTACTTAACAGAGAATCTTGATTGGCTTAGATCACAAGCTACAAAGAAGGCCACAACAGACAAATACTGGAGACACGTAAACTTAACATTTACCCAATTAACTGGTATTTATGATGGCTACATTGGAAGAGATCCAAAAGAACTCGAAGCTAACGTCAGATATGACATGACACCAATTTTAATGATTCAATTATCTGGAGAATTATTTGATTTAAATAAATTCTTCAAAAAACAACCTGATCCAGTTAGAGATGACCCAGATCCAGGTAAATGTTCTGGACTCGTCAAAGTCACTGACGGAAACAAAGATCTTTTATTCTCCCATGTAGCTATGTCCTCATACTCAACAATGAACCGTGTAATGAAGCTTTACAAATTTGGTTATGATAAGAAAGATATCCCAGGGCATACAGTTTCATTCTCTGGATATGCTGGAGCTTTGTCATCTGCTGATGATTATACTTTGATGTCCTCAGGATTAGCAGCCATTGAAACAACAATTGCCATATTTAATGAAACTTTATATACTGATAAATACATAAAGCCAGTTGGACAAATTCATTGTTGGGTACGTTCATATATTGCTAATGCTTTAGCATCAACAGCTAAAGAATGGACCGATATTTTTGCTGAGTACAACTCAGGAACATACAATAATCAATGGACTGTTGTTGCTTATAAGGAATTTAAACCAAATCAAGAGTTACCAAAGGAGAATCTTTTATGGGTCTTAGAACAAGTTCCTGGATATACTATGGCTAAAGATATGACATGGTTTTTGAATAAATACAAATACTGGCCAAGTTACAACATCCCATATTTCCATGAAATAAGTGTAAGATCTAACTTCATTGAAAAGGGCAAACAAAACAACTGGTGGAAATGGGGAGCATCACCAAGAGCTAAAATTTTCCATAGAGATCAAGGAAAAGTTAAAGATATTGATTCATTAAAAGATCTTATGAGATACAATGACTACAAACATGATAAATTCTCTCGTTGTGGTTGCAACCCACCATATACAGCTGAAGCAGCTATCTCCGCTAGAGGTGATTTAAATCCAATAAATGGAACATACGAAGTTGAAGGTATGGGACACAGAAATCATGGTTCTCTTGACTACAAAGGAACAAGTTATGAATTATTCAAGAAACTCCAAATCCATGTTATTGGTGGACCAACATGGGGAAAAGTTCCACCATTTGATTGGAGAACAACAGATATTGTGTCACCACATTATGGACAACCTGATTTATGGAAGTTTGATCCTGTTATCACTGAGTGGGATACACAAGTTGAAGTTGACTTGTAAAATTTTAAACTTTTTTTTTATATATTAGAATAAAATAAAAGATTATTGTTTCCTTATTTTTGTTGTAAAAATTTGAAGATGGGCTTGGAGATTATAAATTTTTATAACGTTTTTTTATTATCTTAAAAGTCATAATACTATAAATCTTTATCAGTGATTGATATATAAAACTTCATCAAAATTTACTATAAGATTAACATCAAAATCATTATAATATTTTATTATTGAATATATTATCATTGACAAAACAAAAAAATTGTTTTCAAGTTTGTTACAAACAACGGAAAATGAGTTCATTATGGAAATGCAATACTTGTTACGTAAATTAACAGCTGAAAATTAGTTTAGTGTCTATAGAATTACATTAGTGAATTTGATATTTATTATTAAAAACTTTTAAAGCAAGCATTTTATTATTTGTTTTGAAGTTACAGGTGAATAAATTAGCAGAGAAGCTATATATATTTTGATGAGTGGAAAATTTTTTTTAAGTAATATTTTTTAAGTATATTAATAATAAATAATACGCCATATTTTTAAAATATTAATAAGAAGGATAGTAAAGATAATTTTATTTAATTTTCTGTATAATTATGTTATTTTTAAATGGCATAATTGCAGTTATATATTTGCTTGAAAATAATAAGAATTATTTCTTTTATGTAAAATATTTATCTATTAATATAAGCTTTTAATATCCCACTTTTAACAGTTAAATAAAATATAAATCGGAATGTTTGTGGCTATCTTTAATATTTTTATAAGAACAGTTATTTTAATATATATTTTTTTGGCATAAAAAAATAAAATAAATTTTGTATTTACCAAATAACTTAATCTAGTGAAATGTCATTCTGTTAATATAGAATAAAATTAAAATAATTAAATAGAAAAAAATTATCTTATTAAAATTCACTTTCTATTTAATTATTATTTGCACTTTATCATTTTCCATCTTTATCAGGACGTAGAGAATAAATTAGTTTAACTTTATTTATTTTTTCTAGGTAAATTAATTTTTTTTCACCATTCATCAATCAATTTTACATCTCTATTTTTTTTAAATAAAATAAATTATTCATTTATTTATGATAAAAACATAATAATAGAATAAAAATTACTATAAGAAATGATTGTGTACTATCAATTTATCTAGGGATTTATTATCATTCATAAAGAGGTTATAAAAATCTCTATTCTCACTACTATATTTTATTTTATGTTTTGTGTATATAAGTTAATTTTCGTGAAAAAAAGGAAATTTACATGCTAAATGTTAATAAACTTTCTATACATTATAGACTTTCCTAATAAATGACTACAGATGATATTTTTATCTTAAAAGTTGGCAAAAAATAGTTAATATCCCTTTATTTTGGTAGAAGAGGGAGGTACCTATATATATCTTTTTCTAAAGAAAACATATTTTATAAAACTAACATTCACTACTTATTGAAATTAATTTGTTATCTTTCTCATTTTTTACAACCATATTTCATATTTTTTTGTTTATTTTTACTTAGCTTTTTAAAATTTAAAATATTTTTTGGCTTTGATAGATAAAAATGAATTTCTTAACACTATTTTTAATTGCTATAAGATGTTTTGCTCTTTTGACAAGTCTAATTGCGATGGCTTTCATACTCCTTGGACCTGGAGTTTGTTATATTGACAATGAAGTTAATGATTTGACTGTGTGTAACAGTGAAACTAACTTCAACTTTTTTGAATGGAAACATATTTCGTGGACCGTTTATTTACATATACCTATAATTGGGATTACTTTATCGGCGGTATCCTCACCAATATATTCGTTATTTTACCATTTTCTAACAAATACGTGGGAGGATAAAAATATTCAAATAGCAAAACTCTTTAAAGGATCAATGATATTTCTAGTGTGTGGTGTTGCAGAAATATACCTATTAGTAACAATAAATATCCAATCAAAAGTACATAATTATGAAGTTAAATCCTTCATTCAAGGATGGGCATCAGCAGCAGGAATCTACTTCTCTAATTGTATCCTCCAATTAATAGACATGTTCATTATATATATCAAATTTGAAAAACCAATAAAAGGAGCTGTCATTTGAGGGGGGAAATTATTGAAAATAATAACAAAATAATATTTTTCTATTTTATTTTTCTATTTACAATTAACATTTTTTTTTAAATTAAACCTTGTTATATGTTAAAAGAGTAATACAATAATAAGAAGAAGAAAATAAGTTGTTGTTATTGTGTAGCAAGATATATATGTTATTTATAGTCCCAATATGGAATATAATATCTTAAAACAAAGTACGTTATGAATGAGATTAATGATAAGACAAAAATAAATCTAAATAGACAATCTGATAATCTTCCTATATAACTTGGTGATTCTTCACTCATCTGAGAGTAATAAGGTGCCTCATTAATCCATCTACTTCTCTCATCATTTTCTTCATAGTAATTTGAACGACTCTAAAAAATAATAATAATTAAAATATGGTTTATTAATATCAACATGTAATTTATAATTATTTTAGTTGTACTTCTCACACTTTTATATTAAAAAGTACCACTAATGTTTACGGAAAAAGAATAATTAAACTTACTGCTTTAAGAGTAGGTGGGCGTTGAATTTTTTGAAAAGCACAATTTGTTATGAATATAGATTCAGTTAATGCAGCAAAAGTAAAGATATTAGTAAATAAAGCCCAAATTTCAATTGCTTTTAAGTATGGTGTATTTGGTATTGAACCAAAATTGTATAAAGTTAAAAGGAATGTGGTCATAAAAATTATACTACCAAATATTATCCTATTAAATTTTGAGAATGGAGAAAAGAATATAGGAATGACACTAACAAATGATAGCAACATTGTTGGTATAAAATAGTTGAATAATAGAGTTTGCACATTCCTTTTGAGGGTTATTAATAATGAATGATGCCCACGACTCCAGGAAATCGCCTGCCAACCCCCCACCATCCTAATATTAGCTCCACTAACATCAGCGTTTGAAAGATAGGACCATGAAGCTCTACTGTCATCATTAGAAAATAATATAGAACAATTCTTGATATCAAAAGGATAATTACTTAAACTACCATGTGTATCCACAGTTATCTGATATTTTTGTTCATACTCAATCATACCATTTGAATACACTTTAATATCCTCCTTACCAAGTCCCGTCATTGATATGGCATTATCAATATTTAGTGATGGTGACCAAATATAATTTAAACTTCTAAATTTTATTGGATGTATAGAATCTCTAAAATTTCTATACGATAATCGATTTTCTAACCATTTTTGTTTAATTTTTAGTTGTATTGAACAGACATCTGGTGTGGAGGGTAGGAATTTATCTATCATTACAAAGACAGCCACTGAGATGTTTGATGATGAATCTGGGAAACGATAACGCTTTAAGATTTCTTCTACTATTTGTTTGTCTGTCCATGGTGGTTCCGTAAATATTTCCTCTTCTCCACTGGAATAAAATAAAATTAAGTGTTTTGAGTTTGTTTATTATTTTGATTGAAACTTACTTAATATTATGAGCGTCTACAAAAGAATTAGAATCTTTTTCACTGGAAATATGAGGGGATGACGTTGAAGATTGAGAGTTTAACAATGATCTAGCCTTTCCATTATTTCTTAATCTCCTTCCTTCATACAAAGGAATAAATAGAAGAATTATAAAAAATAAATAGTAATATTTCATAAATACCAATGAATCTTTAAGAATAAGTTATAATGATCTTGAGTAGGAAATAATATCTTTAATAAAACAGTTTCATAAATATACAAAATAAATCATGATTAATAGTAATATCATAAGTATATTTAATAAAATTATTACTATCAATCATCACCTGTATGCCATCAACTATACATGTATACACATAATATATTTATTTATTATTTATCAAAAAGAGAGATTTGAAGATAAAAATCAAAAACATTATTACTACTTACTCATAATATTGTATCCTTTCCTATCATTATGACATTTATCATATCATATAATAGTTAATTATTGTCGTTGAACATTAAAAATATCTTTACACATAAAAGAATTGATCATCAATTGATAGTATATTTATACATATTTTCAAGAATGTAAAATTATTTTTAGGAAATTGACTTTATACATATATATGTATATATCTTTATCTTTTTATCTTATATATACATACATC
This sequence comes from Strongyloides papillosus, assembly GCA_005656395.1. Classification (NCBI taxonomy): domain Eukaryota; kingdom Metazoa; phylum Nematoda; class Chromadorea; order Rhabditida; family Strongyloididae; genus Strongyloides; species Strongyloides papillosus. The sequence continues at coordinate 195,200 of SRSI01000043.1, forward strand.
CCCCTCTTGTAATATAAAGGATAAATAAAATATTTTAACAAAATTTATCAAAAATAAATACTATTTTTGAAACAATTGGAAAGGGATATATATTGATAAAAAAGTTTATTTTTCAAGGAATAGAATACAAAAATATTTCTAATATTTCACATTCTTAAATATATCTTTTACCAAATTTGCTACTACAAAAGTACCCAAAATAATATATAAGATACCATTGAAAATTTCTTTTTTTCCTATTCTCAGACATTAATAATAAAAATCTACCAAGGACATAAGTATTTACTCCTTTTATATAAATAAATTAACAAAAACTTGATTATTTTATTTGAAAAGTTAGAATTACTTATAAACTTATAATAAATCACCGAAAAAAAATTTCGTCATCCGTTTTGGGTGGTAAAATATGTAGTAATCTAATAATCTTAAAATTTAAAGTATAGTGGTACTTTTAAATGGACTGAGGACATAAACCTAGTGAAGAGTATCAAAATGTATATTAAAATATGAGTATATTCTTTTATTTTCAATTTAATGCGATTTACACAAATTTTATGATAAACCATTTTTGATAATAAATGTCTATATAAATGGTAGATTATGTTAAAGCAATTATACAATAAAAATTTTGTCATATTTTGTGCAAAAAAAGTTTAATATACGAAAGGAAATTATGTGTACTATTATGGTGGTAGGATGAAATGGGAGAAAATTAATTTTAAAAGATGAAACTTTTAAATTTAAAAATAAACAATTAAATAGAGTTTTGTAAGTTTATCTTTGAAGTCATAAAAAAGGTTATATGTCTGTCAAAATACATTAATAGTGATTAGTAGATTACTGTTATTATAAGAATTTATTGGAAACCTTTTGAAGGGCAAATATCATAGTCATTTAATACCATTAATATTATACTTCTTTCCTTTATATTTTACCAACAAATTTTGAAGAAAAGAAGATTCTTGATACTATCAACTTTCTCCTCCTCTTTTATGTTACTATCTAAACATTTTCTTATTTGGGGCATGTATAAATATGTATTTATTTATTTACCTGACAAAAATATTAATTTATATAATCATTCTACAAATTATCTCATATCAATCTATTAAACTTGATGTATATCTTAATTTTACTGATAGAATATTTTAATTTCACCCACCAAAAGGGACAAATATTCTTCCTAAAATAATTAAAATTTTATTTGTCAAAAAATAAATATATGATAATTATTATGACTTAACATAGTACTATAAATTTTCTATATAATTTATGTAAGAATGTGTAAAGTTTAATAAATAATTAGCTATATTACTTCTAAGTACAAACTACAATTTAAAAAAACTTAAAGTAAAAAAATAGCTAGATATTGCAACTTTTTTATATAAAATTTCAATTCTCCATAGTGATAGAGTAATATCTGGGAAAGGAGAATATTTAAATAAATATTTAACAATCTCAATTTAAAACATATTTATAACTTCGGACCACAATTGACCTTCATACAACAATTCTTGGAGATAAAGCCAAATTCTTCAGATGATAGTATAAATAAAATGAGTTAAAAAGATGCAATAATAGGTGGCAGATGGTTATAAATACCACAATAAAAGATACCTCTTTTAGGATGATAACAAACTTGTCTAAATTTGTTAGATTAATTGACACCACAAATATTCCATTTAATTCATTTATAACTCCTCATTTTAACTCTATCTCCTCCTTTATTCTCGTTAAAATCTATTTTCCTTTTTTTTTGTTTTTAATCAACAAACTTTTTTCTTATAATTCCATTTAATTGGTTCGTTAATGTAGCTAATAACAGTAAAATATTATAAAAAAAATTAGTCTAATCCTTTTTGGTTAACTGCCGAGACTCTATTGAATGTTATTTATTGTAATCCCTCAAAATATTATTATGTAGGAAAATGCTTATATGAAAATTCTATTTTTTTAAAATTCTTTCTATTTACCTAAAATAATTAAGTATTACATTGTTGATGGTCAAATGAAACGAACCACTTAAAAATTAATTAATAAAATATTCCTCTATATTTTAATCTTCAATTTATTTATCTTCACATAATTGCAAAACTTCTAACCAAAAGCTCAGCCTCAAGGACGACGATAAAACAAATAAAAAAAACGGAGATATATCCTATTTTTTTATAATAATATGAAGAAAAAATAATTGAAATAATTTTTTTCTTTAACAAATCCACTAATCCATTGGGTAATATTTATAAATTAGAATTTTTTTATATTATATTTTTTTGCCATATATAACTTTTATTCTTCCCTCAAAATAACAGCTTTAAAGGACATTTTGTCATAAGTGATATCATCATCATAACATTTTTCTTTTTTTCCATAACAACTTATGTATCTTTTTATTTTTGTAAGAAAGAGAACATATGTTTTTTTATCAATATGGAAAGTACAAACCTTATCTTAATGCAATAAAGTTTTAACATTTTCTTACCAGCATTAAGAGATATTGCTGAAATAAAAAGGAGTAGAAAGTGGTTAAAGAGTTTTTCAATAGAAATAATAAAAAATTGTTTTTAATAAAAGTGAGTGGTAAACAATATTTTTCCATAACTGATATCTGGAGTCATTTAATTTATTGAAATCAACGAAAACATTAATTCATATATTTTATTTACTTTAAAAATTTATTTTAGAAATGAAAAAAATATAATGTTCATCTTATATAAAATATTCTAACATTATTTTTAATATTGTAAAATATTATCATTAATAAAAATTACAAATATCCATACTATCAATTATCTCATAATTATTTCTATAATTTTACAATCCTTTAAACGATATAAAACCTTATTGTTGTCTTTTCCTTTATCAACAAAACTTAAAAACTTTTTACTTTACTTCCATTATAAGAATCATTAATTGTCATTCAAATCACATAACCATAACTTTTTTCCACAATTATTCTTAAATGCCACATTTAACTTAATATTTTTTATCTCTTTTTTTAATCTTAACAATTTTTGTTTTATAACCAAACTTTAGGAAGATGAAGTATCATTCAATTATTCTCTATCTATTATTTTGTTCCTTATTGACGTCTGGTTATAAATGTTTTTGAAACAATTCATATAACTTCCATTTTGTACTTTATTTCGCACCCATAAAATACTTTTTCCACTTTTATTTTTTAAAGGACAAACAATTGGGAATCATAATTATAAGATGAAATTTCACTCTCATTAACAAGGATGTTATTTTAAAAAACATTATATCCTTGTCTGTAATAAAAAAACTCAAAAAAAAGATACATTAAACTCTCTAGATTTCTGTCAAAATTTTATTATATCACATAATTATTTTATTACAACTATTGTCATCGAGTTAAACATAAAAAAAAATAATTAGACAAAAAAAAGGTGATCATAAATATAATAATTCATTAAACATTGTACTGCTTAGATTCATCTCTTCTATTAACGCTTTGTATTTAGTGCAAAAATCTGTAATATCTTCTCTTTGTTCCCTTGTTTGGTTGACTCTTTCACTCTCCTCATTGCTTAATTCTCTAGAATCATCATCAAGATCACCAAGATTGGCTACTCTCCTTGCAGTAGCAAAAGGCCCTCTTAAGGTCCTCTGCATCTGTTGAAGGCGACGATTCATCTCCTCATCAACAGCGTGAATACTCCTTCTTAAATAACTTCTTGATCCATGCCCACTACCTCTGTGACGATTAGACTCCGGTGGTGGGATGTATCTTGGAACTAAACTTAACGTATGATTGGGTCCTCTAACAACTGTATCACGAATGGGATCTGTCAATGGTATTGGATCCCAACCTCTAGATGTAAAAAAGTTCCTCTCAAAATCAAGGTATCCAGGCTCGTATGATACTCTGTTTGGTGAATATTCCGTATTTGTTTGAGCATCAACACCCCTCCTAACATTATCATCACCCTCACGGGATGGAGATGTCTGTGTTCCAGCAGCGACTCTAGCCCTTATTCTCCTCCTGGCAAGTTCTACACGTTCATTGAAACTTTCATTGGTTGATGGATCTTGTTTATCACAGGATTGTTCATGTTTCATTGCTGAAATCTTGGTACTTGTACTTGGAACAGAATCATCCTCCTGTTTCTCTTCATTACCATCCTGAGGAAGGAGTGGTCGACATACTGGATTCTCTTCATTAGGACTAATAACTACAACTCTCTCTATAGTTGAAGAGGAGTTACTCTCACTAGACTTTTTAATTGGTGGAGAATCTTTACCTTGCTTTGCTTCTTTCATTTCAGTTTCTTTAACAAGAATTTGCTCACCTTTCTCTCTTTTTCTTTTACGCAAATTTGATTTAACATCATCTGACTTAGAATCATTGATATCAGTAGTGTCATCCGATTGAATATTATGTTCATTTTTTACGTCCTCTGAAGTTTGCTGCTCCTTACCTGAATGACATTCACAGCTACATGGACAATTCTCGTTATTCTTTGATTTTTTTGCATCTGGTTCATTGATAGAAGAGCTATTATCATCCTCATTGTTACTTTGATTGTCATTATTTTCATTATCATTGTCAGTATCAACCTCCTCATCAGATGATATATTTAATTCTCTTCTCTCAACTGTAATTTGTGTTTGATAAGGACCATCATGAATACTGACAACCTGTGTACCATACTCTTGATCTAACTCATCGACCATAATTGATGATGGAAAAGATGTTGGGGAGAATCGTGATTGGTATGGGACAGGATTGGGACGAGCAGGTTCAAAACCCTCCCCGGGTTCGAATATTAATGAAGGATGAATAGAACCTAGAACGGAAAAGTCATCAATCATAATACAACTGTGAATCTCACCTTCTGATCTATCAATTGATCCTACCATATTTCCACCACGACTTGAAGGTATAGCTCTCCTGTATCCTCTAATAGGTCTCATGGCGTTCCTTCCTCTGTTTCCTGATGAAGTTTGTTGATCACTACTACTAACATCCTCAGCATCTGCAAAAAAACCTTCATCTATATGATTATTTGGACCAGTCCACCCACCAAGTCTTTGAAGTGATATCCTTTGATCATATGAATATAGGCATCTCCTAAGACGTCGTTGATCTCTGGCTCTCCTGATGTACTCATTAATATCAATACCCTGACGACTAGCTATAATTTGTGGTGGACGTGGTATTCTTGGTTGAGTGGTATTGGTATTATTATTATTACTACTACTATTATTATTGTTACTATTAGATCTTGAAGTGGTACCACGATTTATTCGATTAAGTAAATTATCACGTAACATGTGATCAACATGAAATAATGCATGTCTTTGTAAATCATTTATCGTCTGTCTCATATGCCTCATCCGATCTAAAAATGGCTCAGGTGCTAAAATATTAGCGACTATTTGGTTACCTCCACCTTGTCTACGACTCGGTAGACCGTTAGCCTCTCTCTCTCTTTCGCGATTCTCATAGAAACGTTCTCTATCTCTTAATCTTTCTTCGATATTTTGGCGTTCCAATGTAGCAATGTGTCTAAAAGCACGAGCTCTTCTCTCATCTGGTTCGAAATCTAAAGCCATTGTTGCTTCAACACGAATTGTGCCCCCTCCTCTTGATGGTCTGTGGTTGTGACTGTCGTCGTCATTGTCTTCGTCACCAAAGTCTGAAAATGTACCAAGATCTAAGAATGGATCTTTCTTATCTTCTTTTGTAGTAGTGGCAGCATTACTACTACTTTTCTTAACTTCTTTGGCATCTTCTTCTTTATTAATACTACTACTATCATCATCCATTCTCTCTTCTGAATCATATATTTCACTGTGTGATTGAGTACGATCATCATCTGAATACTCACTGAAAGGAGTTGAAGAATTTGTTGAAGTACTGTTATTCTCCTCATTACTGGTATTATTGCTATTACTCACGGGTGGCGCTGTTGTTCCTCCACCTCCCTGTGCTGGTCTAGGATCAGGAGTTGGAGATCTAAATCTTATATTAAAGTCAACGTCACCAAAAATTTCAAGGAAATCAAATTGATCACCCCTTCTATCTTCGTCACGGATTTCGAAAGGATCATCTATTGGAATACCATTATCGTCCAAGTTAATAATCACATTCTCATTTGGAGCAGTTGGTTCCCTTTGAACTGGAGGATTTGGCTGCTGTTGTTGTTGTTGATTTTGATTCTGTCCTCCTTGATCACCGGGTCCACCACCACCAGCTGCTCGTTGCGCTCTATGCAATCTTATACGATTAAGTCTATCAAATCTTTCATTCTCCTCTCTTCTAATTTCTTCCCTCATCAAACTTCTTACACGTCTTGGTTTATTTTCATCTTTGTCTAAAGTTTTCAATATCATTTTTACTTTTACTTTCTCAGATACTTTCTCACGAAGTCTCTTTCTCATAGCAACAACAGCTGCTGTAGCTAAAGTTGGCAATTTCATTTCAGGTAATATTAATGGTTGACTATCCTCAGAATTATTAGGAAAAAGATCAGCAAAAGATACACGAGCAATGAATTTAAATTCAAAACATTTCTCACTTTTTTTAGTTACTTTAAAAAGTCCATTACGGAATGGCATAACACAAATTCCATTGATTTTAAGCAATTTTGGAAAGAATAACTTCTTACCTTCAGGAACTTTTGCTCCAACATATATTCTATCATACCTATTAACACAATTTTCATCAATATTAAAAGCATTTCCAGTAACAAATACAGGCCTGCACCAATCAAAAAGTGTAGTTTCTTTGGATAACAATGTCTGTCCACCTTTTTCTTTGGCATATTCAGTAATATTTTCACGACACTCAATTCCATGATTTATACCATTGGCTCCAAGTAAAAAACCAACAACCGTACTAAAATACCCAGTACCACTACCAATATTTAGGAATGATAGTCCTTTTTTAACGTTTAAAGCTTCCAATGCCATAGCATAAACACCGGGAGCGGAAAGATGAATCCTTATGGCATCCTCATCACTAGCCTTCCATGCCTGTAGGAGATAGGCATTATTCTTTCCAGACTGAGGAAAGAACCTTTTTCTATCAACTAATCTAAAGGCAAGCTCATTTCGTTTGGTTTTAATACTTGCTTCAAAAATCAATTCATCAATAAGATGATCATTGTCAATAGGGGTACTCCCAGAACCACCCATAATAATTATCAGATATATTTATAATATATATAAATATATATTTGAAAGAGAATACCTATCTTTGGTTACATATACCAGTAGAAACCAAAAATTTTAGATTACAAAAAATAAATACTGCTTGTTAAAATCTAACTATACAAGGGACAAGTTATCTATAAAATATATATATAATTTAATAATAACAATAAAATGTATAACTATATACCAAAGAATAAAAAATTTTTACACTAAATTTTAAAATGATATATATCGATAGGAAATAGATATAAAGAATTTTTATATATATGCGAGAATAACACTTAGAGGGAAAAATTGGTATTCAAAAATCGGTAAAACAATACAAGAATTTATGTAGTGTGTAATATGAGAGAAATGATAGATTTTAGAAAGGTTTCTTTTTTCCACAATCATTTACAAACACTAACTTTATTCCAAAAGTAACAAATATCGTGATATAATTATTAGTAATAAAAATAAAAAAAATGTTAATGGTACACTTAAAAGTTAATTACAAAATATTAAGGATTATAATAAAAATTTGAAAGAGATATAAAAAACAAAAAAAAGTAATTTATTTACATCTAGAGATACGCAGATGATAGATGATTAAAGAAAAAGTGTAGTTGATTGATGTTATCAAGATTTAAAGAAAAATTTTTCTATAATCTAAAATATATTTTCAAATGATATATTTTCAGATAGATTGCGTTAAATATAGATGTGCTTTTAGGGAGAAAAATGATTGTATATATATTTTGTAAATACACATTAACTACTTCAACAAACATTGGAAAAAGGTGCTTACAAAGCTCATAGAAAGTATGTTATTGAAGAATGTTGGAGGAAGAAAAAAATGTTCAATTGTTTTATGACTTTCTCAAGAGACATTTATACATACACATACATTTTCTTATATAATAATATTAAAACTATATCTTCAACTTATAGAAAAACACTAAAATATTTCTGTAAATAGCTTATAAAAAATTTCTATTAACATTTATATCATCATCTCTTTATATGCATGTATCATGGAAAAAGAGAAGACAGAAGAAACGTTTTTTGTGTAAACTAAAATTCTCTATCCTTTATATATATATCCCCTTTTAGAGGAATATCATAAATTTATAAAGAGGAATGAGGAAAAAAAATACTTTTTTAAAAATCTACCTCCATCAATAATTAAAAATTTCTCTCCAAACATAAATTTTTCTCATCGAAAAAGATATCTTACATCTCTCTCCTCTGTATAACATAAATCAACAGAAAAATTTTATCAAATAGGTATAATTTTAACGACAAACTTTTAAAATTGATAAACAAAAATTTTCTTCTCAATTCGTTAAAATATGATATTTAATGGGTTAATAAATGTAATAACAATAAAGAGATTAAAATGAGAAAAAGTTAGAATTGATATTACAAAATCGTTCAAATAATTTGATTATATTAATGTAAAATAAACGATTATATTTAATTATTGAACAGGGAGAATATAAAATTGAATACAATCAACCAATGATATGCTAATGAAAAAGTCTAATTAAAAACATAATTTTAACGTCTACTAAAATAAATGTGTATATAAATATAATTAATTTTTATGAATTTCAAATTTGCCCTATCACCCATCCTTCGAGGACATTCTAAAAAATAGATAAATATATAAGAAGATTATTTAAGTAAATAAAAAAGTTTAAAAAATTTATAGTACAGATATATATCTATAATGTCATAAGATTAATAGCAAAAAAATATACATTTTCTGGAGAAAAAGAATAATAAAAGTTTTCAATCAATTAAAGGAAGGAAAATAATGTCATAGATGCTATTTCTTGTTTTAATTGAAAAGAAACAACATTAACTTTGTAGAAGAAGAGACAGTCAAAAGTAACAATTCCAAAACATAAGTGCTCCAATCAATTATAATAATATTCATTGAGGAATCAAAAGTTAGTAAAAATAATCACTTAAAGTTCATTCTTGATTGAAAGATAAATACGGAAATATTTAGTCAAATAAAGGTACATAAAAAAATTTATGTACATGGCTTGAATGTACCATGATTAAAAAATGGGAACAATTTTCATTAAAGTGAAACCTTTTAAGCTGACATATATGTTTATATATAAATATTACTAATACAACTATTTATTATGAGGTTACACTATTTTAGTATGATAATAAAAGGAAAAGAAAAAGAATATATGAAGTATAGAGTATCGCTTGAAATGGTAAATTATATAAGATAAGAACCTTAAAATTTTTTTTTTACAAAATGATCGCATTTCAAAAATAATGAAGGATTATACGTTATAAAAATAGATGATTTAATGAAGGTATATGTCTGTTGGAAGTGATTAAAAAAAGTATTATAAAATAAAGCACGTAAAAAAATAGTATCCCAAACATGCAAACATAATAATACATTTATGCTTGTTTTGCATTTGGAGAGATTTTCTCTTCATTATCATTTGTCAAGAGGTATAATATCTCCTCGTATAGGGAGAAAGAATGATTGGTATGATAAACAAATGTTAAGTAAATTTGGTAGATGAGAGATATAACAGTTTGACAAGACATTTGATCATTCTTATGAGGGATTAGATTTAAAAAGGAATATTTAAAAATCAATACTCTAAAATCAATATCTTTCAAAGATGTTCTGAATCAAAATCCCTAAATTTTAGAAATTTAAAATATTAAAATTTATTTACTAGAAATTTGAAATTTAATAAATCACATGTTTATAAAAAAACTAATTCAAATTTACCTATATCTAAATGGCAACAAGACTTGAAAAATAAAGATATTCTACAAAAACAAACTTCAAAGTAATAGCAAATAACAATAATACATCAAAGATTACATAATATAAAAAAAACGAATAGTATAACTTAATTTCAATATACTATACTTCCTCCTGAAAATTTTTAGAATTTGATTAATATTTAATATTTCCACAACAACAAATAAGACACATGTCTTTATATTTTGATTTTATTCTATAATACCCCCAGAATAAAAAAATTTCATTCAAAAGTTTATCTTAAAATTATATGAAGACACTGAGAAATATAAATTATATCGAATAACTAATGTGTAATATAATTTAGTGAAGTATATTAATTGCAATAAAAATAAATGTTAAATATTCAATTTTACATAGTTGAAAATAAATATAATTGATAAAAATATTGTAAATATATCCAAAAATTGAGTGGTAGTAATATGGAATATTTTTTAATATTATTAAACTATAAGGAAACAGTAACGTAATTTGATGGAAAATTGTTTTATCAGACATTACTAGATGTCTGAAATAATTAAAATTACACATAGACAAAATGAAGATTTATGAAAGTAAAATATAGTAGGAATGGGTAACATTAATTAGAAATCTAGTAATGTTTTCTTAAAAAAGTGTCAACATGAGAATGTCGATACTAATTCAATTATGTGTCAATGAATAAAAGTTTCGTTTTCCATCTCCACAATGAACAGATGTTTACAAGAGTCTCTTTGTTAACGACATTTTACTATCCAAAAGCCATTTATGTATAACATAATAATAATCAATTTTCCTAGTATAATTTTAGTGTTTTCAATATAAACAAAAGTTTTAAGTGTATTGATTGTTGGTTGAGTACAGAATTTTACTATCAAATGCTCCAGCAAATCCCTAATTTATTTTAAAAAAAAAATTAATAGTTTCAACAATATATCTTGTCACGTAAGCGGTGTATACAATTTGGAGAATAGATATTACCTAATTTTCTTGCACTTTAGACTTTATCTTTAATATTAGTAATAAAAAAATACAATTCAATTTCTACTGTTATTTTTTATCTTTCTTTTTTACAATTCTATTTTTGTGTCATCTTTTTTTCATTAAACAGTTTAAAATTTTCAGTTATTAGTATGGCTAATATTCAAAATTTGAACAAACCAAAAGGTAAGTATTTTAATTAATTTTTTTAAATTTTTCAAATAACAAAAAATATTTACATTTTTTCAGATGCTTTCGAACAACTAGAAGAGGAGACAGGAAATTCTCAACAAATCTGCCATATTCGTATTCAGCAACGTACCGGAAGAAAGACTATTACAACGGTCCAAGGTATTGGTACTGAGTATGATCTCAAGAAAATTGTTCGTTACCTAAAGAAGGTATGTTTGAATAGTAAAAATATTTAAAAAGCGATCTCTCCTGAAACGATTCTTTTGTTAATTTGGAACATGGTAGAGTTTTCTTCGTTATTTTCTTTATTATCACTAGGTTTATCAAAATTTCTTGTTTTTATCATTTTGGTATGTGTGTTGGTCGTTTTATATAAATAATGAGTAAAATATTTTTTCTTTGTTTGATTGTAAGAATTTTCGCTGCATTTATTGTAAATACCTCATTTGTTCCTGATGAATTGTTTCAATCATTGGAGCCTGCACATAGGTATACTTTTAATAGTGGACATCTGACCTGGGAATGGAGATATGGTTTAAGATCACCCATACACGTTTTATGTATCTCATTTCTGTATGAATTTCTGGAATTTTTTGATCTTGATACTCATAAAGCTATTACACTATTGCCAAGAATTTTACATGCTGTATTTTTTGCTTTTGGAGATGAATCCTTGTACAAGGTATCTCGAACAATGTTTAAGGATCACAAAGTAGCTCAACTTGGTCTATTTCTTCAACTAACTTCATGGTTTTTATTTTATTGTTCCCCAAGAACATTATCAAATTGCATTGAAACAACTTTATTTTTAATTGCATTAAGATGGTATCCGTTTCATGAGGTTGAATGGAATAAAAATAAAGGTTCCTGGAAATATATAGTTATTGGTATGATATCAATAATAATAAGACCAACGGCGATTCTTTTATGGATTCCTTTGGGAAGTATACACCTATGGAGAACGAATAAACGTCTGAGTTTAATATTCAAGAATGTACTTCCATCTACTATATTCGTATTTTTGATGTCAGTTATACTGGATTTCTGGTTCTATGAAAAGATTATTTCTTCATTATACAATTTTGCAATGTTTAATGTCTTTACTGGCGGAAGTGCATTTTTTGGGACCAATCCATGGTATTATTATCTTGTTGATGGATTACCAGCAGTCTTGACAATCACTTTACCCTTCGTTGTTGGGTACTTCTTTGTTAGAAGTTCAAATGCCTCAAACGATTTGATATATGCAGGAATATTTTATGTATTTTTCCATTCTTTATTACCTCATAAAGAGCATCGATTCTTGCTTCCAATAATTCCTATAGCAAATATCTATGGTGGTTATTACTTAAGAAGTTTAATCACCAAAAGGCAAATGAAACTTTTCTTAACTCTTATTTCTATTACATGCTTAATCAATATCTCATGCGCTTTCTTTTTTTCTACCATTCACCAGTCAGGTCCATTGAAAATGGTGGAAGCTTTACGTTCAAAAATAAATGATAGTGATTCTGTAAATGTACTTTACTTAACATCATGCTACAATATCCCACAGTATGTATATTTCCACGACAAGCCTGATGTATCAATCAGAGCTCTTGATTGTTCACCAAATTTAGAGATGAAGGAAAACTACATTCCCGAATCCGATGAGTTTAACTCAAATCCCCTCTTGTGGGCCACTAAACATGATGATCTAATAAACGATGCCAATTATATCGTAATATATCAGCACAATTTTGAACTCATCAAGGACATTCTATTAAAACATTTTCTCATCTGTCACAAGCAATACCATGGTCCAATATTAGCAAACGAACATGAAGATCATTATCTTTATCTCCTCTGTAAACACCAACATAATTAACTTATTTATTTTTAGGAATACAATTGTAATGGTACTATCGTTGAACATCCCGAATACGGACAGGTTATTCAATTATCTGGTGACCAAAGACAATATATCAAAGAGTTTCTGTGTAAAGTTGGTATTGTTAAAGAAGAGAACTGTAAGGTTCATGGTTTCTAAAAGTATAACCGTTGTCTTTTTTTGTAATATGTATTTTAATATTATATATTTGAAATAAAATGTATTATATGCTTTTTTCATGTTTTTTAATTCTTTTGGGAATTTCGATATTAACTACTCCATTGCAAGAATGATATAATTAATTTTTAATAAACAAATCTTAAGTATACTATGAAATCTTTTATTTTAAAAAACAAAAATTTTTATATAAAGAAAAACCGTAAACTAAGTATATATTCTTTTGTCTAAAATGAAAAGAGAATTAATCATAATGGCCTCTCATTAGAAGCATTCATCGATCCATCTGTCATCAACAGATAATTGTTGTTTTGGTGCGTTTTTTGACAAAAGGGAACTGGTGTTAACACCTGAAGATAAAGCATATCCAGACTGCGACATCGGCGATCCCGAAGATGCCTTAGTGAGAGAGGAAGACGTTGACGAGGAACATGAAGAACGGTACAGGGGATGATCTCCTTTTCCTCCATACTCTCTGTTAGTAGTTTTTCCGTGGGTTGGAGTATTACAATTGATTCCTGTAAAGCTATTGTCTCTTGATGATAATGGCGTTGTACTGCTTTCTCTAGATCTGAATGAGCTGAATGCTCTAAATGGCCTAAAAAAAATGGAGATTATTAAATGTTTTGGTGAAATGCAAAAAAAATATAAGCTGTGTCTGTGGCTATGACGAGAAAAAAAATTAAATTTATTACAAATAGCGTGTGAATATCTATATTTTAACAGACCTTCGATGACAATGAATTTATTGTCTTTAGGACTACAAATAATATACAAAGAAATACTATGTTAAATGGAAGAACAAGACAATATTTGAAACGTTAAACTTACGTTTTGACAATTGAAAGTTTTGAAGAAACAGGAATGCCTGTTTTCAGTGGAATCCTACTTCTACCACAGGGAGTATAATTTCTTTCCGATAACATACAATCATCTAAATTATTATTCTGTTCCCTATCAATAGTATTAATATATTCCATGGATTTATTATGGAAGTTAGTGTTATTGTTAGCATTTGATGCCGATGATGTTGGTCTTGAGAAATCATTGTTTTGAGCGATAGCTATACGTTCACGTGCCTTACACAGCTCTTCCATCAATGCCATTTCTTGTTTCTTTGCAACGATATTTATCTCATCAATTTTTGCTTTATCAACATCACTATACTTCTTAGGTGCATTTTTTGATTTTGAAGAGGAATTATTGTTAGATGATGATTTATAGGAAGTTAACTTTGAGAAGAATGACATTTTAGGAGATGGAGTTTTTTGAGGTGTTTTTTCAACTGTTTCATGGACTAATGGTGGTTGTTTGATAGCAAAACGATTCAATGCATTCCTTGATACTGATCTTGTTCTAATACTTGTACATTGAGGCAACTTCGATTCCTTCTCCCTACTCCTTCCTTTCTCAACAATTGTGGGTTGTATCCTATTTGTTGTATTTAAAAACGTATTACTTGGTTTCATAGGACTTTTTACTGCTGTATAAGATTGCACATTTGCCTTTGAGTCAACATCTGCTAAACGGAACTTTACTTCATCATTAGATAAACTTTGATTATTTATTTCTAAAAAAACAATTAAATTAACTTAAATACTCATACCAAACTTGGATAACAATTGTTTTCTTTTCTTATCACTACTACTAAACAATAACTTTTCAAAGAAATAATCTGAAAACCTATTGAAAGCACCCAAAAATAGGCCAATAGTAAAAGCTATTAACAATAGAAGTAACATCTATTCTTTAAAGAGATTTCTTCAAAAATAAGCTAAACTAAATAACATTTTTACAACAACTTTTGAAGTAATTTTTTTTGCCAAGCAGAAATCTCTTTCTCTTACGTCAAATGCCTAAGATTATTTCTAGTTTGATTGATTATAATGTAGTTAAGACAGATAGAAGATATACCTTTTTTTTTATATCTTTTTAAAATGAAAATGGTTAAAGGTCGATAGGGATACGACACTTTTTTTTGCTACAGTTTAAAAATTTGTGCAAAATGATTTTTACTAGTACTTGATAAGTTATATACTTACGTTTTGAGGGATTATTGTAAATTGGATCTTGTTGCTTCCTGTATTTGTCATTCTGCAAGTTAAGATCAAGTGTGTCGACTAACGATTCTGTATCTAATGATAACCATGTTGAATCATCAATACATTCAGGTATCCTGACTGCTTTCGAAAAATCTATCGACATTAAAGAAATTCTATCGTACATATCTCCTCCAGACATTATTTAAATAATATATATAATTTATTTTCTAACAATCTAAAATTATTGGAAACACTCAAACTTTACCCAAAAAAAATTGAAAAGTGAGGGAGTATGTTGTAAAAAACAACATAATATAACGTTAATGAGATAGAAAACAAAAGAAAATTGCTAAGAAAATTAATAAATGGCAGTGGAAAAGGCCCACAAAGAGATTATTTAAATTGTTTAAATGAAGATATATATATCAAATTAACAGAAAACAGAATATATTAGAGAAACAGGAGAACAACACTCATCATGTTACATTTTATCTTTTTGTTCCTCCTCATTAAAGCAAAAAGACACACACAAACCAATGAGAGATAGATTTGATAATAAATTAATAAATAAAATTATTAATATTAAAATAAAAAATTTTATGTATATATTCCTATCACATAACAAAAATTGAGAAAAGTATATATATCCCTAGGTTGTAAGTCGGTAGGGAATTCTATACATCTTCCACTACTCAGTAACCAAAAAAATTTCGTAGAAAGTAGTAAAAAATTTAATTAGAGTTATTTTTCTTTGAAACGATCTTTCCGTTCTCCCATTTTGAGAGATTAAGAGTTCCTTCAGGAGCGGTTTTTCCTTGGCCTGATTTAGTACAGTTACGAACTACTTTGGCAGCAATACGAGAGTAATTAAGGTAAGTAAGTCCAGCGTTTCTCCAGAACATCTTTAACGTAAATCACGCAAATGAGAGACTAAGTTGGCCTAAAGTAAAAAAACCAAGTGTGAATAATATATAATAACTTAATTAAAACCGCGATTAAAGAGATATCGTCGTAATGGTAAAAATAAAGATACTGCTTATTTGTAATCACCTTTTGAAGCAGCATAATAAAATAATAAATATTTTATCTTATGCTATAAAAAAAATAAATAAAAACAAACCAATAAAAAATATATTTGCTTAGTAACAAAAATTGTTTTCAGCAACCTGAAAATAAATCAAGGCTAAAAATGAGAAATTTGCTTCGATATTTACATTTGTGAAACTTGGATCAACGCACCCCTCTGTATATTTTTCAACACTTGGTTCTCATCGCGAAAGTTATTATTATAATTTAAATGCGGTCCCTCACAGTAGTTATATTTGACTGTCCTCAAACTTATTGTCAATAGAATTAGGGAATTAAAAATTATAAAATAGGAAGTAAAGTGCAATTACTCATGAGAATTCGTTATTAGAAATTAAAGTAATGAATAAAACGGAACATTAATTATTTTTAGAGTAGCTTGAGGATTCATTTTGAAAAAAACTTAAAGATGGCTTTACTATAATGGAGTGTAAAAAAAGACTTTTAATTAAGAACAATTCATTAAGACACAACATGAAATTACAGGCTGTCAATGTTTATTTATAAGTAATAAATTCCAATTATAAAAAGCGTAGTGGAAAACAATCACTACATTAAACATGTATTTAACTGGAGAAGGGATTCGATAATAAAAGCTATTTATATTTTAGTAAGATAATATAAAACTAAACTAGTAATGACAGGCGTCCCTGGCAGATGGTTCTTGACCACTGAATTTTTGTTCTTCGTTCTATCCTCAAGTACCAAATTGGGTTGGAAGGGATGATATCATGTAGACAACAAAATAAAAACACATTATACCACTTAAATTATCACTTTTAGTGTATCTGTCATCATATAAAGACATAAAATTACTATTTATATATTAAGCCAATTTAAATAATTGCCCTAAAATTAATAATAAAAGAAATAGTTTTTGAAACATGAATTAGAAATTCAAGTTTTTTTTATTAAATACAACTGATAAACTACGAGTTGTAAACATTACTAGATGAGTTATTTTATTAGCAAATGTTATATCCTACCCCAATAAATAGTTATTCATTCACAAAATAAATTTCTTCACAAATAACTATTTCCATCTACTTATGCTAGACTTTTACATTAATTTAGAATTAACATTATATTAAAATTTCATTAAATAAAAAGTGAGTGGGAAAGCCATTAAAAAATAATGAAATGTAGGATATATTTATAAAATTTTTTTGAATGTTTTAAATAACCACAAAGAATATAAAATACATATTTGGCAATTTTCTGCACAAAAAGATACATGTATTGAGTTAAAAGTAATTTATAAAATAAGGGATCGATAGTAGTAAAATAAAATAAATGGAAGATAAAATGAAAAAATATATTTTATAAACATCCAAAAATTATTAAAAGTTTGGAAAACGTATTCACGAAAACAAAACATCTAACATGCCATTTTTCATCAGAAACAAAAAAATGACCTCGGGTAGATGTTGTAAAAGATATTTATCAGTAGGCAAAAAGAGAGGAAACGAAAAAAATATGAAATTTTCTATATAGTTACAAATATTGTCATATATGTGTCTTTTTGAGAAAAAATAAGAATTTATATCTAAATATTGTAAACATATATGGAAAGAGTGTAAAAGAAACGAGGGAAATATTATATTCTCTTTATATAGTATAACTAACTTAAAGTGGCCTTCATTTTTGATATGATAGATTTTAATAATCAAATTGTAGAGAGTTAAATATTATAACATTAATAAAAAGCAGATCAAATAATCCTTATAGTAAATTCAATATTTTTTAAGTTATAAATTCCATCAAACATAAATAAATGACCGACAAAATGACTTAATGTCAAAGAGATATTTATCTAAAATAAATATTATTTCAGTTGAAGTATTAATTTCACGACACATGAAGAACACACCAGAGCGTAAAATTATTTACCTCCTGCTAACATGTCTAAGAACAATTTATCAAAAAATCATTATAATGTAAATTTCTGGTTAGATAAAATTTTAACGTCATTAAAATTTAGTAATTAGACTGGAAAATTTTAGTACTGTTAGTTAGAATAAAATTTAAAAAAAAAGCTTTGTCTTACACAAGAAATTTTTACATGTGTTTGATAAGAGAATAATTAAAAGAATTTAAAAAAATTGTATCCATTAAACATATGACTATTTAGTAATTTATTATTTACAATATTTTAGAAAATAAGATTTTAAAGAGATTTATTTATAAATAACAAAAAGTAGAAGATTATTTTGGCTCCTAACAAATAATCTCATAATATTAAGAAGGACAATTTCGGTTAATGTAAAGAATAAACTCATTTAAAAACTACACATTACCCACTTTTACAACCATCATTAAGCTCTACATACATTGTCATAATTTAAAAATTTTCTACATTTTAATGATAAAATCAAAGATTACGTACAACAATCAAAACACTTAAAATAAATTAAAGGCCAAGTTATCTCTTTATCACAATATATATATGTGCCAATGAAACAGGCAATTCAATAAACTTTACTAAACTATTATCTTAACATTTTACTTTAATATATTGGAAGGAACTCTTTTATCATTTCTCTTACTTCCTCGATACCCTATATATAGACCTTCGTATAATACGAATAAAAAATTCTACTTATAACCTCTATCTTCAAATCAAGTACAATAAAAATTGTCATTTCAGTGAAGCGAATGAATAATAATATCATTCAACCACAAAATAATTCATCCTCTATTTACTTTAACACACAAATATTATAGCCTTTTCATTCAACCTAAAGATTATATTATTAATAAAAAAATAAAAACTTTTTCCAAACATAATATGTTTTTATTGTAATATATTTATACCTCAATGGATGGATTTTTTTTTGTAAATAATCTTTATAAGCAAAATACAATTAAATATAATATCAGAAAATTAGGTACAATAACTATGTAGTATTTTACTTTTAAGTCCAATCAATGGAAAATACATATAATAAAGTATTCTAAATAAATAGCATGACACAAACACATTTAAACCTCGTAATCTCTTAAAAATACAATCTTACCCACAGCAAGGTATTTTTTTCTCAACCAAATTATGAATCATATAAAACACCAGTCATTATCAATAAAAATAACCAATTTTCAATAGTTGTTAAAACGCATTAGTAGGATTCCTTGATATTTCTTTTTATACAATAATAATAAATTAAAGTCACCTCCCAACCTCTTAACATCATTTATTAGACTACGTTCACAAATATATTACTAATTTTAAGTATAATGTATACTTGAAGAAGAAAAATAATAATAATCTAACTTAATAAATAACTTTTAATATAAACACGCTCCTTGAAGCTTATAGTAGGACTTTTAATTATAAAACTATTTCAAAAGCAAATAACACAGTAATGATTGATTGCAACTATTAAATTAGTTAAAAATATTTTGATGATTAATTCTAAAAAAAGATAAAAAAAGGTGTTATTGAAACATAAATATGGAATAATATTTTTCTATGTTGAAGGTAACATTCCATGAGTAATTTATTAAAAATTTAAACACAGGAAAGATAAGAAATAATATAACATTACAACAAAAAATATAGATAAAATGAAAATTTTTCCACAATACTGATAAGTTTAAAACAAAATTACAATGATTAGAAATTAAATTTTCAACAAACATTTCGACATAAGGCTATATTCGCAATTAGTTTAATACATTAAGACGTCAATTTCTTTTGTCATTATTTCAATTAAATTCCTTATGTCGTAAACAATCACTAAACAAACCCATTATCAGATTAAATGATAAAAAAAGGGCAAAAGACATCTGCCGCTTTATAATAACCGGGATGAGATCCATATAAATGGAAAGACGTCTACTCCATTGTTAATTCTTTTGTTTGTTGAAACTGATAGTTAACTCATCATCTAAAAAATCTTCCATCTAATTATTTATTTATTTATTTTGTTATGGATATCGATAAATCACTCTTGAGGAGGCTTATCGAGGAAGACATCCCAGATGGAAGATATAAGTTAGAAGAAAGTCATACAAATCTCGAGAGAGTGGCTGCTTACTGTGAAGCTAATTATCTTCAAGTACGATTTTAAATTTCTCTTATATTTATTTAATATGTTTTAGAGTGAAAATAAGAAAGCGGCATTTGAGGAGACTAAATCATTTGCCATAAAAAGTCTTGGAAGTGTAGCATATCATATTAATAATTTGGCTGTTAACCTTCTTCAAACTTTAAATCTTGAAAATGAAAGGATTGAAGGGTTGCAATTGGAAGTATCGAAGGCTAATCATTTGATGAAAATGAGGAAAGAAAAATGTGGCAGAAGGCAGATAGGAATGTTGGCTGTTCCTAAGAAATCTTCTAGTGATGTTAAGACAGAAATTGTCCAACGAAAACCAGCACCACATTACGAAAGAAAGCCTATTGATTATAGTTCGCTAGATGATATTGGTCATGGAACTATCATACCAGATTACCACGCACCACAAAGCATAATGTCTGGTAATATCTATGCTTCAACTGGAGAAAGAGTTATGTCTCAAATAGGTACTATTGCTCGTGCCTCCAGTTCTATTTCAACAACCTACGCTTCATCAGCGGACCTTCAACATAAGCGATCTATTGGAACACTATCAAGAGGTGGTAACAGGCCTAATATTAATGAAGGACACTACCGGGTACCACAAGTAGCTCCAACACCAAAAATAGATCCAGAAATATACTCTACCTTAACGAGAGCCCAAGCAGCTCAGATGCGTCAGTTACAAAATCAACACACAGAACTGGAGATTCAATCAACATTGCTAGGTGACGGAATCTATGCTCAGGCTAAATTATCACAAAATTATGATGATAGAAATCCTTATGGAAGTTATGATACAGGAACATTACGGTCATCTGGACAACATATGTCTGGGATGAATCATTATTCTCCTATGTCTGGAATGAACACAGTAAACAATATTAATGTTATGAATAGTACATTAACTAGAAAATCATCAAACTCGAATGACTACTCTGTAATGACTAATAATGTAGCACATTTACGATACGTAGGGCAACAACCGATTTCCTCAATTCCACCCATTGACGATGAGGATGATGGTCTACCAAACCCCCCACAATTGTTTAATTCACAATTTTATAATAATATGGCTCCATCAGTTGGTTCGGATGATTTTGCACACGCCCCATCAATGAACCAACGTTTTAGTGGTATTCCCTCGAATGATGATCCATCATGGGCTCCAGCTACATATCTTGAAAAAGGTGTTGTTATTTATGACTATGATGCAGATAAACCGGATGAATTAACACTAAGGGAAGGTAATATCGTTTATATATTAAGAAAAAATGATGATGGATGGAATGAGGGTGTGATGGATGGTACTACTGGTTTGTTCCCTGGAAATTATGTTAAACCAATAGTTTAAATTAATCATATATAATTGTTAACTTTTTTTATAATTGTATTTATAATTGTAAATTATTTAATATAGATATAATCAATCTCTTGTTATCTTTTTTAAAGGTGTGAAAGAGGATAAATGTTATGTGCGAAAAAGTGTGTGTAAATTTGTATCAATAATGTGGTGATTAGGGAGGATATGAAAAAGAGGTAGTAAGATGTTTTTTTTAATTGAAGATAAATGTTTATTTATTAAAATGAGGTATTAAACAAAAAAGAATAAATATTACTCTTTAAACAAAAAGTACATTTTTAATTTTTTTTAAATTAAAATATCAAATATTTCAATACATAATTATATCAGAAAAAAATCAGTTCTATGGACAAATAGAAATGAACAAATAAGATTCAATACTTAACTAAAAAATTATATCATTTGGAATCTTCAGATTACAAATCAATGATATTGTTTTTCACTACAAAAATCAGAATAATCGCTTTTTATTATTTTCTTCTTTGGCTACGGATTTATTCTTTATAATGCTTTTGCAATGTTAAATCTAATTTCATCATTTTTTCATTGTAGCTTGAAGAACGATTTGTTAAGCCACACCTTTGATCAATTTATTTTAACAGTAATTTGATAAGCATTTATCAAGTAACAAATAATGATTAGTAATTTATCTTTTTATTGTTGAGTCTGAATTGAATTTTCAAATTGTAATAAGGTAAAGTTAAAAAATCAAATGGAACTGAAAATCGTGTTTATATTAATTTAAGTGAAAAATCATTAAAAATAACAGAATATAGTTATTTAGATATATTGAAATCAAATCCTTTCAGTTGTAAGATTTGGAGATGATTATGGACTTGTTGTAGCTTTAATTGTTCTGAAACAAAAGACTTTAAAATTTTAAAGAAAGAAGCAAGTTATAATTAATTTAGAGAAAGATTTATAATCTTTTTAACAGAAATTAATGGATATAGGAAATATCATGGAGTAGACCCACTTCAAGAAGGTTCTTTACTTCAAACATTTGTTAGAATTCATCGTTAAAGAGCTGTTTACCTTGCTTATTCCATTTAAGAAGTGATAATATTGTAGGATATTTTATGCAATTATAAAATTGAAACAATTCAGATTTACAATTTTCTAATTGAATATAATTAGAACTGTAGGATTCATCTATGCATTGGTACTAAATACGTGCAAATGATTCGAAAAAAAAAGAAATACAGGCATTAGTATTTGTATAAAAATATTTAGGTTGCTTTTTTAATTTCACCGATGAAGAGGTTGTGGAAATTACAGAAAGATTCCCACCAATCCAAGTGAAATACCTTTATATCAATAATTTATTTCCACGATGTCGCGCTGTGTAAAGTAAGAATGTCTTCACTTTTATGAAAATTTATTCATGTGATGCCTTGAATACATTAGTAAAAAAAGTTTAGAGAAATATTTCTTTTACAAGCAACCTATAGATTTGCTTTTCGAAGGTTGATGTATAGAACACATATATTAATCAAAAATGAATAGAAAATTTCATTTTTGACTTCAACAATATAATTTAAATAGAAGTACCATACTGTCCCATCTTCTATCAGAAAATATTTTATAATAATTAAAATACAAATAATTTTAGAGAATTATATTCAGTAAAAATTGTATTCATTCCAATTTTCAAAAGTAAAAAATTGAATTTTGTTTATTTAAATAATATAAGTGTTCAATAGTATTGTTTACTTGATCATAATACAATTTTATTAAAAGGTATTTATGCGATGAAATTCTACATTTTTTCAACTTATTTTCTTATTATTAAATTATTTTAATGAAGCTATTGCTTCTGCTTGCTTTGATATCTGCACTATGTTTTTTGCAAAATGTAGGGTAAAAATCTTAAAAATAATATTTTTGTTTAGGTGGTTGAAAGCAAAAAATCTAGTAAAAAGAAGACACCCAAGCCATATAAAAAACCTCCTTATCCTACCAAGCCAAGTTCTATCAAGTATTATACTAGTAAAGAACTCGGAGCTCAATTAATTCATGACATTGATGGAACATTAAAATATTTAAGTAATACGACATGCTTACACTTCAAAAAAGACAGTAAAAAACTTTATAAAATAGGTATTAATTTTTATTCTAATAAAAAATATAGTAAGGTAGAATTATCTACTAGTAGTAAAAAGCCTACAAAAGTATATTTGAGAAAAGGCATTAAAAAGAATGACTTACTTTTTTTTATCGGTCTTGCTCTTGGGTTAGTACCAGAAATTACACGTAATGATGGTAGCCTTAATGTTGAAGTTATCAAAAGTAATATTAAAAAATCAAATTATGAGAAATATTATAAGGTAAAACAATATGATTATAAAATTATAGCTAATACTAGTTTTGACTTCCATTCTGTAATGCTTCCCTCTCGGAAATTTAAAGGTGTAAAAGGAAGGTTAACATACAAATTTAGAGGTTATTTGTCCAAATATAATGAAAAATCAGTGAATGATTTGAAGGATTTTACTTACAATGACGTAAAGCGTTTATGGTATCTACATTATGATAAGTGTCAAAAGTACAATTGTTTTAGTGGAGGTTATCTTGAAACTAGTTGTGATAAATGCGTTTGCCCGGAACCATTTGCTGGAGAAAAATGTAAAAAAATACGTAAAAACAATGAAAAAAAATGTGGTAAAACACAAACATTTGAGGCAGAATTATCTAAAAGAAATCATACAATAGAAGTTGATCGATCTTCTTGTTATTATTCAATAAAATCAAAAGAGGGAAAGAAAGTGCAATTTAATATTTTAAATTTCACATCATCAATTGGAAGTGGTTGCGATCTCGGTTTCAGACTTGAAGTTAAATATCGTAATGATAAAGGTGCAACTGGTCTTCGTTT
This sequence comes from Strongyloides papillosus, assembly GCA_005656395.1. NCBI lineage: Eukaryota > Metazoa > Nematoda > Chromadorea > Rhabditida > Strongyloididae > Strongyloides > Strongyloides papillosus. The sequence goes on from SRSI01000043.1 coordinate 219,796, forward strand.
GTGTGAGAATTATACTAATATTATCTTTCCCGCAATAAGCAGTGAAGTAAATCTTATTTTTTATAACGTAGGAAAAAATAAGCTAGAGTTTTCCTACAATGAAGTTCAAGAAAATTAAATAAAATAAGTTATAGATATATAAAGTAGGCTTAAATTGGTATTTAAAGCCTTTAAGAAGCCACGATTTATATATTCTGTTTTATTATTTTATTATAAACAATTATACAATAAATAAAACTGTAAATTTGTAATTAGTTTAATTACATAATTTTGCTTATTCGGCAAAAATAATTAAATTGCAACATTTGTTTTGTTTGAACAAAAATATTTTAACAGAATCTTTATATTAGGTTGGTGCATAAATAATGGCCGCGGAGAGAAAAAATGAATTAAGACAATATTTCTTCAAGTTTATGTTAAGTAAATTAATCAAAAATATATTCGTTAGAATCTACACATTTTTCTCAACATTCTAACAGCTTTTGAATCCCCGTTTTTTGAGATTCACGACTTTTGGATTTAATGAAAGTCACTGAAATTGCTTCCTGCCGACTCCTGATTCTTAAACAATTTATCCTTTAAAAATACATCGAAATGCTCAAACAAATCGGAAATTGTAAGAAAGAGATCAGGTGAGTATGGAGGGTGAGATAGAGCCTCATATTTCAATTCACCAAGTTTTTTTAATACTAATTTTGAAAAATGGCATCTTATCTTGTCATTCTATAATATTGGAATATTCCTATTTTTGAAGTCGGACGGTTTTTTTTAGTTTTTCATTCATTTTCTCAAGCTCCCGTCAATATATTTCAACCCTCTTGGTCACTGCTTTAGATTTAGCTCGACAATCTTCCAATAATTGTGAGTATTGGTAGTAAAGGGTCCTCTTTTACCCTCTTCGTTATTGAGGTCAAAATTAACCCCTTAGAATTTCTCAAACCACCGACGCAAATAGCGTTCAGAAGTTGACCCTTCTCCCTATACATTCACTTTATTTCAATATGCTTCAACTCTATTACATCTAAGTTTAAACTTATGTAAGAAAATTACCCGTAATTCCCTTGTTGACAACATCTTTAAGATTGGGCATAACTTTTTTAAAATTAATTTTAAAATCGAAGTAATATGCAAAATATTATCGGGGAAAGTCCCCCTACATTTCTATATGAAGACTGTTTTAATATGAATTTATTTATTTTAATTTTTTACAATAGAAAGTTGTAGTAAGAATTTGCGACCATTATTTATGCACCAACCTAATATTTCACTTTTTTTTAAAAAAAGATTTAAAAATTCCAAACACATAAAAATAAACAATAATATTTCGATTGATTTGATAAGATATTTTAAAATATGAAGTACCATATGAATTACTAACGAGTAAAGTTAAAAAAATAATAAAATTAATTAACAGCTAATATTTCAACAGACGTAGTTAAACCAAAAAATGTTTATATAAATTATTTGATTACCCTTTTAATGTAGATAAAAATTTTAATCAATTTTGATATATTATAGGTCTTCCACTATTAAAATCATCATTGTGAAAAATTAAATCATTATTATTTACTGAAGAAGGCGTAATTCTTTCTGCATTGTTTATAAATTTTCAAAGATCAAACTTAGAAAGACTTTCAAGTATACGTTATTCATTTGCCAAAAAAGGCATATCTGCTTTGAATAAGGAACACAAAATTATTTATTATTTACATCTACATTAAATTTGGTATGAATGCAATAATTTTTTCTTCAAAGGGCATAACGATGTAGTAGCATTTTATGATAAATTTGGATCAGGTAATGTTGAAAAAGGTTAAAAATCAAAAAAAGCTGAAGATCATGGGTAGCAAGGTGCAATAAAAATTGACCAAAATTTCAAATTGCCCCCACCATCCTGAAAATTTGTACATATATAGAATCAAGCATGCTGATTCTATTTTTGAAATAATAACCCTAAAATATTAAGTGCAAGTACCCCTAAAAGGGAGTAAACAAAATTTCGTTTTAGGACCAAAAGTTAATTTTGTTTACCCTTGGTATATCTTAATAAATAGGGGTTTAAACGGATGTAAAAGCATTAATTACAAATTTTTAACTGATAATAAACTTATTTACTGCTTGTTTCAAAGAAAAATTCTAAAATAATGCTTTTAAAAAAATTTTTGTAAAAATAGTACGAATTTTTAATTAATAATAGCCTTATTAATTGCATATTTTAATAAAAAATTCTTAAATAACGCTTAAAAACAAAATGCTAGCAAAAATACTACAAATTTTTTAAAAAATTGCCAAATTTGACCTACGGCATAAAACAATATTTATTGAAGCTCCCAGACTACCTACGAAGATGGTTAGTGACTCATTTTGTAGCCCGGCCACGAATCTTTAATCTGACCAAGCCGATTTTCAATATCTTGCTTCAAAGTCGAGTTATTAAATTTTAAAAATTAACTATAAATTTTTGGCATACTAAATTGTCGACAAAAAATAATATTTATCGAAGCCCCCAGAAGACCTGTGAACATTCTTAATAACTCATTTTGTAGCCAAGGCTTAAATCTTAAATCTGATCAAGCCGATTTTTGATATTTGATTTTAAAATTGAGTTATTAAACTTTAAAAATTATTTTTTGATTTTTGGCAAATTTAAAAATTGACACAAAATAATATTTTTTGAAGCACCCAGACCACTTACGAAGACGGTTAATGGCTCATTTTGTAGATATTTCTTTATTATGTAATCCTATTTTACGGATTTTAAATATCTCGTCTTAAAATGGAGATATTAAATTTTAAAAATTTTTTTCAAATTTTTGACACACTAAATTGTCGACAAAAAATAATATTTATTGGAGCCCCCAGAATAGCTGTGAACACAGTTGATAGCTTATTCTGTAGCCAAGACCTTAATCTTAGATCTGATCAAGCCGATTTTTGATATCGTGTTTTAAAATCGAGTTATTAAACTTTAAAAATTATTTTTTGATTTTTGGCAAATTTCAAAATTGACACAAAATAATATTTTTTGAAGCCCCCAGACCCCCTACAGAGATGGTTAATGGCTCATTTTGTAGCCCGTCTACGAATCCTTAATCTGATCAAGCCGATTGTTAATATCTTTCTTCAAAATCGAGTTATTAAATTTTAAAAATTTTTTTCAAATTTTTGGCATACTAAATTCTTAACAAAAAATAATATTTATTGAAGCTCCCAGAATAGCTGTGAGTATGGTTAACAGCTCATTTTGTAGGCAAGACTTTAATCTTAAATCTGATCAAGCCGATTTTTGATATCACGTTTTAAAATCGAGTTATTAAACTTAAAAAATTATTTTTTCAATTTTCGGCATTTTTAAAAATCGACAGAAAATTATATTTATTGAAGCGATCAGACCACCTACGGAAATGGTTAATGGCTCATTTTGTAGCCAAGACACAAATCTTTAATCCAGTCAAGCCGATTTTTGATATCTCACTTTAAAATCGAGATATTAATTATCAAATGGCTTTTTGGAATTTTGGCATGCTTAATTGTGGACACAAAATAATATTTATTGAAGCTTCCAAAATAGTTATGAGTATGGTTAATGACTCATTTTGTAGCCAAGACTTAATTCTTAAATCTGATCAAGCCGATTTTTGATATCCGTCTATTTAAAAAAAATATTAATTAATTAGTGAAGTGCCAAAACTTTTTTTCTAACTTTTTCAAACTTTTTTTATATCATTAGATTGCAATTTTTATGCTGATTACGAATATGATAGCTGTTTATTGTTATATTTGTTTTTTAAAAAGTTATGGACATTTATAGTAGGGGTACATTTTTCAACAACATTTTTTTGGTGGAATAATGTTTTTAAAAAAACGTCCTCATTGCACCTTGCTAATCATGGGTGTAAAATTTTAAATAAAAAATCATTCAGAATAACAAAATATGTTACCTAGATATATTGAAATCAAATCCGCTTCAATAGTAATATTTGGAGATGAGTATGAACTGGTTGTGGTTGTAATTGTTTTTAGCAAATATATTCAAAATTTTAAAAAAAGGAGAAATTTTAATCAGTTTAGAGAAGGATTTGCCAAGTTTATTGACAGAAATGAATGAATATAAGAAACTCAAAGTAGTAGAATCATTTCAAAAGATTCTTTGCTTCAATAATTTACTAAAATTCAAGCATTAAAGAACTGCCAATATAAATATATTTTATTAAAAAGTGCGAATGTTGAAGAATGCATAGGTGCAGTTATTAAATTGAAACAAGTTAGTTTTACAGTTAAAAAATATGTACGAAAAAATCCCAGTGAATATAATTGGGGTAGTAGAATGCATGTAGGTAACGGTACTAAATACGTTCAAATTATTTGAAAAAACAAAAAATATAAACATTAGAGTTTGTGCGAAAATATTTATACCGCTTTACTATTTTCTACGAAAAGAGGCGATAGAAGTTACAGAATGAATATTCTCCCCATTAATGTGAAGTAATTTCTTATCCATAATTTAATTTTACGAAAATGTTCAGAACAACAAAGAAATGTTTCCACTTTATTGAAAATCTTTTAACGTGATATTCTAAATATTATGGTGAAAAAAAATTAAAATTAATATTTCTTTCACGTGAAACCTACGCATTTGTTTATGGTAAACCGGGGTATGGAACATATATATTAATCTTAAATTAATAAACCTTTTTTTCTACTTCAAAAATTAAACTATTGAATTGTTTTATTTAAATAACCTATGTATTTAATAATCCTGTTTAATTGATCATAATTTAGTTTTTGAAAAAAGTATTTAAACGACAGAATGTCACAGTGTTTTTAATTTACTTTTTATTATAATGAATCTATCGCTTTTGATTATTCTTATATCAATGCTGTGTGCTTTACAAAATGTAAGATATCAATGTTAAAAATAATTTTATTCTCTAGGTAGCTGAAAGCAAAAAATCTAGTGAAAAGAAAAAATCCAAGCCATATAAAAAACCTCCTTATCCTACAAGCCCAGAATCTGTCATGTATTATATTTCGACACATCTCGGAACTCAATTAACCAATGATATTGATAATTTTTTAAAATATTTGAGTCATGTGATGTGCTTAGACTTCAAAAGGCAAAAAGATTCAGTTAAAAACAACATAGGTATTAATTTTTATTCAAAAAAATATAATAAAGTGGGATTGTCTACTGATAAAAAAAAGCCTACAAAAGTGTATTTGAAAAAAGGTTTAACCAGAAGAGAATTACTTTTTTTTATTGGTAATGCACTGGGATTAGTATCAGAAATTACACGTTATGATAGTAAACGTTATGTAAAGGTTTTCGAAAATAATATTCAAGAATCATATTTTGAAAAATACTATGAAGTAAGACAATATGACAGTGATGTTATAGCTAATACTAGTTTTGACTTTTATTCTACAATGCTTCCCTCTCCGAAATTTAAAAGTAAAAACGGAAGAGAAACATATACATTTATATCTGATTTGTCTAAATACTATGAAAAAACTGTGTATACAACTAAGTTCTTCAGCTTCAGTGACGTTAAACGTTTATGGTATCTATACTGTAGTGACAAGTGTAAAGAAAAGGATATTTGTATGAATAATGGTTTTTTAAAAAAAGATTATAGAACATGTATATGTCCTTCACCATTTACTGGAGAAAAATGTGAGGAACTTTATCTGGACCAAGAGAATTGTAGTAATAAACAGGAATTTATAGCAACTTCATATAAATCATTTTATACAATAAAAAATATTTTTACTTTATGTTATTATTCAATAAAATCAAATAATGGAAAGAAAGTACGATTTAATATTGAATATCTTAATATATCACATATAAATGATTGTAGTTTCGGTGTTGGATTGAGGGTTAAATATCGTGAAGACAAAGGTGCAGGAGATCTTTATTTATGTGGTAATTATGCAAATATTTCTTTTCCCCCATTAAGCAATGAAGTAAATTTAAGATTTTATGGTTATGGAAATAATAGGCTAGATTTTTCCATTAAAGAAGAGTAATAAAATAAAATTAAACAAACTCCATATATATAAAGTAAGCTTTAATTGATATTTAAAGCATTTAAGACTTCATACTTTATATATCATGTTTGTATTAATATATTATAATTATAGACAGATTTATTATAAATTGAACTAAAAACCTGTACTTATTTTAATTATTTAATTTTGCTTATTCAGCAAAAATAAATAAATTACAACTTTTACTTTGATTGAATAAAAGTGTTTCAGCGGTATTTTTATATTCCACTTTTTTTAAAAATAGAGATTCAAAAATTTCAAACACAAATAACAATAAAACAGTAATATTTGCATTGATTTGACAAAATATTAATTACTATATTATTTATCAATAACGAAAATTAAAAACAATTTCTGGCTAATGTTTTGACAGTCAAAGTTCAACTAAAAAATGTTAATATAAATTGTTTTATTACCCTATTTTATGAACATCGAATTTTTTATCAATCTTACTATAGAATATGTCCTCCACTATTGAAATCATTATTTAAAAAAATGAAATAATTTTCAATTATTAAAGAATGCATAATTCTTTCTACATTGTTTCTAAATTTTCAAGGATCAAAATTAGAAAGACTTTTAAGTATACGTAATTCATTTGTCAGGAAGCTACACAACCATTGGAAAAATAATAAAAAATTACTTATTATTTACACCAACATTGAATTTAGTATGAATTCAATAATTTTTTCTTTTGAGAACGTAGGGATGTTGTAACATATTATAATAAATTATGTTCAAGTAATTTTAAAAAAATAAAAAAGCAAAAGGAGTTGAAGATCACGGGTGCAAAACTAAAATGGAATATCATTGAGAACAGCAAATTATAATTATCAAAATATATTTAAAACATCATTTTCAGTGGTAGTATTTGCAGAACACCATAGGATTTTGACTTTTCTATTTCTCAGTAAATGTCTTTAACATTTTTAGAAAAAAAGTAAGTTTTAAAAAGTTTAAGAAAGATTTTTTAAGCTTTTAACATAAATGAATGGATATAGGAAACTTCATAAAGTAGACACATATCAAAAAGATTCTTTACTTTCAACATTTACTAAAATTTAAGCAATTTAGAGGTGTTAATTTAAACTTATTTCACTTAAAATTGATAATATTGTGACACATTTTGAAGGAATTTATATCTTAGAGAAAGCTAGTCTTCTAATTAAGAAAACGTGTGACAACTTGTTAATTAATATAATTAGAACAGCGCGATTCATGTAGGTAGTGGCTCTAAATATGTTCAAATGATTTAAAAAAACAATAAATATAGACATTTGTTTTTTTTTGTAAGAGACGAAAATATTTATGATGTCTTCTAATTTTCACCAAGAGAAGATGATGGAACTTATAGAAATAATATTCACCCCATTAAATTGAAGTTCCTTTGTATCCTTAATTTATTTTTGCGAAAAAAAAGTTTGTAAAGTAAGAATGATTATTTATGTGAAGAATTATTCGTGTGATATCTTGAATATTTTAGTAAAAAAAAAAGTTAAAAGAATATATTTCTTAAACAAACAACCTACATATTTGTTTGAAAAATTCGATGAGATAGGCATATATTAATTAAAAATGATTAAAAAATTTCGTTTTTGACTTCAAAAATATAATTTAAATAAAACAACCATGCTTTCAAATCTTGAATGAGAAAGTATTTTTAAATAATTTTATAAAATTAAATTGCATAAAAACTAAATTTATTTACTCATTTCAAACTTCAAAAATAAAAAATTGACTTTTCTTTATTTAAACAACCTAGGTGTTCAACAGTATTGTTTACTTGATCATAATTCAATTTTTTTAAAAGTATTTATATGATGAAATTTTAGCATTTTTTTTCCGATTTATTTTTGAATATTTAATTTATTATAATGAAGCTATCACTTTTGCTTGCTTTAATATTGGTGTTAAACATATTGCAAAATGTAATATATAAATATTATAAATAAACATGTTTGTTTAGGTAGCCGATGGCAAAAAATCCAAGAAAACGAAAAAGCCACCCCCATATAAAATACCTCCTTATCCTATCAGACCGAAACCTGTCATGTATTACACTCATCAAGAAATTAGCCATCATATAATTCATAATATTGATGAAACATTAAAATATTTAAGTCAAACGACATGCTTAAACTTCAAAAAACAAAACAACAGTGTTAAAAGAATAGGTATTAATTTTTATCTTCAAAACTTTAGTAAAGTTGAATTATCCACTAAAAAATATAAGCCTACAAATGTGTACTTGAAAGATAGTATAATCAATGACACCAGAGATCTTTATTTTTATATGGGCCTTGCACTTGGATTAGTACCAGAAATTACACGTAATGATAGTATACATTATCTAGAGGTTCTTGAGGAAAATCTTTCGAAGACAAATTTTGAAAAATATTATAAAGTAAAAAAGTATGGAAATAAAATTTTAGCTAGTACTAGTTTTGACTATTATTCTATGATGCTTTCTTCTCCGTTCTTTAAAAGTGAAAATGAAGACTTAACATACATATTTAAATCTTACTTGTCTAAATATTTTATAGAATCTGTGTTCACTACAGAGGACTTTAGTTACAGTGATATTAAACGTTTATGGTATTTACATTGCAGCAATAAGTATAGAAAAAAGAAAAAATGTAAGCATGGCGGATTCTATTTGGAACACCTTAAAAAATGTGAATGCCCTCTACCATTTACTGGAAAGGAATGTGAGAAATTATTTAAAAATGAAGAAAGTTGTGGTAAGACACAGGAATTCTTAGCAGATTCATCTCAAAGAAATCATACAATAAAAAATATTCAATCTTCTTGTACTTATTCAATAAAATCAAAAAAGGGAAAAAAAGTGAGATTTAAAATTTTTAACTTGAATTTTACACAGAGACATCTTTGCAATATCGGTTTCAAACTTGAAGTTAAATATCGTAAAGATAAAAGTGCAACAGGTCTTGGTTTGTGTGATAATTATAATGATATTTCCTTTCCCCCATTAAGCAGTGAAATATATCTTGTTTTTAATGATGAAGGAAGCAATAGGCTAGAGTTTTCCTACAATGAGGTTGAAGAAAATGAAATAAAACAGTATGCAGATATATAAAATAAGCTTAAATTGATGTTTTAAATTTTTAAGATGCGATACTTTATATGTCATGCTTGTATTAATTTATTCTAGACAAATAAAAATAAAAAAAAACGAAAATCCATAGTTATTATTATTATATAATTTGGCCTTATCAGCAAAAATTATTAAATTTCAACTTTCATTTTGATTGAACGAATATGTTTCAATAGAATCTTAAAATTCCATGTTTTTTCTACAGAGAGTTTCAAAAAAAGATGACACACATAACATCAAGTATTAATATTTTTATTGATTTGATGAAGCGTTTTGAAACATCGATTACTATGTAAATTATTAACGAGTAAGTTTAAAAATAATTAAAATTCATTAACAGCTAATATTTCAACAAACGTAGTTAAAGTAAAAAATGTTTATATGAATTGTTTGATTACCCTTTTATTAAACATCAAATTTTTAATCAATTTTGATATATAATAGGTCTTCCACTATTAAAATCTTTATTTAAAAAAATTAAATAATTTCCAATTATCAAAGAATGCATAGTTCTTTCTACATTGTTTCTAAATTTTCAAGGGCCAAATTTAGAAAGATTTTTAAGTGTATGTTATTTTTTTGGCAAAAGTCATATCTTTCTTTGAAAAAGGAATACAAAATTATTTATTATTTACACCAACATTAAATTTTGTATGAACTCAATAATTTTCCATCTAAACAGCATAACGATGTAGTAGTATATTAAGATAAATTGCAATTAAGTAATTTTTAAAAAGGTAAAAAACAAAAAGGAGCTGAAGATCGTGTGTATATTAATTTAAATGAAAAATCACTACAAATTACAGGATGCAATTGTCCAGATATATTGAAATCAAATACTTTCAGTGGTAAGATTTGGAGATAATTATGGACTCGTTGTAGCTTTAATTGTTTCGTAGTAAATGGCTTTAAAATTTTAAAGAAAGGAGTAAGTTTTAATTAGTTTAGAGAAAGATTTGTGACGTTTTTAACGGAATTAAATGGATATAGAAAACTTTCTGGAGTAGAACCATCTCAAGAAGATTCTTTGCTTCAGAAATTTACTAAAATTCAAGCATTATGGAACTACTAATCTAAAACTATTCGATTTAGAAGTGCTAATATTGTAAGATGCCTTGGTGCAATTATTGAATTGAAACAAGTTAATTTTTTTGTTTAAAAATATGCTTCGAAAAATGCCAGTGAATATAATTGGAACAGTAGAATTAATGTAGGTGCTGATATTAAATATGTTCAAATGATTTGAAAAAACAAGAAATATAGACATTAACGTTTGTGTAAGATGTGAAAGCGTTTTGGTCCACAAAGTGTAGTATAATTATTTAGAAATAAAACAACAATTATTTATAAAATTAATTTATTAAGAATAAGAGTAAAATATCAATAATATTGATAATAATAACAGTAGAAATATTTCAGAGGGAGTTCTTAGAATATATCTAAGATCCTAAACATTTTTTCCTTAATTGGTATGCGGACATGGGCATTTATCACTTATCACTGATAATATTATCAGTGATACATTTATCAGTGATAAAACTTATCAGTGATACATCTATCAGTGATAAAACTGATGAGTGATAAGTTTTGACAAAAATCACTGATTATTTTGGAACATACTATCTGATCAGTGATAAATTATTTCTTCTGACTTTGAACGATGATAAAAAATGTAATGTTTTTTTTATGACAGATAATATTGCAAAAGTTATTTTATCTTTGATATTAAGACTTAAAAGAAAATTTATCAATGATTTTTGAATAATGTTTTATCTTCCATTGATGAATAGTATATTTTTATTAAATAATAAATAAAAAATTTTTTTACAAATATAATAGTTTTTTCTGGACGAATAAAATTTTAAAAATCACATGCCATTTTAAAAATAATATAAACAGTAATGCGAAACGAATTTTTAATTATAAACATTTTATCAATTATACAGTTTTATTTAAGTTAGACTTTTGAAAAATATTTTGTATTTTAAAATTACAAATCTTTTAATTACTAAAATTGTTTAAAATATTTATTATAACATCACATAAAACAGATTTAAATGTTATTTAATGAAAAATTTATAAACAGTTTCATTTTTACAGTCTCCATAGATGTACGCGACTTTCTGCCGTCTAATAACATTTTCGAATAAGAAAATATTCTCTCTACTCTAGCAATAGACGCAGGTGTTGTAATAATTCCTTTGTAATATTTTTGAAGATTTATATTTTCAAATTCAAAGTATGGTTGAGTTTGAAAATATGGATCCGAAAAAATTACAGAATTGACATCTTTATTATTTTTTTTTCTTAGTTCTGATATGTAACCATCATCATCTTCATCATTATGAACTGAATCATTTCCATTATTTAAATTAAACTTTTTTGTAGCATATTAATAACAGTTTCTTTTTCTGACGATGTTGGACAAAGTCTTTTATCTACATTTGAATTAAAAAATGCAGAAATGTAGAAAATTGAGTTTTTAAATATATCTAAAACATCAGAAAATCTTTTTTTTGCAGCTTAAAGATATGCATTTTTAAATTTATCTCTTATTTTTAATTTTTTTACCAAAAAATCTAGTTTACCTAAGATAAAAACAGCATTTTTACTTTTTCAATTTTAATAACATTATTATCACTATTAACTGTATTTCTTTCTCTTATTTTAAAAATTGATGTATACAAAAATCATATATAAACTTTTTCTTTAAGTGTTTGAATTTCCTCTGATAAAGATGCAAAAGTATCTTCAAGAATTGCTATTCTTTCAAGCATCTCGGCAATTTTTTCAAAAAGATATTCTTCCTGTTTATTTGTATTATTAACTGGCTGTGGTGGCATTTTTATTGTAAAATTATTATTGACAAACTTTTAAAATTTTATCAGTCAATCAAAATATAAATAATATTTGTAAAAAAATTTTTATTCATTAATTTATCAAAACATTTTAAATATTCCTTAATTGAAAATAAAACTTTATTCAAAAATCACTGATAAATTTTCTTTTAACACATTGACTGCCGTGTGCATTACTGGGTATGCACGTCTTTGAATTTCTAGTTTTCTGTACAAGTAGTATGATTTTCGATTTTTTTCTGTTAGTAATTGTTAATAAGAAAAGTTTTATCAATGTTAATAGTATTTTCAGCTCTATTCCCATCTTTGTTGTTTTCCACCAGCACTTTTTAAGCTTAAATCCGGGTGGTATTGCAAATTTATCTTAAATCATACTATTTTTACGAATGAAAGAGATGATTCGGAATAAGGGCGAACATTGTTGAACAGTTATTTATTGCAGTTTTTTTGGAATAAAAGTTATTTCTAAATATGATAACAATAAATAAACACATTTTGTAGATTGATCATTGGATTCACTGAAATGTGAAACTGAATTTCACCGTAACCAACACCCTAATTAAATTAAGTTCGACAATGAACGCCCTTATTCCGAACCATCTCCTTCGTTTATTAGCAGAAAAGAATCGAAAACCATACTACTCGTACAGAAAATTAGAAATTCAAAAACGTGCATACCCTGTAATGCACACGGCAGTCAATGTGTTAAATCTTAATACCAAAGAATATCAAAGATAAAATAACTTTTCCATTATTATCTGTGATAATAGTACATCACATTTGTTATCATTGTTCATTGTAGAAGAAGCGAACTTATCACTGATAAATTTTTATCACTGATCAGATAGTATGTTCCAAAATGATCAGTGATTTCTGTCAAAACTTATCACTGATAAGTTTTATCACTGATAGATGTATCACTGATAATATTATCAGTGATAAGTGATAAATGCCCATGTCCGTTGGTATGGTTTTTTCAGTTCTTCTCCTCATTAAAGATTCTGCACTTTCTATTTATCTATGTAATGGATTTTTCTATTTATGGCTTACTTGATTATTATCTTAATGGATATAATTAATCATCTTTCATTTAATTCCATATGTCCGAATTTTGGGTTACTACCGAATTTTAAATCTTTAAAACTTTTATGGAAGGATATATGTTGCTTTATTATTTTCGCTAACTGGAGGTCATAAATAATACATAAAGAATGTTGTTATATTGAAGTAAAATATTTTTATCTTTATAATTTATTTTAAGCAGCTGTGCTGATTAAAGTAGTAATATTTTTACTTTATTAAATATTTATTCATGTGATATCCTAAATATTTCGGGAAAAATAGTTGAAACAAATATTTTTTTACATGCAACCTTCTCATCCACTTTTGGTAAGCCGGGGTATGGAACATTTGTATTATTAATACAAAATTAATGAAGCATTTTATTTTTAACTTCAAAAATAAACTATTGAATTCTTTTATTTTAATAACCTAAGTATTTAATAATCTTGTTTACTTGATAATGATTCAGTTTTTATGAAAGTATTAATACAACAGAATATCTTAGTTTTGTAATTTATTTTTTATTAAAATGAATCTATCGCTTTTGATTGTTTTTATAACATTGCTGTGTATTTTACGAAATGTAAGATATCAATGTTAAAAATAATGTTTTAGTTTAGGTAGTTGAAAGCCAAAGCTCTAGTAAGACGACAAAGCTCACGACAACAAAACTACCTCCTTATCCTACCAGACCAAATTTCGTTAATTATTATGTTTCGAGTAAACTCGGAGATGAATTGATTCGACTAATTGAAAGTGAATTATCAAAATTAAGTAAAAAAATATGTTTGAAATTTAAAAAACAAAGTTCAAAAGCTACAAAAATAGGTATTAATTTTTATTATGGTAGAAATAATAATGTGAAACTATCTGATAGTGAAAACAAGCCTACAACAGTGTTTTTGAAAAAAACTGTAGCTAAAAATACTAATGAATTACTTTTTTCCATTGGTCTTGCACTTGGATTAGTATCAGAAATTACACGCAAAAATAGTAACGTTTTTGTAAAAGTTTCAAAAGACAATATGTTAGAATCAGATTTTGAAAAATATTATGAAATAAAAAAGTACGATACAAAAACTATAGCTAATACTAGTTTTGACTTTTATTCCAAGATGCTTCCCTCTCCGTACTTTAGAAGTAATAACGGACAAAAAACATACGCATTTTTACCAGACTTGCCTCAATATTATGAAAAAAATATAAATCGTACAGAGTTTTTTAGTTACAATGACATTAAACGTTTATGGTATTTATATTGCCGTGATAAGTGTGGAAAAAAAAATGATTGTAAAAATTCTGCATATTTTAAAAATGATTGTAACCACTGTCAATGTCCTAAACCATTTGCTGGAGACAAGTGTCAGCACATATTAAAAAACGATAAAAGTTGTGGTAGAACACAAATATATTTTATATCTTCAGAACGAGAAATTCATGAAAAAGAAAATATCCAATCTTTTTGTTCTTATGTAGTAAAGGGAGAAAATGGAAAGAAAGTGAAATTTGAAATTTTGAATTTGAAATTATCAAGAGAAGATGCTTGTGATAAAGGTTTTGGGGTGGAAGTTAAATATCGTAAAGATAAAGGTGCGAGAGGTCTTTTTTTATGTGACAATCACACAGATATTTCCATTCCCGCATTAAGTAATGAAATATATTTCACTTTTTCAGACACAGGAAAAAATATGCTAGAGTTTCGTATCCAAGAAGTCAAATAAAACAAGCTTTTTAGATATATAATTTAAGCTTAAATTGGTATTTAAACTTTTTAAGAAACCATACTTTCTACATTATGTTGTTATTATATTATTGTAAATGAATTTATTATGAATAAAACTAAAAATCTGTAATTATTTTAATTATGAAATATCTAAATATATCTGGCTTGTTCAGTAAAAATGATTAATCTACAACTTTTATTTTGCTTGAATAAAAACGCTTTGAATACTATCATTATATTTAATTTTACATTTTAAAGAAATTTTTACAAAATTTGATAAATATAATGTCAAATGTTAATATTTTTATTAATTTAATAAAACATTTTGAAATATCAATTACTATGCAAATTAGCAAAGAGTAAAGCTAAAAAATTAAAATTAATTAATAGCTAATATTTCAACAAGCGTAGTTAAACTAAAAATTGTTTATACAAATTGTTTGATTACCCTTTTTTTGAATTTCAAATTGTTAATCAATTATGATATATAATAGGTTTTCCACCATTGAAATCACCATTGGAAAAAATGAAATATTTATTGAATATTAAAATATGCATAATTCTTTCTACACTTTTTTTAAGTATTCAAGCCAACAAACCAAGTAGATCAAAAAGTCTCGGTAGTTTAAATTCTTTAAGATCACAAAATGTTGAAAATTTAAATCTCAAAAGATCAAAAAGCGTTAGTCATTTAAGTCTCAGAAGACCACAAAGTGTCAGTAATTTAAGTCCAAGAAGACCATATAGTCCACTATGTAACAAATTCACAATTGTATATTATTTGTATAAAAGTAAACCATTGTATGACTGCAACGGTTTCTTTTTTAAATGGTATCGCGATGCAGTAGGATATTATAATGAACTATGTGCTGGTAAAATCGATAGTGAAAATACAATACCAAACAAAGCTATAGATCCTAGAACATTAGACCCAGAAGGATTACTTTATAAAATGGAAGAATTTAGATATCCAGATATAATAAAATCAAATCCTTTCAGTTATCGTATTTGGACAAGAATATGGGATAATTGTGATTTCTATTGTTTTGCAGCATATGATTTTAAATTTCTCAAAGAAGGAGTAAGTTTTTAATATTATAAGGGGGAACTTTTTAAGTTTTTGACAGAAATAAATGAATATAGAAGACTTCATGAAGCACCTCCACTTAAAGTAGATCCTTTACTTCAAAAATATGCTACTCTTCAAGCTAAGAAGAGTTGTTCATTTATTCCCCCGATTCCATTTAAAGAGAGTAAATATGTAGGATATATCGGGGCAGCTTATATTTTAGAAAAAGCAAGTCTTCTAGTTAAGAAGATGTACGACAAATTTCTCAGTGAATATAATTGGAACAGTAAGTTTCATGTAGGTGGTGGTGCTAGATATAGTCAATTGATTTGGAGAAAAACAAGAAAAATAGGAATAGGTGTTTGCGGAAGAGATGATCATATTTTTGTTACTTTCTTATTTTTACCGAAAGGAGGTTATGGAAATTTTGAAAAGAATGTTCGTCCCGTTGGACAGAAACATATTTATTTGTATAATTTTTTCGCATAACGGCTTTTGAAAAAAGTAATGATATTTTCATTTTGTTAAGTTTTTCATTGTACTCCATTCTAAATATTTGAATTTAAAAAAAGCTTAAAAATTACTTTATATAGTATTGGATTAATTTTTATTTACATTTAAAATAATGCAACATAATAAAACAAAAAAATGTATTAAAAATAAAAATTTTAATTTAATAATAAGACAATAATTTTTTCATTCCACTCCAACCAAAATTGCGACGTATATACCAATCAATAAGTACTACTAAAATGTAATTTTGACTTCGTTAATAAATTAAGATAGTAATTTTAAATTTTCAATTTAACGAAGAATTGTTTGGTAATAGCCAAAACTTTTTCTATCTTTATCTAAGCGAAATCCATTAATAAAAAATAAATGTAGTTCTTGTTTTTAAAAAATTAAAAATAGAAAGTAAAGTATAATACTATAAATATGAAAGTATAATAAGCAAATTCTTGTAACTATAATATGTTAGTTGAAGTAAAAATTTTGAAGATAGATGTGTGGTACATCTTAATTTATGTTATAATACCGACAAATTCTCCTTTCCTTATTAACGTGTAAATAAACATCTTTTTTTCAAACAGAAGTAAAATATTAAAAGTGTAAAGATAATATCTGGTTAGCGTTTATTACTAACTATAATAGCTATAAGTGGCCACCTTAAGTTTTACAATTAAAAAGAAACATAAATATATTAAAAACTTACTTATACAGTTTAAACTATTCGTTAAGCAATGAAATAATATTACAAGGTATAAGACTTATATAGTATAAAAAACGATGACATAAGAAGATTAGTAAAAAATTAAATACTACAATTAATATATATTCTTATTCAGACATCTAGTATTAATTTTGAATTCTTTTATAGAAGGTAAATAAAATTAGATAAAACAGTTGTGAAATATACAGGGTGGGCCAAAAGTCACATCACAGTTGCATCAAACATTTTATAACTGTTATAACTTTTTATGTAGTTGACGTATTGCCATGATATTATATGCATTTTGTAAAAAATAATTTAAAAAATAATATATCATAAGATCGATTTCAAGAATGATATTCTAGAAAAGTTACATAAAGTTAAATCAAAATGTTTAAATTTTTGTCTAAAAGATGTATCTTATATTGTTTCAATTAATTAAAAAATAAATGCTTGATGTTGAAAAAGTTAGTTTAAAGCATATTTCTTCTTAAAATGTTTCGTCTTTACCATATTACTTTTTTATATTTTTCTGCTATTGCCACTTCAGTATGAAAATATTTTATTGGGGAAAGATTAAAAATAGTTCTTTATTATTATACCAACAAATGATCAATTGCTAAAACACAAAATTAGCCAGATCCTATTACAATGTGAGCTAAGTTGCATCAAAACGCGCAATATTATAATGGTAAACAATTTCAAAAAATCATATAAATCATTTTAAAAATAGTAATAAATAATGCTTCAGAAAGTGCACGTTTATGCAAAGAATCAGGTAATGGTTACCAAAAGATATCTCTTTTCATACAGAATTGTATAAAATATTGACCTACTATAAAATTTATTCATGCATTTTAAACTTTAAAAAAATTTAAATTAAATAAAAAAATATTTTCTTTCAATTGTCAAATATTGAAAAATTATGTAACTTTTTTTTATGTTCATTCTTCAGAACGATCTTGTAATATATTATTCTCTAACAAATTCTTTACAAAATGCGTATAATACCATAAAAATATTTCACCTACAGTAAAAGTTATAAAGTTTATTTTGCAACTGTGATGCATATTTTGGCCCACCCTGTATTTATTGATCTTTAATTCTCCATATATTTAAGTATACATTTTTTGAAATTTTTGTATAATAATTTCAATTGTTTAAATTAAATTCCACTTTCAAAGTATTTCAAGTAAAATATTTCTAAAATGAGATTTTCCAAAAGATTAACAGTATTTATAATTTTTATATCTCAATTTGTTAAAATTTCTTGTTTTGTTAAGTACAAAACTTATGTGCAGGGAAGAGTAGATTGTGAACAGTGTATGAAAAACGCTTTAACAGTAGTTATGGGAGATGCATGGTCTATAAGAAAAAAGCAAGATACTACTTGTGGTAATAATTTTGTTTTTATAGATTGGTTTTGGCCATATCAAGCACATGGTAAGTAGATTTATGGGAAAAATAACTTATTTAATTTTAAGAGGTTTTTGTTGAAGCTTACTATAAATGTCCTAATAAAAGAACAATAACTAAAAAAAAACATGTTCCATGTACATATGACTGGACACGTGGATATTGGCGTGGACATTATAATTGTACGTATACAGTAATTGATGTGAAATACTAATTAAAGAAATACCTTGTTGAGAGAAACAAGTTAAGAAAAATTATTTTTTTTATAAAAAAAATTATAAGTACAAAAAACTAAAACATTTTTCTTTGATAATTATTTAAAACTTAATTTCGTAATTATATGCAAATAAATTATATCGATTACACTATCATTAATGACTATTTATTATCTCGAAATATTATTTATGATAAAGCGGAAGTAAAAAGTAATCTTATATAAATAAATGAATTGTTTTCACATAAAAAGAGTGAACTATAATAAGTAAGAATACAGTCTTTTATCGAATGTTCTCATTTGTACTTTATTCTTTTTACCTAAGGCTTTTCTATTTCTCTTCTATTTTCTCTTATAGAATTATCTAGATCCTGGGAAAAACATTATCCCAAAACTAACTCTTTGTTTTGTATTCCTGGAAGATTCTTTTTTCTATATATATATAGCACAGATCTGTCATTTTATTTCATTTATACTTTTTGTCATTATTAGATATTTCACCTTTTTAGTATTTCATTGAGTTACCAAATTATTGTATATTTTAGGATTAAACTACTGTTCTGAAAATCCGATATTATTCTGGTGATAAGTTATCACAGATCTGTTTTATTCAACTGTAAGCTTTTATTAATTATGTTTATTGTATTATTTCTTTTCTATTCTAGAAGGCCTTAGTTGAATCCGTCACTTAGTTGTGTCTGTTATTTAATTCTGTTATTTAAATTCTGGTTTAATCGTAATCTATCTATATTTTGTGGTTTAAATAAAAGGTGTCTTTTGAGCGGTGTAACACTCCAATAAAAACAATATCTATATAATTTTAACTAATAAATACAGTTAATTTTATCTTTAGCTGGCGTATATTTCTCAACTAAAAGATCCGTCAGCCTTAATGAACACAGCGACAATTTATAAAAATCTCTTTATTTAATTATTTTGACAAGAAGTATGTATAAAAACAAAAAGCTAAACATGAAAACATTATATTACAATTAACATGTAAATATGAGAAAACGTTACCCTCTTGCAGGCTTCAGTAGAATTCTCCTTCTTGCACTTGTTAGTATAAATAAGTAAGCAACGAATGATGTATTTGTTTCAGATCCCATTTATTTATAGTAATGTTTTCATCATTTTTGAGGCCGCCGTACCTCCGATTAATAAATCATTTAAGATTTACTATACTTATTGAATAGAATAAAAATTTGCTGATAAAATAATATATATACAGGACATTAACGAAGTTACCATAAAAGTTTGAATGAGTATAACTTTCTTCAAAGATAACTTTATTATGATCTTAAATCTATCTGAAAGCTTAAACTTTCAATTTAAAAATAGTTCAAGATGTATGAAAAAATGTTAATTTATAGTATAGTTATATGACCGTTTATATAACCTTTATTCTTTTCTACAAATTTTAAGATTTTTTAATTCTTCAAAACAATGTAACTATATAAAAGCTTAATTTTTTTACAATTTTAATTGCATATGTTAGCCTAACTTTTTTTCTGCAATATATTTTAAGATTTCACTTAAAATTTAAAATTGTCGTTTTGACAGAATTTGTGCATTCATGGGTTATAGTGTAGAATTCTGTCATTTCGACTACCAATTAATTTATTTTTAATTGTACTTACATAATAAGCATAAAATTTGTATAAATTTTTTAAGAAATGTCATACATTCTTTGTAAAAAGTATGATTTTTTAAAAGAAATGTACATACAGTCAAAACAATTTATATATCTGTTTTTAAAAATAAACAACACATTTTGTGAAAAATTTACAAACAATAATAAATAAAGGTACATGAATTTATGGAAAGTGTTACCTTATTTTGTTTTTAAGTGATTTGACATTTATATTAATTGATATATTAATTTTTTTTTTTAAATTGAGTATACTTAGAACATTTATTATTAAGATCAGTAACATCTATTAATAAAATAAATGAATATTTTATTTTTTTAGCACAACATCGTAGGGTTATATAGCACATGTCAAAACGACAGTTTTCATTTTTTAGTGAATCTATACTTTGTGTAAAATATAATCGATATATATAATAATCTAATACAATGACTGTTTATCTTTTAGGTTACAACCACAGACAAAACTTCTAAGTTTTTTTATGATTTTAAAAAAATATTACAATTTGAAGTACAAATGAAAATAACAGCTTTTTCTTTTAAATCGATTTGAATACTATAAATTTTATGTTTATTATAACATTTATAGTTATGTATTACAATAGAATTTGATCATAGTTTTAAAGTATTTAAATAGACATGATCATCGATTAGTAAGAATATATTTTTTTTTAAAAATATTCATATCATTATGTTTTATATGAAATTGATATAGGATCGAAAAATTTATTTCATTATATTTAATGTATCATTTAAAAAATGGCTAATTATCAATTAAAATGGAGAAATTGAAAGATTATTTTTTTTATTAACAGCATATTTTATAAATAATTTCTTATTTTTCATCTTTGATAACATTTTACACCTGTTCGTAAAAATATTTAATTAAAAATGTAAAATTTTTTCTTACTTTTGTATTTGAAAAAGTATTATTTATATTAATGAGTGATTGTATCTAGTATAACAGTATATATTTATTCACATACGATATAGAAACCTCAAACTACAATCAGTTTTGAGATATTTAAATGGATTCTTTAAATTTTTTTAAACATTGTTTTTTCTATTGCAAATGATTGGCCTAGCAAATATCTTTGTTATGAATTTAGATAGTCATAAATTAAAATGTGTGAGAAATCCACGTACTGCAACCAACGTAACACAATTAATTTTCTCTAGTCCATTTTTTAAAATGATGTTTTGTAATTTAATCAATTAATATTTTTAATGTCGCGCTTTAATATTAAATAATCTCTTGATGTTGTAAATTGAAAAATATTAATCTTTCTGAAATAAAGTTGATTATGACATTAGTTAAATATTAACTGTTAAAAGTTATATAGAACATTCTAAGACATAAATTAACAAAATTTGCTTTTGAGCTTGTATTAGATAAAAATATTTTTGTCTAATTCAAAAAAGATTATGTGATAATACTTTAGTAACTCTTTCGTTCAATCAGATATTTAAAATAAGAGATTAACAAATATTCAGACAATCTTATTTTCTTATTCTACAATCTCTATAAAAGCACATTCAGGCACTTCTTTCTTAAAATTATTCTTATATATAGAATTTTTCCAAAGTTAAAACTTATGTTTTTTACTTCTAGAAAGCCAAATTATAGTTTTAAAATAAAATTTTTATTTAAGTTAAAAGTATTTAATTGTAAATGATATGACAAGTTGTTTTGAAACTGTCTAAAAATTCTTTACGGAAATATTTGGTACAATCAATAAAAAATTATTCTAAATAGTAATTAAAAGAATTTGTTAAATTTAGTAAATAAGTATTTTGATATAATTAAAAGAAAAATAACTATTCATTGTGAAAAAATCTACGATACAACATTGAACAACTTATATGTTTTAAAAAAGTATTATATCAAAGGCTAAATATTTCTGAAAAAATAATTTAATAAGTAACCAAATATTAAATAAATATTTTTTCATTTTTGAATCACCAATGGTTTTTTAATCAATGATATTTTAATATTTATATAATAAATATAATTTCAAGAAAAAAACAGTCAAAAAAACTTATAATGAAGTATATTAAATTTAATCTTATTAATAAAAGTTTTAATAAACAGTTTTTACTATTAAATCTTTACTTACATGATTATTAGCATAAAAAAGTTATTAGTTTATTAACAAAGGTTATAATTTTAATTAAAAAGGTAAAATTGAATCATTTTTAAATACATTATGTTTCATAAAATTTTTTATTTTAGTTAATATAAGGTTATTAAACTCAACATTTGCTAAATTATTGAGAAATAAGTATGGAATATTTTTAAAACGTAATACATCTTTATTAAAAGAATTTACTAAAATATGAATGCTAGCATCGTACAAACATTTCCTAGTTTTTTTTTAAAACCCGAAATAGAAATTAAAATTGAAATAACAAAAGTTAACGAACAATATGAAAAATTAGATTTCGTGATTTTATAGTAAAAATAAATATTTCATACACGGAAATGTAAATCTTTTATCATCCATTGTTTAAAACAATAAATCTCTCGCATGAATTTTGCTCCAATTTTATTAATATTTAGTGTACACTGTTCAACGAAGCATATCTATTTAGTTATAATCTATGATTAAATAATCTATATAAAAGCTCAGAAAAAAAGTATAATGTCATTAAAAATGATTTTCAAAATATATTTCCCTATATTAATTTTGTATTTGATTGCATTTATTATAGATGCAAAAAAGCCAAGGTGTAAAGCAAATGAGATGCTAAAACCATGTACCGTTTGTACTGACACATGCAGTTTTACTAAGTCTCGCCCTAGTATGCCCCTTAAAAAATGTTATAATAAGGAAAAAGAATGCAAGAAGACTAGCGACTATGCTTGTGTCTGTAAAAAGGGTTATTTTTTGAATGATAAAAACAAATGTGTCAAAAAGGATAAATGTTACAGCAAACCCAAAACAACTAAAAAACCAAAAACAACCACAGGACAATGTCCTCCGAACGAAATTTGGGCAAATTGTAGATCTGCATGTGAGCCTAACTGCTTGGATAATATTAAAAAACCAAAGCCTTGTCCTAGAATATGTAAGCCAGCTGGCTGCCAGTGTATTGAGGGTTTCGTCCGTGATGATTCCACTAACACATGTGTCAAACGCGAACGATGTCCTAAAACAACAACACCATTTCCAACAACCACACGTAAATGTAAGAAGAACGAGTTTTGGAATTATTGTGGATCTGTGTGTGAACCAAAGTGTTCTGATGACCCCAAAAAAATCAAGCCTTGTCCTCTTATATGCCAAGTTGGCGGGGATTGTGTATGTAAGAAAGATTACGTCCGTGATGAGGTAACTGGCGAATGTGTTAAACGCAAAAAATGTACAAAAACATCAACACCATTGCCAACAACTAAACCAACATGTCCAAAGAACGAGCATTTCGACGAATGTGGAACTGCTTGTCCAATTACATGCAATAATTATTACAATAAACCAAAAGTATGCACTAAGCAATGTGTAGTTGGTTGTGTGTGTAATGAGGGATACATCCGGGACAAACAAACTAACCAATGCGTTCTTCCTATACAATGTTCACGTAATACAACATACGAATGTCCAAAGAACCAGCATTTCGAAATATGTTCAACTGCTTGTCCAATTACATGCTCTAATTATTTGAAACCGCCAAAAGTCTGTACTATGCAATGTGTTGTTGGTTGTGTATGCAACAAGGACTATGTTCGTAATGAGGAAACTAAGCAATGCGTTAAAAGTGAAGAATGTTTAACTGGAACAACAGTTGAACCTGAAACTACTCCAGTTTGTCCAAAGAACATGGTTTACACAAAATGCAAATCTGCTTGTGAACCAAGATGTGGAATTCCTGCAAATGTTACACAGGTTTGTACAAAAGAATGCGCAGGAGTAGGCTGCGAATGTCGAGAACCATTTGCTTTAGATGAATCTAATAATTGTGTCGAGAGAGAAAAGTGCAAAAAGCCTTCAAAAGGAGGATATTATATTATTCATATGTTACGCAAAACTGTTACAACTATGTATACCCTTATATTTAGACATTAATTTGTTTAAAAAATTGATTCTATATCTTTTGCATTCATATAAGATAAAATAAACGTTTCATTTTATTTTTGTCATATATCTAAGGGGAACTTTTTACAATCGCATTCTTATATATTTAAATCTTATTTAAACTTATAATTAAAATTTAATCTAGTTGTAGTGTAAAAAACAAATCAAAATTTATAAGACGAAATTATAGTTCAAATTATAGAAATAAGATAGAAGATATTATGTTTATAGTAAATTTTTTAAAGATATATTTTAAATGAAAAGATAAGAATATTTACTTCACATGAATAGATTTTGTAAAAATTAGTCATTATTTATGTAAGTATATATTTAAATAATTTTTATTTAATATTTCAACAGGTACTGGTAAATTGTTTTAGTCAAATAAAAAATTTGAGAATAAAAGAAAGAATTGTTAAAATTATGTCGATGGCTTTTTAATAAAGCATTTAAAAATATTGATATTTCCCCCATTAACAGTAGGGTTTTTCTAATTACTTATTTTCCGGTAAATAAAAAAAATAATTGATCACAAGTTGACACTTTTAAGTCTTCTTGTATATTAAATACAAGAATAAAAATAGCAAATATTGACAAACCTTTATAAAATGTTTCATTTGTTATAAAACTAAGTTTTATTCAAAATTTAGTAATAACAAGCGACAACAAAAATGTTTAAAACTACTCAAAATTTTAGGTTATCACATAAATTCGCAGTTCTTCTAAAAAATTGTACAGTCGGCTCCCCCTATCCGCGGGGGATTTGTTTCAAAGATTTTCGCAGATACTAGAGAACCGTAGGGCTCCTATTTTTTATATTCTAAGATCTTTAAATTTTTATGGTAGGAAAGATATGATTTTTTTTACAATTGTAGAGAACTGTTTTCTTTTAGTTAGCTTGATTTTAAAAAGATAATATTAATGGTAAATGGAATTTATATTTTTAGATAGCAAAAATAAAAAAAATCGCTTCTGCGCCCTATGTTATGACGTTCTAGTTTTTGGTAATTTTCAAATAGTAGATAAATGAAGGCGCAGATACAGTGAACCAACTGTATGCATGATTTTTTTTTAAAATAGGTGACCATAAACCATCATTTTCTTATCTTATATATTATATAGATTTACTTTACTACAAAATTGTATAAAATGATAACATTCAATTTTAGTACATTGTTTTTATAAAGGATCAATGATACATTATGTGCAAAAAAGTCTACGTCATTACTACCTTGAATTCAATCTAAACTTTTTAATCCAATGTACTATGTTGTTTTTATAAAAATGTAAGTGTTAGTTCGCATTAAACTGCAAATCTCGGTTTATCATAGAATAAACACCACGTGGTGACATGTTTGGGCTTTGTGTGTGTTTATAAATTTATACAATCATCTCACATATTTCGAAATTATTGTGCATCTATTAATTTTTTTATAATGAAATATTTCTTAATTTATAAAATTCTTTTATGTTTATAAAAATTTTTATCGTTTTTGTATGCTGATAACTCTTATCTTGGTAAATACCTCGATAAGATTTACTATAAATAAAAAATTAAAAATGATTAGACATTTATAAAATCATAAATGCTTTATTTTCAATATATCATTTTTTTTCTTCTCTTCTTATGTTCTAAGGGTTATAAGATTTTGTTGTTTAATCCTAAAATAGGACACTCACATGTAAATTTTATGAGTCAATTTACGAAGATTCTAGTAAATGCAGGTCATGAGGTAACAGTCCTATCATCAAATATTGATGATACATTAAAAGATCCATATCATCTACCTGGTTATATTTACTATACTGAACCACATCCAAATATGATAGAAGTAACAAAAGGTGCAGAACACATACGAACTCTATGGAAATCAACAGAAGGTATATCAGGTAACAAAAATGTAAGTATTATATAATTATAGTAAATATGGTCCTAGGTATTTAAAAGATTTTTAAAAGCAAAAAGAGATCAAGGAATATCCATGATTAATGACAAAAAATTGGAAATATTCATAAGAAAACAAAACTTTGACGTTGCTATTGCCGAAAGCATGTACACTTTCATGTTTGGTTTATTTAAAAATTGGAAAATAGAAACTACTATCGTCACAACATCAACAGTTATGTTTGATCCATTTTATCCAATGTTTGGCATACCATTTCCTGTTTCTTATGTTCCATCAGGAATTTCTGGCTATAGTGATAAAATGTCATACAAAGAAAGAGCTACGAATCTTATGATTTATTTATACTACGCATATATTTCAGAATTTTATTCAAGATATAATATGTTAGAAGACGTATTTGATGAAAAATTTGGGATTGGTTATTATAATCCATACAAAATAATGACAAATGCATCCTTTTTTTTGGTAAATTCAAATCCTCTACTAGATATTCCAACGCCTAAAAGTCCTAAAATGATAGATATAGGTGGTATAGGTATTCCAAAACCTAAACCTGTTAATGAAAAATTTAATGAAATATTGAATAGAAGAAATAAAACTATTTTAATTTCTTTTGGATCAATAGCTAAGAGCACATATATGGATCAAGAAATGAAAGATGAAATATTAAAGACAATACAAAATTTTCCTGATATTACATTTATTTGGAAGTATGAAACACCAGAAGATGGCCATGGTTCTAATATTGAAAATTTAGTATTAAGCAAATGGATCCCTCAAAATGATTTATTAAATGACAAAAGATTGACTCTTTTTGTTACACATGGAGGAATGGGAAGCACAACAGAAGTTGCGTTTAGCTATGTTCCAGCATTAGCAATTCCAGTAGCTGGTGAGATAAAACTACCTTTTTAAAGATAATTTTTTAGGTGACCAAAGGAGAAATGCTAAGCTGCTTGAGAGACTAAAAATAGGATTAACTGCTGAAAAAGATATTCTTAGAGATTCTAAAAAATTTAGTGAAAAAATTTTAGAAGTATTAAATAACGAGGAGTATAAAATTAATTCGATTAAAACAGCAGAAATGTTACGAAATAGACCTATATCATCTGAAGAATTGTTGGTAAGGCATGTTGAATTTGCTTGCAGATTCGGACAACTTCCAAGATTAGATTTAGCCTCTAAGGATATGGGAGTTATAGAGTACTACAATCTTGATATTATTATTCCATTCTTTACTGTTTGTTTTCTTATAACTTATGTAATTATCAAACTACTGCTTAAAATTATATCTAAGTTTGCTTCAACTAAGGAAAAAAACGATTAAACAAGTTTATTGACATAGTTAAAAAGTAGTTTAATGTTAAATATTGTTTAAAAAAATTTAATAATGAAAGAAACTAATAAATTGTCACATAACTAATGTTGCATTCCATATTTATCTTATGTGATTCATAAAGCATAACCACGTGTAGTTTGTGATTATGCAAGTATGTTAACTGAATAGTAACATTTTTCATCATTATAATTTAAATAATTTCAATTGACTATAAATTCTATCTTTCGTTCTGGTGAGAAGTTAATGTAAAGGGCTTGAGAGTAACATAAGTCTAAGTACTTTATGAAGAAATAAATGAAAGGGTTTCACTGATATGCAAGAGAAGTAGATCAACATTTTACTTCAATAAAAAATTAAAGTAAACTGTACTAGAAAATTATGAAAACTTAAAAATTCATGAGGATATATTGAACGACATTAAGAAAAAGTCTTGAAAAAAAAGGCCAGTCGAACGATTTCTTGATTGCAGCAATAGTTAAAGTATTAATAGTTAACTTTTTTGTTTAAAAATTATATGTATTGTCATTTTATTTTAAATAAAAATAAACTCAAAGTTATAATTTTATAATTTCAAATTGCGGTCATCCCACTACAATACAACATTAATTAAACATAAAATAATTAATACAAAATCATGTTATAATAGATGACTCTTTCTTAAAAATAAATTCCACATAAAAATGCTATTATTTATATACTTATACTCACAGCTTTTTACGTCATTATTAGGAGGTCCGTGATTTTTTGAGTACATTTTATTACTTATATAAATTAACATATTTATTGTTTCTAAAATATTAATGACTAGTATAAAAACAGTTTTAAAAGTATTATTTTACATTTTCCATAATACTATTCTTTGCGTTGTGTGATAAGTTATTGTATTCTGATATTCTTAAAATTTAAAGGAAATTTGATTTTCTTCACAGGTGAGAATTTATTACATTTTAACCCGATTTATTAAAATTTGTCTTTTTTGTGTTTTTGTTTAAGTCTTATAATTTTTTGGGAGAGGGAACATCTGCTTGTCCATGGGAAAGCGAAATGACTTTTTTTTTAAAAAAACATACAAAATATGGACAAGCAAATGGCATTTTTAAAAAAAAGGTAACCATGGACAAGCAAATGTCCACAGTCTCTGCCTCCAAAAATTGAAAGAATTGAATTATTAAATTTATTGTAAGTGAATCGGTATCATTCAAGGATCCATACTACCTTACAACCTTTTAATCAAAATTATTATGACTCATTTGTTGCTATTCAAAGGAATAGTAATAAAGATAAAAAAAATATCATATGATGTTCTCGTTGAAAACAAGACGATAAGACTATAAAATCCGATATTATCTATATTGCAACAGTAATTCATGTTTTAATAGATTAATGAGATGACTAATGATAGATTCAATCATTTTTCTATATTTGATCATATTCTTAACTTGTCAAGAATATAGAACAATCAAGAGTATAAAAAGATGCCTTTATGCAACTTTAAATCAGAATACATTCTTTATAAAAACTTGAAACTTGATGTTTAGAAAAAACTTTTCTATTTTACTATTCTTTGTACTACTATCTGTTTTTTGGAAACTATGTGAATTTAAACCAAAGTACGGTAGTAGATATGGAAGTTACGAAAGTTCTGATAGTTATGAAAGACATGGTCCACGCCGCCGTCAAGGTCCACATAGACCACCACCACGACAGCACGATTTTAGAATGCGCCCACAACGCCCAATGATGGATTATCAAACTCCAACGGGTATGCGAAGACCTGGTCCTGATTTTCCACCACCTCCTATGGGTCCTAGAGGTCGTCATCATCATCGAGATTATGATAATTATTATTAGTACAACTTTAAATCCAATCTTATCTTTATTATATTTATATAAAGCTTAAATTATAATGAAGTTAATAGTTAATAAAAAAATTATATTTTAATAGTTAAAAATAATTAAAATAAATACTACTCTTCTGTTGTAAGATTCGAGTTTCAACTAGAAGTACCGAGTGAACAGGAGAATAAATTTCCATCAGCAATATATGATGTGTTTAGAAATTTGAAAATATATTTATCCCACTTTGTTTTCTTTCATAACCCTAAAACTTAAGTTTTTCTTCAGGTTTTTTATTTATTGGACCATAAACTAATACTTCATCTGATCTAAAAAAATATAAATTTTTTAAATGCAGTGCAATTTAACTACATAAATGGGAATATAAATTAATTTTTTTACTGTTAGTTTTAAATATAAAACAAAAGTACAAACTATAAATGGAAAAATTTTAAATATCATAATTAATTGAATAAAAATTCTGTTAATGTTGAAATTTTAGATTATTTTATATCAAAAAATTTCTTACGAGAATTGATGGATTAAATTGTTCTTTTTTTAAAAAAAATGTAAAAATTAGAAATTACTAAGTTCGAAAGTGAATCCACATATATGAATTATAAAGATGATCAATATTTAGCAATGCTTTATGATTATTTTATGTATCTTAGTTCAATAATGCCTTCAACAATTAATATATTATAATTATTTAATTTATTGTAAATGAATCAGTATCATATAAGAATCCATACTGCCTTACAAATTTTTAATCGAATTTATTATAACTCATTTGTTGTCATTTAAATGAGTAGTAATAAAAATAAATAAAATATAGTTTGATATTCTCTTTGAAAACAAGGTGATGAGATCACTAACATCCGATATTATCTACCTTGAAACATTAATTCATGCTTTAATAAATTAATCAAATGACTGATGATAGAATCAATCATGTTTAATAATTTGTTCTGTCCTTAAGTTGTCAAGAATATAGAACAATCAAGAGTATAAAAAGATGCTTTTATGCAACTTTAAATCAAAATACATTCTTTATAAAAACTTGAAAACATGATATTTAGAAAAAACTTTTCTATTTTATTATTCTTTGTACTATTATCTATTTCATGGAAATTATGTGAATTTCAACGAATGTACAGTGGTAGATATGGAAGTTACGAAAGATTTGATAGTTATGAAAGACATGGTCCACGCCGCCATCCAGGTCCTCATGGACCACCACCACGACAACACGATTTTGGAATGCGCTCACAACGCCCAATGATGGACCATCGAATTCCAATGGGTATGCGAAGACCTGGTCCTGATTTTCCACCACCTCCCATGGGTCCTAGAGGTCGTCATCATCATTAAGATTATGATGATTATCATTAGTACAATTCTAAATCTAATTTAATCCTTATTATATTTATATAAAGCTTAAATTATAATGAAGTTAATAGTTAATAAAAAAATTATATTTTGATAATTAAAAATAATTAAAATAAATACTACTCTTCTGTTGTTAGATTCGAGTTTCAACTAGAAGTACCGAGTAAACGGAAGAATAAATTTCCGCTAGCAATATTTGATGTGTTTAAAAATTTGAAAAATATACTTATCCCACTTTGTTTTCATTCATAACCCTAAAACTTAAGCTTTTCTTTAGGTTTTTTATTTATTGGACCATAAACTAATACTTCATCTGATCTAAAAAATATAAATTTAATAAATGAAGTGCAATTTAACTATATAAATGGGAATATAAATTAATTTTTTTACTGTTAGTTTTAAATAGAAAACAAAAGTACAAACTATAAATGGAAAAATTTTAAATATCATAATTAATTGAATAAAAATTCTGTTAATGTTGGAATTTTAGATTATTTTATATCAAAAAATTTCTTACGAGAATTGATGGATTAAATTGTTCTATTTTTAAAAAAAATCATAAATTATTGGATTCGAAAGCCAATCCACATATATGAATTATAAAAATGATCAAGAATTAGCAATGCTTTATGATTATTAAATGTACCTTAGTTTAATAATGATTCTAACGATTGTAAGAACAGAATTATTAAATTTATTATAAATGAATTGGTATCATACAAGGATCAATACTGCTTTACAACCTTTAAATCAAAGTTATTATGACTCATTTGTTGTCATTTAAATGAGTAGTAATAAAAATAAATAAAATATAGTTTGATATTCTCTTTGAAAACAAGGTGATGAGATCACTAACATCCGATATTATCTACCTTGAAACATTAATTCATGCTTTAATAAACTAATCAAATGACTGATGATAGAATCAATCATGTTTATAATTTATTCTGTCCTTAAGTTGTCAAGAATATAGACCAGTTAAGAGTATAAAAAGATGCCTTTATGCAACTTTAAATCAAAATACATTCTTTATAAAAACTTGAAAACATGATATTTAGAAAAAACTTTTCTATTTTATTATTCTTTGTACTATTATCTATTTCATGGAAATTATGTGATTTTCAACCAGGGTTCGGCGGTCCTTTTGGAAGACATGGAAGATTTGGGGGTCATGGACCACACCGCCTTCATGGTCCTCATGGATCACCACACGGTTTTGGAATACGTCGACCACCTCCATTTATGCATCATCCAGTGGGTATACGAAGACCTGGTCACCTTATGTCACCACATTTTATGGGTCCTAGAGGTCCTCATCTTCATGGCGGTTTTCATTAATAATATTTTAATTTAATTTAATATTTATTATGTTTTATAAAACTTTAAGCATAATTAAATTAATAGTAAATAAAAAAACTATATTTTTGATAATTAAAATTAGACAGAATAAATTTCTATTTTTCTGTTGTAGAATTCGAGTTTTAACTAGAAGTACTAGATAAGCGGGAAGATAAATTTCTACACCATTTTATGATGTGGTGGAAAATTAATAAAAAATTTTTTATTCCATTTTGTTTTTTTTTCAAAATCCCAAGGTATAAGTTTTTTTCCCAGCTTTCTAATTTATAAAACCATAAGCTGACATTTCATCTGACTTAAAAAAATATAAATTTCTGAATACAAATATGAACTTTTTTGTCGTTAATTTAAAAACAAAAAACAAAAGTACAAACTGTAAATAAAACGAATTTTAAATATCATAAATATTTGAATAAAATCCTGTTAATGTTGGAAATTTGGATTATTTGATATTAAAGAATTTCTTACAATAATTGGTAGATTAAATTGTTCTAATTCATCATTAAAAAAAATAGAAAAAATTAGATTTAAAATTCAATCCACACTTATAAATTATAAAGATTATCATTATTTAACTATGCTTTATAATAATTTTATGTGCCTTAGTTTAATAATGCTTCCAACGATTGTAAGAGCAGAATTATTAAATTTATTATAAATGAATTGGTATCATACAAAGATCAATACTGCTTTACAACTTTTTTATTTAAGCTATTATGACTCATTTGTTGTCATTTAAATGAGTAGTGACAAAGATAATTTAAGTATACTTTGATGTTCTCATTGAAAACAGGAAGATAAGATTAATAACATCTGATATTATCTACCTTGAAAACAATAATTTGTACTTTAATAAACTAATCAAATGACTGATGACAATTTCAATCATGTTTTTAAATTTATTCTATTCTTAAGTTGTCAAGAATATAGAACAATCGAGAGTATAAAAAGGTGTTTTTATGTATTTTTAAATCAGAATACTTTCTTTTTAAAAACTTGATACATGGTATTTAGAAAAAACTTCTCTATTTTACTACTTTTTGTAATACTATCTATTTCATGGAAAGTATGTAAATTTCAGCCAATTCACGGTGGTCCATATGGAGGATACGGAACATTTGGTGGTTTTGGAGGATATGGAAGATTAGGTGGATATGGAGGATTTGGCCCAGGCCACCATTTTGGTCCTCCTGGGTTACGACCACACGGTTTTGGAATGCGTCCACCACCCCCGTTTATGCATCATCCAGTGGGTATACGAAGACCTGGTCCTATGTTTCCACCACCTTTAATGGGTCCTGGACACCATCATCTTTTTGGTCGTTATCGTTTATAAACTTTTCAATCTAATTTAATCTTTATTATATTTATATAAAGCTTAAAGCATAATGAAATTAATAGTAAATAAAAAAAATTATATTTTTTATAATTAAAAATAATTAAAATAAATACTACTCCTCTGTGGTAGGGTTTGAGTTTCCACTAGAGGTACCAGGTAAACGGGAAGATAAATTTCCTCCACCACTATAAGATGTGGTGAAAAATTTGAAAAATTTTTTTATTCCACTTTGTTTTCTTTCATAATCCCATGGTGTAAGTTTTTCTTCAGGTTCTTTATTTATTGGACCATAAACTAACATTTCATCCGACCTAAAAAATATAAATTTTATAATTACAATGCAATTTAACTATCTAATTGGGAATATAAATTAATTTTTTTGTCGTTAGTTTTAAATGGAAAACAAAAGTACAAACTATATATGAAGCAAATTTTAAATGTATAAATGTTTGAGTAAAAATTCTGTCAAAGTTAAGACTTTGTCATTTACGTACATTTGATTATCACAAAATTCTATTGCCTCCACTACACCTTCTTCTTCTAATTTTTTGGTATATGAATGAATCTTTTGCGTTTCAGAAAAGTCACCCGTACTCCTTCTTCCCGTTACTGATGATGACAAAAATGTTGATAATGTACTCGTTGAATTAAAACTATTATTTACATGTTCCTCATAACCCACAACTGTTGGATTAGTTGAGGACCCTTGAATGGGTATTTGTACATTTGAATTTGTTAATGAAACATGAGTATCATCAGGCATGATATCACAGGACAATGTAGATGTTGAGTCTATTGATGAATCTCTAACATAATTGCAACGGTAATTGTAATTCATGCAATTTTGGTAACTGAAATCATACACAAACACAATAAAACAGTAGCACACAATAAATTTTATAGATATTTTTGGCATGATCAAATAAGGCAGTCAATTTTTTTAAAACTTACTTTGATGGTTCTTTTGAACGATCTCTTTTTTCTTTCTCTTCATACGTAGTTAAACGTTTCAATATTTCTTCCATGTGTTCTTCAAGTTCCATAACTCTTGCTTTGAGCATATTCTTTTCTTGAAGAACTTCACGCAGCTCTCTTAATGTAAATCTTGGGGCATCTTCACCATTTGATAAATTAGAATTATTATTCTTCTTTAATGTTTCTAAATCTTGGCATGCCTTTTCTGTTTCTGTTAGTTGTTTTTTAAGCTCAAAATTAGCAATTTCAAGTTTTTGTATCGCTTTTAGAATTTCATTCTTCTCTCCAATTAAGCCTCTCGCCTGTGACCCTAATGACTCATTTTTTCTAATAAGTTCTTTATTTTGAGATATCAACTTTTCAATTAAACCTTGTAATGTACAAATTTCAGATTCATATGACTCATTTTCTGATGTTAAATCTTTGATTTTATCTTTTAGAACTGATATCTGTTCTTTTAAACTCATTATCATATTTAAATCTTCCTCTTTTGATGATATACTTTCATCTATTCCACTTTCATTATCTGAGCTACCTGCAAAATTATCATTTATTTTCTTTGATAATTTTCTATTTTCTCCTTGTAATCCTTTAACTATTCCTTTTAGTTCCATTATCTCTTTTTTATAATTATCTTCTATTTGTTCTAACTCTGCTTCAAAACTATTCCTTTCCTTCAATCGAAGCCTCTTCTCATTCTCGAGAATATGAATTGTATTTTTTAGAGTCATCACCTCATCAGACTCCTCTGAATTCTTCTTAGCTAACGATTCTAACGTCTCAAGAGCACTAATAACTTTTGGCATAATGCCAGTTATTGCTTCTGTTCCATATTGTTCTGCCAATCTCTCGAAATCTTTTCCAATTTCAGAAGCAAGATCATATACATCAATAACAGTTATATGTCTAGATGGTGAACCAGATAATGATGATGAATTTGTGGTGGAAACTATAGTCTTAAATGTAGGTCTTCCTGTTACTTCTTCAGTTACATCCCCCATTATTTAAATAATATTTTGTTTGTTAAATTTAAAATAAATACTTAAAAGAAATATTAGTTATTAGAAATTTATATTCAAGTATATTAACTAAAAAAGAATTTATAAAACATTTTAAAAAAGTGAGTAAATGTACTAGATCAATATTTGAAAAATTATATATAAAAAGATATTAAAGTATAATATATCTTAAAATTATAAACGGAAGAGTAATTGAAATAGGCTAATCTTAAAGTGTATACTCTCTAAACAATATAAAACTTTTCACACTAAAATGACAACAAATTGCTTTTCTATATTCTTCTTATTTCAAAATACTATATAAATTTTTAGAGCCATTAGCAAACTAAGAATTTTAACATATTTGAAATATAAAATAATTGTACAATTTCAAGTTATAAGTTCCTTTTCTTCTTCTTTATTATATGATTACATCATGGAAAAGGATCATATTAAGAATTAAATTGTGTAGTAAAAAAAATTCATTCGTTAAAGAGATGAGATAAAAAATAACTACAATGATAATAAAATGACATTCTACATAATTCTAGAAAAAAAATGTATTCTTAGAATATAGATATAATTATCCTAATCATATTAACAAAACATTTCCATATCTCTTTAAACATAAATTTAAATATATTATACATATAATAAAATATAACACATAAACAAATGGAAACATATCCTTTATTTTCAAAATAATAAAATTATAAGAAATGTTATACTACAAAGAAAATATCCCACTGATTGATTTGTAAAAAGAATAAATACAAATTTAAAACATAAACTAAACAATAGACATTTATCAAATAAATACGAAAAGTTAAAAGTGCAAAAATATAGCAAGATATGCTTACTTTTATAGATTTTACTGTTTTATTTCACTATTAAATTATAAAAGGAAATATGTAAGAGATTTTGACGTCAAAAAAAAATTGTCTATCCTTATGCTATTTAATTTTAAATAATTCTAATTCATTTTTTTCATCCTAAAAAATGACTACATTAAAAGTCCATGCGCATTTAGTCTTTTTAATATTCTTTTCCAGTGTTTTTATTTTGTAACAAAGAGTGTAAAAATATACACTGTTGAAAGCAATTTTCCTGAGAGCGAAATTTGATTAAATAAAGATAGGACGTAATATTTTTAAATGAAAAAATAACTAAGATAGTGTCATATAATTTTTATCTAAACAAATAAAAATAATACTCATATACACCCATAAATGGTTGACTATGAATTTTTATTTTAAAATTTATATTGATATAAAATAGCATTTATATAAGAAAATTTATCCATTTATATACATGGTATTTATATAATATTATTAAAAAAAGTCAATATATCCCTTTGAAAATAAAGAAAATTAGAGCTTTTTGGTAAAATATTAAACATCAATCATATATTCTTTCTAGATACATAAACTAAAGTAAATGGAAGACATAGTAGAATATATATCTACAGAAATTGTATTATTATTAAATATTTAAATCTTAGGTTATCATCACATAAAATATGCCTTATTGAAACAAATCTCAAGGGTTTGACTTTAATCTTCATAAACCATAGTATTTGTAATTCAACATATATGATAAATAATATGATAAGAGAACAATTTTATCCGTTTAGAAATAGAATAATTTTTTTTTAAATTTTCTTCGTCCATCTAACATATATCCTCGATTCATTCTTAATCTATCTTAAGCAATTTTACTTTCTTTAAATAAAATTGTTTTTTTATTAAAAAAACTTTTACTAAATTTCAAATATGAAAAACAATTTTTATTTTATTTACAATTAATTAAAAATAAAAACCACCTCTCTTACGGGAACAATCCTATTTATATGATAACTAAAAAACAACATACATCCCTAAGTAAAAATAATAAAAATAAAGTAATAAATAATGATATGGAAAATATTATTTCAATAAATTTATGTTTTGCATGCTAGAATAATTTAATACAAAAAAGAAACAAAAAAAAAGTTTTATATCAATAAATATTAGTAGCATTTTATCACCTGACAGGAGTGTAAATGTTTTTATTTAGAAATTAAAGTACTTTATTTAATACATTAAAGTGAATTTCAACTGTGTATTTATTTTAACATATCGAAGTAACTTATTTTAAAAAAGGAGATAAGAAAAGTTATAACATGTTTGCAGTAATAAAAGACAAGAATTATAAAGAAATAATATTTAGAGTGTCCTTTTCTAAATCTACATACACTAACACAGGGTCTCTATAACATTTTTAAAAATAACTACAAATGTGATAACGTTAAAGAATATTTTTCCAACTAATTTCTTTTTAAAATTTCACTTTTTAGAGGTAAATTTTGATACTTACAAATTTTACGTATATTCAAATATCGTCAACATGTATATAAATGACTAATTAGTTATTTAATCTTTATTCTTCATTTAAAAAAATTACAAATATGTTAAAGTTCCAATTACTTGTCTGGATATTACTTTCCTTAATTATTTCATTAGCTAATGGATACTATCTTACTCTCGATCTGGGGGAAGAGGAATGTTATTTTGAGAGAGTTGAAGAAAAGACAACTATTGGTGTTATCTTTGAAGTTGCTGATGGTGGATTTTTGGATGTTGACTTTAGAATTCTTGATCCTAATAAAACGATAGTTGCTAAAGGTGAACGTGAATTTTCCGTTAAACACACTGTAACTGCACAGCATTCCGGTGTATATACTATATGCTTCTCCAACATTTACACTACTCAATACCCAAAATCTTTACATTTCGACGTCTACACTGAAGCACCAGATAGTAAGGATGATGGTAAATCGTTACATGGAAATGATATTGATCCTACAATTAAACAAAATGAAGAAATGATCGATGAATTGATGGATTCCGTTCTCTCTGTTAAACGGGAACAAGAATATATGATGATTCGTGAAAATGTACATCTCAACATAAATAAAAATACAAACAATCGTATTACTTTGTGGGCTATTTTTGAATGTATTCTCCTACTCGTAATTACTTTTGGACAAATTTATCATCTTAAGAAATTCTTCGAAGTCAAAAGAGTTGTTTAAAATTGTCTCCATTTTAATTAGTTATATATTTGTTTAAAATCGTTGTAATAAACAATTTCCATAAATTACTAACTTTTTTTGAGCGAATTTTCTTATTAATAATTTACACTTCCATGGACATGTAAATGTCTTGTTGTCAGATAAAAAATAAAGGGAATAAAAACGATGTTAACAACAATAATACATTATCAATCAATCATCTGCCATTAAATTTGTTTTCAAATCATAATAAGTGGCTCAAAATGTGGTTGTTTTTTGTATTGCATTAGGAATATGATAATATAATTTAAAAAGTTTGAAAGTCAAAAACTAAGGGAGCTTTTTTAATCCGCAAATCTCACTACAGTAGAAAATTATTTACATTTTTTCAAAGGTGTCTTTTTCCCAAAAAAGTTCTTTATACGTCATTAATAAAAATATTGTGAGTTGGCTATGTAAATTATGGAAGCAAACTAACCAGAATAATTGGAACATATTATGATAAAAAACTAGTATTATAATTCATATTAATATTTGTGTCATTTTCGTATCAAGTCATAATTATTTTTTCGTAATTTTTAGACATGTTAAAGTGCCTTTTAAACTTTGGAGCTGTCCTGTTACTATTTATTCCTTCTATCAGTAGTTATTTTTTACACTTAGATGCAAATGAGGAACAATGTTTCTTTGAGAGAGTGACGGAGAAAACTAAAATTGGTGTCATGTTTGAGGTTGCTGAAGGTGGATTTTTGGATATTGACTACAAAATTGTTGATCCTAATGGTGTGATAGTTGCTAAAGGTGAACGTGAATCATCTGGTAAACTTACAATCTCTGCACAAGTCGCGGGAGTTTATAATTTTTGCTTCTCAAATAAAATGTCTACAATGACACCAAAGACATTGGTTTTTGCTATTGAAGTCCAGTCTCCAGAACAAGAACATCCAGAAGGTGCTAAAGATAGTACTATTGATGCAGATTCCCAGAAATTAGAGGAAATGATACGTGAATTGTCAGCTTCTCTTACATCAGTTAAACATGAACAAGAGTACATGGAGGTACGTGAACGTGTTCACCGTGCCATCAATGAAAATACCAACAATCGTGTTGTTATGTGGGCAGTTTTTGAAGCAATAATCCTCGTTTCTGTTACTTTAGGGCAAATTTTCTACCTTAAAAGATTCTTTGAAGTTCGAAGAGTTGTATAAAATATGTCGAGGTTCGGTATGGTGTGTATTTAACAATCTTTATGATGTGCCGAAGCAGACTAGTTAATTTTTATTGTATTTTTTTAGTACTATATTTATTGACTATTCTCTTAGTTTTGTCAATTTCTTATATGATTATTAAGTTATTTTTTTTATTAACAGAATATATTTTACTTCCTAGAGGTGCATAAATAATAAATAACTTTGTTTTTTTAAACTAACTGTTTCAGTGTTGGTATGGAGATTGTTGTTACAACATAGTCTTGACATGTTGATTCTTTTTATATACTGTTAGATAGCGTTTGTTGATTAATATTAGATGACAAAGTAAAAACCTTCTTATCATAGTATTGACGGAAAGTTTATATCAAGGAGAAAGCCATACGTCATTTGTTCTATAGATACTTTTTCTTATAATATATTCTCTCCGTAATATTATAAATGTTTCCAGTTCCATTTTAGGAATCAAATAATAAATCTAAAATTAAAAAAAGAGTTCATTAAGAATTAATCAATATTTGTCCGAATATTTTATTAAAAGAGAAAATTAGTGTATACAATTTCCTTTAAATACAAAAATATTCAATCGTTATTTATGATTCTATTTCCCATTTTTAATAATTCATCATCTTTTTTCTCCTTTCAATTTAAAATAATTTTAAAAAATATAATTTCTTTATTTTAAGAATAAATATAATATTTTTGAAGAATGTTTAAATTTGAGGGATTTTAAATGAGTGAATAAGAGTAGAACCAAAATATTTCCTATTCATTTTTCAAATAGCTTATTTACTTTTCCTATTAAATATTCACTTTATTTGGTAGTTGGTGTTATTATGGATAGGGGTAATTTATAGTAATATGATAACTACGCTTTATGAAAAGATTTCCTTTTATTATGTTTAATACATTGAAACTATTAAAATCTTCCTGTAATATATAAAAAAGTGTAATTATTTCTTCAATCCAAATTGCTATCGGCTTATTTCCTTTTTGCTAAGTAAATGTAGAAAATATTTTTTAAGGTATTTTAACTTGTGTTACAAGAATATTGTGCATATCTTAGAATTGTATTTTAGAATTAAGCTTTTTATTTTAAATGTTTATATTATTTTTTTTGCTTTTAGAAATATTATTGTTTAGGTAACAAAAGATGGATTCTGAGGCTTTTAGAGTTTATGGCAAACAAATGGTTGACATTGTCGCAGATTATTGGGATTCAATGAGAGAAAGGAAACCACTTCCTGATGTTCAACCAGGTTTTATGAAAGACTTGGTAATTCTTTTTTTCTATTTATGAAATAACTTATCAATTAATTTTATAGATTCCTTCTGAACCACCAGTTAAAGGGGAAGAATGGAGTGAAATTTTTAAAGACATTGAATCTGTTGCATTAAACGGAAACACCAACTGGCATCATCCACATTTTTTTGCATACTTTCCTACAGCTCTATCATATCCCGCTATTATGGCTGATATACTATCTGGTGGTATGGCATCAATTGGCTTTACTTGGAAATCATCCCCATCAATGACAGAATTGGAAATGTCAATGATGGATTGGTTGGTTAAGGCTTTACAATTACCGACCTATTTCCTTAATTCTGATGATGGTCCTGGAGCTGGAATAATCCAAAACACAGCTTCAGATGCAACACTTGTAGCTATACTTTCAGCCAGAGCTCGTGCTGTTAAAAAGATAAGTGACGGTAAGTTTGATGTGCTATTAATAATAGTAGTTTATTAATTTGTGTTTGTTTTGTAATTGTATCCAATGTGTAATCAAATGTTTATATGTTTAATTTTGGTCTTGTCTTAATTATAGCTTTGAGTCATCGAAGTTGTCCCACAAATTTGAAAAATGGAGATAATACTATTTTATCATTAACAAATAATATCGCTTCTATTTTCATAGATAAGTTGGAGCTTATTAAAAAGAAAGTTATTAACAGTATTGGGTATAAAGATGATGAAGTTAATATAACAAATCCTGATATAACAACATTTGAAGCACACAATCCATCATTATTTGGAAAATTAGTAGCTTATTGTAGTGATCAAGCACATAGTTCTATAGATAAAGGAGCTATGCTTGCTGGTGTAAGATTAAGAAAACTTAAAAGTAGTATAAATAGTAAAACAAAAAATTATACAATTAATGGTGATGTTTTAAGAGAAGCTATTAAAGAAGATATTGCTTCCGGTTTAGTTCCATTTATTTTAATTGCTACTGTTGGTACAACTAATTCTTGTGCTGTTGATCCACTTGA
The DNA here is from genome assembly GCA_005656395.1 of Strongyloides papillosus. NCBI lineage: Eukaryota > Metazoa > Nematoda > Chromadorea > Rhabditida > Strongyloididae > Strongyloides > Strongyloides papillosus. Next base: position 261,911 of record SRSI01000043.1, read on the forward strand.
AGAGTTAGGTCCTATTTGTAATGAATATGGTATTTGGCTTCATATTGATGGTGCTTATGCAGGATCATTTTCCTTGTTACCAGAGTGTAAATATCTTATTAATGGAATTGAATTTGCTGATTCTTTTAATTTTAATCTCCACAAAGCAATGGCTGTTAATTTTGACTGTTCCCCAATGTGGTTTAAAGATGCCTCTGAAGCTATAGGTTATTTTAATGTTGATCCTTTATACCTCAAGCATGAGCATCAGACAACTTCTTTTGACTACAGACATCTCCAAATAGCTTTAGGAAGAAGATTCAGAAGTTTAAAAATGTGGTTTGTCTTCAGAAGTATGGGAATTGAAGGATTACAAGAATTTTTAAGAAAACAAGTGGAATTAGGGAAATATTTCCATGATATTTTATCAAAAGATAGTCGTTTTGAAATAATTGTCCCACAACACCTTGGATTGACATGTTTTAGAATTAAAGATTCAACAAATGAGATGAATGAAAAATTATACAATAAAATTGATAGTGATCGTAGAATACATTTGACTCCATCAAAGATTCATAATATGTATTTTTTGAGATTTGTTGTTTGTAGTCAATTGACAACTAAAGAAGATATCCAATTTGCTTATGATGTTATTGTTGAACTTTATAACAAGTTATTGAAAGAATAATCAGAAGATTTATTTTTAATTCTTGGATATTTTTTATGTAATATCCATTTATTTTAAAGGCATATAGATAATTGTAGAATCAAGAATGATAATATATATCTATAAATATGAAAACAAAATTTTCTATTTAATTATTCATTTTAAATTTTTTTTAACCACAAATCATATGAGTTTTCTCTTAAAAAATCTTGATTTTTTTTCATCTGTATTCTAAAAATAAGACAAAAATCATATTATTTTGAGTTATAATCATAGATTTCAAGTCTATTAAATAAACAAATTTGTTTATTCAAAACCTAAGAATTTTTACACCATTCTAATCTAAAAACTTGATTTGACATAAAAAATTTGTTTTTCAAGAAACTAATTCATCATTAATTTTTTATGTTAACAATTTATGAATAAGAACAATCAAAAATTATTTTTTGAACAACAATATTATAGATACCTTCACTTTACTCTTAATAGAAGATTTATTTTAAAAGAAATTGATGGAAGAATGAATCGTGACTCTTCTTAACAAATACTTCTACAATAAAATATTTACGTGAAAATCGTCACTCCATTTTCTTTTAAATTAAAATAATTTCACCTTCATAATAGTACATATACATATGAAGTAAGGTTGTAAGAGGAAAAGTTTTATAATATTGATATTTCAAAATTCCGTTACTCCATTATCTTAAGGCATATAAAATATGAAGATAAAGAATAAAGTGTGTTCCTTTTTATAAACAAAGGTTTTTCGTGATATTTACAATAACTTATATTAGCTAAGTTTTATATATATTTTAATAATATTATAATTTAAAAAGGAGTTAAGAATAGTTAAAGGTTTTTATAATTGTTTAAGCATACATATTAGTAATATACATAATTTAGATAAAGGAATTCTCAATGGTGAATTAAAAAGAATTATAAAGATTATTTGTCTTGTAATTCTTTTGACTATAATTATTTAAGATATTTGGAATGTGATGAATGATTTTATATTTATCTAACTATTTTGTTAAATGATAATTTACATATATATCAAAAATATTCTATTTAGAATTGTGTAAAATGTATCATCTACAACTGAAAATTATTCAATCTAGATCTCTATATAAAGGATGATAGATGCTTAAAATTATTTTGATAAAAGGACAAGATCTTTTTCATAACATCATTTATTTATCTGAATTGTTCAGAAAGTAAAACTAATATTTATATAAAGAACATAATTATTTATTATTATTTATCTAAATATCACTGTAAAAAGTTTTTATTTATAAAACAAGATAAGATACTTTTTACAGACATCTGGATCATCTTTTATATAGTAGATTTTAGAAGATTCATTTATTTTACATTTTTTAACAAATATCTTTTTATTTTATAAACATTCTTATAGTACTATTTGTCTATTATATTAACATTGATAAATTATATCATACACTTAAAAATGAAATTAATTTCCTTTTATATTTAATAATCTTAAGAGGAGATATATATTTTAAGTTCAAAGTTTGCATTAATATCTATGTAGGTACTCATATAGTTAAGGATTAAATTATATGCTTTCACTTATTTTAAATAACCGTTGTCTATCAATTTGTATTTATCTTATCATTTCTCTTTTATATTTTACCAAACTTAAATAACTAATGGTCAAGAGTCACTTCCACCTATTGAATCTCTTTACAAAAGGTGTGTCTTTCTCCTTTACCATTAAAAATATCATTCATTATTGTGAAGGGTTTTTGACGTGAAATGAAGTACCAGTCTATAATAAGATACATCATATGTCATTTGACGTTCTTCTTAACATTTATACATTTTTCTTACAAAATATAATTTCGAAACTTTTTATTAGATTTCTATTATTATTAACATAAATTTTTAAATATATTTGTACTAACTATTTATCTTATCTATTAATTTTTATAGTTTATTAAGAACTACAATTACTGGCAATATCTATAACTTGATTTATTCTATAAAAATCAAAAGAATGGTTAAATTTTTGACTACCTTTATTGCCATTGCCTCATTGGCAACAATCACTTCTACACAATCATCTACACCAGTTATTGGTGGAGCATGTAAACTTGGTACATCTGATGTACAAATAGGTGGAAAACAAACGCAATTTTTCTTGAAATGTGAATCCAATTCAGAGTAAGGATAATTATTTCTTTTATATTTACCTAAAAATATTTTTAGTTCCGGAGAGGGTCAAGGAGTTTGGGTTGTAAAATCACGAGCTGCTGCAAAGGCACCAGCACCAACTGTAACAGAAGAGACCCCTTCTGCTAAAGTTGAGACTCCAAAAACATTGTCAAAGTTGGCACAGCCAACAATCTGTGAACAAGATACTAACTCTAAACCAGGTGGTAAATGTTCTGCTCCAGTGACATGCCTTCAAACATATTATCCAGAAAGAAATTCTTTCCTCCAATGTGATGAGAGTACCAAAATATGGATAAAAAAATATTGTAAAAATCTTATGGCTACATTCTCTTTTGAACATCAAGCTTGTATCGGTGCTGAGAGACCTGGTGTTTCCCGTAAGTAATAGTTTGGTGTGTACTTTTTTTTCCTTTTTCTTTTTTAATATTATTTCCTTAAATCTAACTGCTTACGATACATATAATAGTTTCTGTATACTGCATTGAAAGTGAAAAGTGTAAAAATAAAAATGATTGTGAGGTAAATGAATTTTGTTCTAAATTGACAAAATGTTGTCATAAAAAGAAAAGTCATCTAATTGATGAGAATAGTATTTTTACTAAAAAGTTAAGAGAAGAGAAATCAAATAGAGATTTGATTAAAAATATTTCTACTAATAATGGACAGAGACTTATTTATTCTGCTACTACATTCAAGAATCCTAATATTGATTTACTAAATCTTGAAGGTACGTTTTTTTTATCTTAACAAATATTAACTATTGTTAAACTAAAAAACTAATACTAATTACTAAAAAAACTAACTTTAGAGAGTAATTTAACTAACAATATTAATAATAATCTGGATAATGAGCTCATAATTAAAAAATTTGAAAGAACAACTACCTCAACTAACATCTTTTTAACTAACAACATTACTAATATCCTGCACAAATCTTTACCTATTCACATATGTCCATCTAAAAAAAGATGTTTCTATCCACTTAATACATGTAATCATGGAGAGTATTGTGATAAAAATACAATGTGTTGTCATTTATATGTCTGTCCTGGTACTGGTAAAGCACCATTTAAGGAACCAGATTATTGTACATCAATCTACCAATGTCCATCAAACAGTGACTGTATCAGTGGAAGATGTTGTCGGAAGAGTGAGGATATCGTGGAGGTGTCAAATGAAATTATAATCAATCCCAAAAAAGTTAAAGATACCCAAAATACTGGTTCATTGGATAATTCAAAAAACGCCTTCGATAATTATAAATGTGAAATAGATCCATTAGCCGAGGAAACATGTTCTCTTGATGATCCATGTCCTGATGATAGTATTTGTGTTAAAGGAGTATGTTGTTTAAGACCAGTTACATCAATATGCAATAATGGATTATATTCCTTAACTATCCCACTTTCATGTAACATTGATAGTGATTGTGGAACGACGGCTAGATGTGAAAAAAATAGATGTTGCCCATTGGAGTTAAAGGAGTTGGAAGAAATTAATGAAAATGATAAAACTACAACAACTGAGGAGGAACCTGTTTTTGAGAAGATTATTGAATCAGAAAATAAAAATTCCAATAGTTTAAGCAATTTTTCAAGTACATTACCCATTGAAAATAGCACTATACCAGTAACAGATACATCACCATTACTAACAAATTTACCAATATATCCAGTATCACCAAAAATACTAACCCCCAATGAAAGATACATGTTAAGATTGTGTTACAACGGTCATGAATCTTTATCAACACCAGAGCGTTGTTCAAACAATCAAGATTGCCCCACTGGTTACAGTTGTAATGTCAATTTATGTTGTCCTGTTGATGAAACTTACACAACATCTCAAAGATTTGATAAAGAGTATGATGAAGAGAAATTGAAAATGTTTAATGGAGAGATAAAAAGAAGTGATGAAAAAAATTTTACTACTCTCCTGACAGGTGATGAAGAAAGACAAAAAACCGAAGATCTATCAATGAATTTTAATAATAACACACAAAATTTGATAAAACTTCCAGAACCATTGAGAGAAGAGGAGAGTATTGATAAAAGTGTTCAAGATACAACAACTGTAATTAAAATATTTGATAAGAAAAAAAATCACTACAATGATGATGATTTTTAATTTATGCCTTAGTATTAAATTATTTCACATAAAAAGTTAATAAAGATTAATTATTATCATTTACAAAAGAATTTACTATATACGAAAGTAGTATATAAAATGAATTACAAAAATAACCTTCAACCTTCAAAAAAGATAAGGAGCAATATATTTTATAATTATAATTGTTTATTTATGTGATAAGAAATATAATGAACCATTTTATAATCTATCAATGCCTAATTAATTGGAATTGAGAATAAAACTTAGATATAGTAATAATTATTAATAATACCTATTTTTGAACTTTGGAAAGTTTTACTTTTTATTATATTTTTATCTTTTATCATTATTTTTATTACACGTGAAAAATTATAAATATAGATAGAGTCTTTTCTTATCTACTAACTATGTCAAGTAATAATGAAAATAACTTTTTCACCTTCATATGAAGTAAATATTATTTCATATATTTATACTTTCTATGGTTGCCCCATAAAAAATAATTAAATAATCTCTATAAAGTTCATTACAGATAAGAAAATATCGTTTTACATATAAACAAAAGTATAACAGATATTTTTGTTAAAAATTTATTTCTCTTTAACATATCTCTCTATATATACATAATAAAGTAATCAATTTTATTTTTATAAACCATTGATGTTAATTATAAAAACCTTTTTCAGTACCCCCCTCTACGACCATGTTCTTGGTATTATTAATATCAATAATAGTTATATTATTTCTGATTTCAAGATACGTTTTTGATATAGACGACATCTTGAAATTCCAGAGAGCTCTTCACAATATTGTTAACAAAAAAGATCAACATCTTTTCTCAAACATCTTTCATGTTGATGAAAAATCAACAAGAAACGGTGGTGAGTTGGTTGGGAAAGTGTTAAGAGTATGTTTGTAATTTTGTAATTATAAGAAAAAATATTTTTAATTTTTTTAGTCACATGGTGTCCAAGAGATATTTACATTATGTGGTGGACACATATCCCCTATATTAGTTGCCTGTGAAAAGGAAAATATCAAAGTTATAGATACAAGACATGAAGTTACGGCAGTCTTCGCTGCTGATGCTGTTGCTAGATTAAGGCAATCTATTGGGGTTGTTGCTGTCACGGCCGGTCCTGGACTTACAAATACAATTACAGCTATAAAAAACGCTCAAATGGCTGAATCCCCAATATTGTTGTTGGGTGGCGCTGCACCATCATTGTTAAAAGGTAGAGGTGCATTACAAGATATAGATCAATTGGTGTTATTTAAACCATTATGTAAATATGTTTGTAGAATTACTAGATTACAAGATATTATACCATCGATTAAGAAGTGTATTCAAATTGCAAGAAGTGACACACCAGGACCTGTATTTGTTGAGTTTCCTGTTGATATGTTGTATCCATATCAATTGGTTATAAAGGAAGCTGGAATTGTACCAAATCCAAAAACTTTGTTTAAAAAGATTGTTAATACTTATATATTTTATAATATTTCAAAACAATTCGGGAATGCTTTTGTTCCAGCCAACACAAATCCATTACCAGTACATATACCATTAATTAAAGATACTGAGATAAGTAAACTTATCCATTTATTAAAAGAATCAAAAAGACCATTATTGCTAATTGGATCACAAGCTACATTACCCCCAATAAAAGGTAATGAATTAAAGGAAATCGTTGAAGATTTAGGAATACCATGTTACCTCGGTGGTATGGCACGTGGATTATTAGGTAAAGAGAGTAAACTTCAAATGAGACAATGCAGAAGGGAAGCTTTAAAAGAAGCCGATCTAGTTATATTAGCTGGTACAGTACCAGATTTTAGATTAAGTTATGGTAGAGTGTTCTCACCAAAATCAAAAGTTGTATCAATAAATAGGAATGAGGAACAATTGAAGAAGAATGAAAAAGTATTCTGGAATGGGGAACTTTTAATCAAAGCCGATGTTGGAAGTAGTTTGAAAAAATTGTTGTATGCTAAAAGACATACAGAAACTATAAATATTGATGAATGGATTAATACTTTAAGGAAAAGAGATGATGATAAAGAAAGTGAAAATAGAAAAAAGATGGAAGATAATAATACTAGTGGAGGTTTGAATCCACTAAAAGTTTTAAAACAATTAGATGAAGTTTTGACTGATGATACAATCCTCGTTGCTGATGGTGGTGATTTTGTTGGGTCAGCTGCTTATATAGTAAGACCCCGTGGACCATTACAATGGTTAGATCCTGGAGCCTTCGGTACATTAGGAGTTGGTGGAGGTTTTGCAATCGGAGCTAAAATCGTCCATCCCGAAAGACCTGTTGTTATAATCTATGGTGATGGTTCATGTGGATACTCAATAATGGAATATGATACCTACGTACGTCACAATCTCCCCGTCATATCAGTTGTCGGTAATGATGCCTGTTGGTCACAGATAGCCCGAGAACAAGTTCCAATGTTTAACAGCAGTGTAGCAGTCAACTTAGCACATACCAAATACCATGATATCGTTAAGGCTATCGGAGGTGAAGGATACCAATTAACTGAGGATGATAACGATGAAAATATTAAACAAACAATGGAAAAAGCATTAAAAGAAGGAAAAAAAGATAAATCAAGTTTAATAAATGTTATCATTGGTAAAAGTAATTTTAGAGAAGGAAGCATTAGTGTATAAAAAATAATAGTTAATATTATTTTGTTTTATTATATTTTTCCATAATTTTTATGAAATAATAATAATTCTTCATATTCCTTTATTTTATATAAACAAATAAATTTGTATTTTAATTTTTATTGTTATTAATTATTATGCTATGAAAATAAATTATATTATACTTTTGAATAGGCATATATACAGAAGTGGGAATTAAAATTATTAATCAGCCAATGATTATAGAAATGTATTATTATTATATGATTTATAAAAATAATAAAATTAAAGTCAAAATGATGATAATTTTATTATTTATAAGAACAAAAGAAAAGTCTTACTCTTGAGATTTAGTTATTCTTTAGTTATATAGATAGATACCATGTGGAAAGTTATATATAATTCTATTGTTCTAGGCTAATGAACAATTAACAAAAGTTTGTGACTTTTATAGTTAGAAAATGTCAAGACTGTTCCTGTCTTTCTTTGATTTATGAGTAACAATTTTTTTATAATGTTAAAAATAAATTGAATGTATTGTATTTTGTTTGCCATCAACAAGTTGATATTTTTATTATAAATTATTTATATAGAAATATGTATTTATACAACTTAATTTTGTTTATAATAAAAAATATTCTAAAAATAAAGTATTTCAATAGTAGGATAGATATGCTGGTGGTTGTGATTAAGAATTTTTATGTTGATAACATATGGAAAATTTTAGTTTTCATTTCCCTCATAAACATATAAAAATATACTATCCTATTTTATTAAATAATTTGTATTAAAATTTGTCTTTACTAATTGAAAATATTTGTATGGGAATTATTTTCTAAAATATCTATAATAAAAAGGAAAACTAAATTAGTGACTTGCACATAATATATTCCTAAAGTGGTTATTCATTTCCTAAATTGGCTTTATCAATTTTATTAACTAGTCAATTACTTTTCCATTTATCTTTTTCACCTTTAAAATTAATTTATTTCTTCAAAAAGAGGAAATTACCAATTTAAGTGTTATGTATCTATTTTATTCCAACTATCTTTATTAGTTATGCTTTTTATAAATGTATTAATAATATATCATAATCATCATATTATATTTTGATATAATAGAAAAATATCCTATCATTATCATAATGTTCTTTTTAATTAACTTTTAGGCAATATTTTAATGAGAATGAAATTTTTCCTTCTATAAAAGGGTTCTCTAGATTACTTAAAAAGGATATTGTTAAGTATTCATTAGGTTGTTTTTAAAAGCCGAAATATTATGTATTAGTACTATATTTTTAGTCCTAAAAATTTTTAAAGACAAGAATGTTTAAATATCCGTCTTAGAAAATATAAAATAAAAAGTCTTTGACAAAAATTTTTAATAACTTTTGCACTTCTCTTTAAAAGTCAATTTCTATGTATATAGTGATTAAAATTTTTAATACATATCTTATCAAAAATATTATTTTTTTTATTTGAAGTGTTTAGATGTATTATGGTTTTTCAGTCAAAATTATTATCTCTTTTATCTGATAGCTAAACATTTTAAAATAAAAGTATAGACGTCGGCAAATGTTATTTGAGATATCAAAAAGTTGACAATGAGAATATTAATAACCTTGTAAATTTGTAACATCTTACTTTTCCTACAAATAAAAATCATTTTATTGTGGTTGGAGAAGATATAATTATATAAAGAGAGATGTCAAAAGGTAGAAGTGTAATATGAAGTGTAATAAATTAGGTAGGATAAGAAGATTAAAGAGTTTCCATTTGATGTTTGATTGACTTCATAAATCAAAGAATCTTGTTATCATTAATTTTGTTACCTTAATTAATTTATAGTATCGTTTTACATATTATACTCATTTTTACTACTAGTAGGTAATTAATTATCATGTAAAGTCATTTTCATTGTAAAAATCTTAGTTAAATATTTGATTTTGTGTATATCTTTTAAAAATTTTCGTCTATGCTAGATGAGGAAAATAAATTTTTCTTTTTTTTGACATATCAACAAATTCTGAACATATCACTCTTAAGATCCCTTGTGTCTGCCTTTGAAATTCATTTGTAAAATCTTTATTCATTACACTTGTAAGTAATATTTCATCTTCTTTACACATCTATATTCATCATTCACACAAAAACATATTCTACTTCTATTACCATGGGACAATATTCATATATTGTGATATGTAAATGAAATATTTAATCTTTTGTTGAACTGTATTTACAAAAGTTATATCCATAACAAATGTTAACATAAAGATATGGAAAAGTATTAACATTTCACTATCTTCAATTTTCAAGATAAGTACCACTTTGAAGGAGGTTATTTAGATTATAATTAGTTTTCAAAACCTTCTTGTCCATGAGTTTTTATATCTCTCAAACAAGATATACTATCTTAAATTGTTTATTTTCTACTAAAATATATATTCCTGATCTTGAAGTCTTAATTACTAATATAAAATATTTTCTTATTTTATCTTTAATAAGGAAATGTCCTTTGTTAGTGACAAGTTAATTTAAAATACTTCTTTTGCATTAACTAACTTTTCCTAACCTCTTATTGAAATTAATTAAAATTAATTCTCAAAACTTTTATAATCACATATGACATCTTTATATATTTTATATAAAACTTATCACATTTTTGTTATTATTAAAACATTAAATCAAATATTTTATTCTCAGAATATTATTTTATTTTTATTAATTAACAATTTTACTCTATAATTTAAGCTTACATAATTTTAACTAAAATTACTTAACTGGTATCATTATTTGTTTTTATAGAAGCATGAATTATTATACAAGTATAGTGAAACTATGTAGTAATTAAAGAAAATAATAATACCAGTATTTACAATTCATCTTCGAAAAGTCTACTTATTTATTTCATAAAAATTAAATCTTTTTTCATCTGGAAAATCTTTTAACATTTTTCCTAAAAATTTTTTATAGTCGTTAATTCACCTTTTTATAAGTAGTTAAATCTTTTTTTTAATTCTGGTATCAAAATTATTACTTTTTAGATTTTTGCATTGAATATATTTATATATTTCCCTTTTAATTACATAGATAGATATTTAAATACATGATGTAATTATGTTTCTTTAAGTTTATTCCTCTTACACTATTTTACGACCATTATCTTTCTATAGGATTTTTTTCTTAAATAAAATTCTAAAAAATTTTAACAATAAAAAATTGTCATAATTGTCTTTTTATATACAATAAAAGATGGTAACAGTCTTTAATTGACGATTCAATAAAAATAAATATATCATTAACATTTCCACCACCTGGATTGAGTAACTTAAATATCTTATTATGAAAAAAATATTTGTGATTGAGTTAACTCTCTAACACAACTCTAATGAAATACCAATTATTTTTTTTATAAAAATATTTTTCTTCAAAAGACTTTAAAAATTACCTCTATTATTTTATTTCATTTAAATCGGATAAAAGAAGATTTCTTTTAAATTACCTTTCATAATTATTTTACGCTTATTAAAAGATTATGATATAATTATCAATTTCTCTTTTTAGTAGTTAAAACTTTTATTTATATAAATATATTTACTATATCCTTGACTCATATTTAATAAAATAAATATATCTATCATTACTGAACCGTTACCTTTTATCTTTTTACCCAAGAAATTATCATATACATACTTCTATTATGGGTATATATTCCGCTAATTATATACATATTTTTCTTGTAAAAATAATTTTTATATTAATAACAAATTTAATAACTTATTTATTTTTAATATCTATAATTAATTACCATTTTTAAATACAAAATAAATATTTCGCTTATTTTCATGTATCTTTGTGAAATATTTAAAGTATAAATAAATAAATATAAAATATTTATCAAAAATACAAATATATCTTTATATTTAAATACAATGATTAATAATTTTTTCAAGAAGATATGATATATTACCATTAATAAGAATATCATTGACCTAAAGAATAGTTAGAAATTAAAATGTTTTATAAAAGCTTTTTTCAATATTTAAGTTTATTTTATCATGAATGAGAGATTTATCTTTAATATTATTGAGATATCAACTTTTTACTATTTGATACATTAAACTCAAAATACCATTTATTTACTATTTATTTGTTTTTAAATATTTTATTATTATTTTCTAATGAACCATAACATTAAAACTATAAAAGAACAATTATTACTTAAAGTATTATACCAAAATATGTTATAAAAGATCAAAAAGACCCGATTTTTCTTTTGAAATTATATAATTCTTTTATTGGAAGTCGTATATGTAACAATAAACTTTATCTACCTTCTGTTATTACTAATCAATTAACAATAGGAAAAGCTTTTGACTCCTAAATACTGAAATATGCTTGAAGTATAATGTATCCTTATAACATAACAATATTATGGTAAATTATATAAAGGTGTAACTAGAAGAAAATTTTTTTTTCTCATTGAGTAATGATCTTTTTTTATCTATCTAATATATGTATATTATTATTTACATAACTATCAAAAATGATTTCAATGTAAGTATTCATAATTATTACAATAAATATTATATTATTTAAATACCATTTTTCATTTTACACCATCATAATATATTTATACATTAATATAAAGTATTAAAATGGTTTGCTTTTAATTTTCATTTAATCATTATAATATCATAAAAATTCAACAAATACATTCTTTTATCGTTTAAAAATTTTTATATACATTCTAAACCTCTAAATATAAACTTTTTTATTTTATTGAAAACATTATTTAATAAAATTTTTGATTGCATATTTATATTGGTATACCAATTATAATATTTTGATTAAAAAAGTAATACCATAAATTAAATTATCTTAAACATATTATTTCCCTCGTTTTAAGCTAACTTATCTCATTAAACACATATATTTATTTACACATGATCCAATTATTAAATTAGAAATTCTTATTCTCATTATATATTTACATTAATCATCTACGTTAATCTAATATAAGTTTAAGCTTATCAATAGTAATCTCTTAAATCTACATAACTTTTGATTAAATCACCAAAAATGTTTAATTGAAGAAAGTTAACAATTTATTTTATATTTACTTTTCGTTATCAGGAAATATGAAGGTATTAAGTGATGATAAAGTCAAATACAATAAGTAATGTTTTTATAAAATATTCAATTCTTATAAAGTACAAAATAATTCCTGATAACATAATATATAATATGATATATTTTTAACCTGTTGATCAGGTAAATAAGATAACGGTTTTGTCACTGTATTTGTCACTTATTTTGATACATCATTTATACTTTTATCTTGACAAGTTGATTAATAAACTTCAAAATAATTTGAGTATATATATATATTGTTCTTGTGATATATTCATACCACCTATAGTTAACAATAATAGTTCAGTTCGTAAATATAATTTATACTATTTATGAGTACACTCTATTTTAATACAAAAATATTTTATTTATATGGTGTAATAGTTAAGATATTTTCAAACATAAATTAAATTACATCTCTATATTTTTATCGCTAGAAAAATTCTATTACCAGTTTAATTAAGGAGTAATAAAATAAGAAAACTTATCTAGATTATGCCTTAAGATGGTTGTATAATTGTTGTCACAAAAATTTTTTATTCTATATCAATTTTTATTAACATATAAAATTAACTTTCCTACATATTTAAAATATTTCAATGATAAAAAGTAATTACACTTATTTATAAGTGATAAATTTGTCATGGAAAAGTGGTAAAAATGTCAAATCATAAATCTTCTGTAACAACTTTTATATTTAATGTGAAATTTTTGGAGATCTTTCAATAGTTAAAAAGAGAATAATCTTAAAATTTATATTCATTTTATTCATCTTATAAGGCTATTTAAAGAAGATAAATATTAAGAATTATTATTTTTATTGGCAAATCATCTATTGATATTAAAAATTCTATATCTTTTATATACAGTAATCTAGTGATAATACTTTAAATAACTCTTGACTGTTGTATATTAAACATTAATTATTTCTGTTTACCTATTCAAATATCTTGATCTATTGATAAAATATATTTATATATTATTGTGTATTTTTAAAAATATTCATTACTTCTCTCATAATATAACTAATATTTGTATTTTTGAATATATCTATTCATAACTTTTTTTTCCTCTTATTCATTAAATCATTTGATAAAACAAAGTAATGTGTTTTATGCATATATTTATACAATACTTTTTTTTACACATTTGTTATATCATCTATTCATCAGAAATAATTTAAAAATAAATATTATTTGGAGATTAATTTAATTCACATTAAAGCAGACAATTGTTTTTATTATAATAAATTGAATGTGTCAAATGAGAATATATGTGCATTCCTATATTCCTGTATTTCTTACAGTAAAGTTTTCATTGTATTACAAAATTTTGTTTAACTTTTATTTTAACACTTCTGTTAGCATGTTAATGCACTTTTAATAGGTGATTTCGTTACTCTAAGTACCTTCTTATGAGGATAATCAATTAATATTATTATGTCATCTAACTTAAACTCTTCAATTTTAGTAGAATTCAAGTAGTATTAGGAGAACAATTATGTCATTAGGTGAATTTAAATTTAACTTATTTTATATATATTAATTCCTACATGAAGCCTGGGAAAAGTAATAAAACATTTTTGAAGTAATAACTCTTATGTATAGTGTATTCAATTGTCATTTGATTAATATTAATGATTTTGATTGCCTAAATGTTTCAAGTGATTTCTAATTTCCTTTTTACAATGACAACTTTTGGACAAAAAATTTTTAAATAATTATTTTATTGTTATAAAATGCCATTAATCACAAAAGAAAAAAGACCGATTCGCTCAATATGTCATAAAATTTTATGAAAATATTACTTACAATATTATTTAAGTAAATTAGAGTGTATTTAGTACAGATTTTTTATGTAATATAATTTTATAGAATTAGAAGCATTTGGAAATAGTCAAAAAAAAGTGTATGTTTATATATTCTTAATATACATATTTATATTTCCTCTCTTAAGATAATATATTACACTTAGTATCATTACAAATATATTCATTATAAATATAATTTTTATGTTTAAATAGTTTTAGGAGGGCTCTTAAATGTATGTTAAAGAAAAAATCAAAATTACAACTAAAATAAATGAAGATTTATAGATATCACTTTCATTTTATTTGTGCTATAAAAGTAATAGTAATATTTTATTTTTTTATGAACTTTAAAGAATTTATCCAAATACGAGAATGTGTCATTAATTCTCATAATCTAACTTCATAAAACATTCACCGAATATTTATTTAAAAAATTATCATGAAGTGCCAATCTTATAATATTATTTACTTACCCATATCAGCTGGCTTTTTGCCGAACGATCATTATAAACTTTTTTATTATCCTTAAAACACTTCATGATGTTCAGCGGTATAGTTTCTTTTATTGAATAGTACTTAAATTTCCTTAGAATGACAAAAGAAAATAGTTCATGATATTTGAAGATAAAACTTTTTACTAGTTTTATTAAATGTTCAATTTTACCTCTTTATCTCTCTTGAAGATTCTTGTTATTGTTGATAATTATTATATTAAATGTTTTTATCAACCAACAAAAGTTCATATATATAAATATATTGAGTTTAATGACCTTTAATAAAATATTGTAATAAAATTTTTACAGTGTCGGTTGATGTTTTAAAATTCCTTTGCATTATACTGTACATTTACAAGCTGTTGTTTTTGTTTCTTTCCCGAGATCCGGCATCTCATCTTTTTATAGGATCTTTTTTATTTTATAATTATTAGAAAACCATATGAAAGTATCTTTGATAGAAATTATAAAACATCTTTTTATAATTGAAAATGATAATTAAATTTATACCCGTACTCTTGACTTGTTGATATATCATTTAATTATAAACTTCAAAAACCTTCCAATTATAATTATATTAGATTTTATTAAATATTCATGTTTATATATCAGATCAAAAAGTCGGTGTTAATATATAAACACTAAAAAAACATTATAATTACCAATGAAGAATATCTTCAAGGTTTATTAACCCTGAATATAAAACAGTATTGTTAATTATCTTCTCTAATGTCGGTGAAGATGACAGTTCCTTTTATTTTAAACTCATTAAAAGCATGTATCAATACTCATTCTTTTCAATTATTAATATGTTGTCATTATTCTTCCATTATTACATAGATATCTAGAGAATGTCAAAAACAATTGGTCGGCACTTTGTGTTTTATTAATAGAAAATTTAATAACACGTAAATAGAGAAACATTCTAATTATATGGTAGAAAAAACCCGCTACTAGTTAACATTAATGTGTCAACTGCTAACTTGTTATTTTTTTAATTCTCTAACAACTACCTCTTTACAAACTTTAGCAATTGTTACATCCCTTTAAGAAGGTACTTTAAACTCCTTACCTATCACTTTGCCAAAATCGGCACTTCTTATAAGGTTAATCGGTCAAAGATTGCGCAAGCATAGTAAAATATTATATTTCTATTTTATTTTTTCCACCTAACAACAGGTGGTATATATATGAAGTTTTTGAATTTAAAGTTATTATTAAAATAAACAACTGCTGTTATTTTTACTTCCATATTAATTAATTTTTCTATCTTAAAAAAGAATAACTTTAAACTGATTTAGAGATTAGTACTCCCCCTACTAATCTTAAATTTAATTTATTCTTAATGCTTCAAGAATTACAATTTCAATCTCATTTTTTATTCACTCTATCTCTTTTCTTCTTTTTATTATATAATCAAGAATAGATGAATAACTTGATGATTTGGTAATAAAATGTTATTTTAAAATTAAGCATTCCAAATTATGATTCAGTTTTTAGAAAGAGATAGTTAATGGTGTTCCTAATTTAATAAAACCAATCTTCATCTTTTTTTTTAATTTTTCATTTTATATTCCTATTATATGGTCACAACCATGAATGTATAAGTTGCTGCAAATTTTTTTTACATAAATTTCAATATAATTTCATTCTATTTATTCACATTGGTACATATAAAATATCATTATGTTCTTATGGCAAGATATTTTAACAAACAATCATCCAAAATAGTTATTTTTATAAAAACTAAATTCTTTTTTTCCTATTTTTGACGTAAGGATAAATTAAACTTTTTTGAGAAAGTTGTATTTTCTGACGTTATTATTACAATTTCCTTTACACATATATGCCAGGTAAAATACGTCCATGAGTATTTAATTACATATATACTTCAATAAATAAATATATACATTATATTTTTTGATAAGCATAACTTCTTTTTTAACATTTTTGCATGTTAAAAGTTTATTTGAAAATAAAAGTACTTTATTCATGACATCTGCCAAAATTGTCCTTACTACGAAATGCAGTTAGTTATTGTTTTAACAATGTGATTATTTAGACAATCTACACCCCTGGAAGGTTGATAATTTACTTCCGAAACATCTTTAATATAATTATTAAAGTGAGAAAATTTTTTTATGACACCAATTATCCAGGTGTTTTTATTTCTTATCCAAACTTCCTTAAAACAATTATCTTTTGAGAATAATAAGATTCTCTTGAAAGGTGGAGTTGTTTTTCTCATATAATTAGGTAGGTTGGTTTTTATTAAACTTGTCGCAGGGTATATAAAACTTTTTACATATGGCAATCTTTACATAGTGCTCACAAACATATCCTGTTAAGGGTAATATAAGACTTTCCCGAGATTTAAAAAATATAATAACAAAAAAGTAAATCTTCGGCACCCTTTTATTATCTTTTATTTATTCTATTTTACATTTAAGAATCCCAGCTTGTTAATCTACCTTTAAATCCTATTAGATGTCCTCTTAATCATGATCTTTTATGTAAATATAAATCTTTTAAGGAAATTTATTTTCCTACACCTATATCATTTCAAGTTTATTTTCTCAATCAACAAACATTTAAAATGATATGATATTTTAATGAAAAAATTATTTCTGTATGATTAGACACATCTGTTCGCTATAATTATGAAAGTCAAAACTTTCATCAACTTATTAATAATATATATACATATTTAATAGTTCATAAAATTTAAATTCTAATCCCTGTCATAATTTGTTCATATAATCAATCAACAAAAATTTTGTGTCCTAATCTCCACACATCATTCATATTATTATTACTATTTAGATGATGGATTATATATATTTTTTTAGTTTAGATATATGAAATCTGTTTATATCAATTAATTTGACACTTGATCCATTATTTTGTTGTTTCCTCTTTTTATTTTCTAATACATCATTCTAGCCATGGTTTGTGATTGAAAGTGGGAGATATTCTGAAAACTTAAATTCATTATATATACTTCTCAATCATATGCAATGTATATTTTGACCTTCATAGAAGTGATATTTAAGGATTCACTCATTATATCTTTTTTTACCTAAAAAAGTTTTCACCACCTGTCTTATTGAAGATTTTTTTAACCTCATCAGAAACCATCATTCTTAATAAATTTCCCATTAATCAGCTGTTGTTTCATATATATCTTAATATCTCTGTACAACCTATTATTGTTAGGATTATGTCAATTATTAATACAATCATCATATTGTTTTCATCATATTAAATTGACAGTAAAAGATAATCCTTTTATACAAGAATTGTTGCTTCAATCATAAATTGTATTGAAACAATATACTTAACTTCTTATTAATCATTTTTATACCACTTAATATATTTTTACTACCATCTAAATTATATGGTGTTGAGTTTTTGATGGAGAACAATATTTTAAGGATAATCCTTATTAAGTTTTTAATAATATAAAATAACAGGTGCGTGCCAATAAAGTATATTGTTTTATTATTTTTTTATTAACTATCTATTAATTTTTAGGTGTTTATTGTCTTATTAATGAGTATCTATCATTAATATTATTATGTATATAAATTTTTATAGTCCCACCCAATATAAATATATATATAAGAATAAATTAGGATATATGGTTAACTTCATTTAATTCACAATATCCCTCATTAACTTCATTTCATTTTTTGATGACCTTATATTTATTAAATAACTATAATACCATTATATAGCTAATATATACCAACCAAAAAGTATAAATTTTTATTTAAATATACATAATAATACAAATTTAGTCATCTATATATATATTTATTGTTATTTAATCAAATTACATAATTTTCACAGCCAATGATAAATAAATTTGTTTCCTATTCTTATTTCTATTTCATTAGGATTTAAAGATATTAAAGTGATGGGGGGAAGAAATTAGGATATGATTGTATTTTTAACAGTTTTGGTAGTCTAAAAAGGATAAGCAAATTAGCATTTTCTATACATCTATAAATTGTTAACATAATTTTATTGGTAATCACTAACAACAACAACTATTACTTTAACTCCAATCTGATTTTACGGAGAAAGAAATAGTTTTTATTTTAAAAAATTTATTATTTATAGACAATCGGTCTAAATTATTTTACTAATTCTTATTTTTCGCCATCATATGCATATATTTTTCAATATTTTATTTGTTTATTTTTTAGAAATAAAGGAAAACAAAAGTTTTATAAAATGGTATGTGAATGTATACCACCACCACCAGTATTTGATTTGGAACCACCACCGGATCCATCGTTTATTTTTGAATTTCTATCAGATGAACCTATATCATTATTAAGGCAGGCACAACTAGAATCATGTAACTATATTCCTGTACTTGAAGTTCTAGATATAACAAATAAATTTTCTAAAATTTCACCAGAAACATTACCAATATTACTATTAGGTCTCCTATTTATTCTTATTATATCTCTAATAATTATAATAATTGTTATTAAATATAAAAGGCAAGTTTTGAAGTATCAAAATTTTTACAGGATACGTAATATATACTTCCTACCAGAAGATATATTATATCTTCTCACTATGCAAAAAAACATATATCATTATCTGACAGAAGTTGATTTTTTTATTATAAATATCTGCTATATGTTATGATTTATAAATCAAAACAAAACAGTAGTTATATATGTTCCATTAGATGTGAGATGTTTGTAAATTAAGAGCTAATAAATTACAATCATTAACTAATCATATTATTTAAATTTTAGATCTAGACATACAACAAAAAGTAATTCAATTAAAAAGTTATCATCATCTGGACCTCATTTTGATGTTTGTGGTGGATCGTTATTCTGCGGACCATCACCACAGTACAATGTTGTTTTAAATAACTCTTCTTCATCTGGTGAGTCCAACTGCAACTGGTCAATTCCATATGAAAAAACATTAAGAAATATGGGTAATGGGGTAAATGCAATGTATGGAAGTACATCTAATCATGATATGCTTACATATCAAATGTCTTATCCAATAAAAAATAATACTTCTAGGAGTATGTTAAGACCATCACATTCAACGACTTTAAGACTTCCTGTATCTGAGGAAGGATATTGTACAGTTAGACATTATGACGACTTTACAGGATATGCTGAACCGGATGTAACAATTCATACATTTAGGAAACCACCACCAAAATGTCCACCACCCCCACCACCAAAAAGGGTTGATGCTAGTAGTATTGTACCATCAGATAATATAAGTTCGTGCTCCTCAACAACAGAAAAGGAATTGGAGAGGATACATCAAAGTGAAAATAGCATATCACCAGTTGCATTACATAATAATCTAAAATACCCTCATGGAGGTAGGGAATCAGGATATGGTACTGGACCTTCTCGTCTTCAACATCATATCTCAAGTCCGAAAACTCCAAAAAACAAAAATTATGTCTCACCAAATACGAGTCTTAATACTACCGGTCAAGAAGGAAATATGACATATGTTTAGAACATTTGCAAATCAAGAAAGTAAAAATAATTTTTAAAGCAAAACATAGGTCATATTTATTTTTTAAAAAGAAAATTTTTCCAGTGATAACTAATATATAAGAAGGAATAACTCATATATTTGCCATTTCAAGTTGCCTTATCATTTACTTTTATTTATACTTATAACCTCAAATCCCAATTCCAATGATTATGATAAATTAATATGTGTATTAATTGATTGTAAAAATACTAGTCATTATTGTGTGTTTATTTTTATTTACTAATAAAAATTTATTCATAAAAAACTTTTTCAAGGTTTCTTTTTTTTACAGTAATTCATCTTCCATGTTTTATTTAAATAGTTTAATTTGAGGGGAAAAAATTATCTATTGTTTCTATCTGTTACTTTAAATTAATTATGTCATTTTTTTTATACTAATTATTCTTTTTTAAAAGGTCATGTTGGTGAAAAAATTTTATATAATATATGGTTTTTTAAAGTAATAAAAAGAATGATAATTAAGAATTGTAGTTTCTGGTTTTTTTATTTACTTTCGTAACTACTCTTTAATGAATGTATGCAATGGAAGATGTAACGTTAACGTTTTTAAGCCCCTTGATTTCGGAATTTAATTCTGAGATTTTGTATATAGATATATTTCGAAAAAAAATACCGAAATTTGAAAAAAAACTTCTCCAAAGTAGGAGAAAATTGAGAACGAAGTGTCAAAAATGGCAATTTTTTTCTAATTAATGGCTAACAGATATTTCAATAAAAAAAAATTAACAAACACACACATAAAATTAAGTATACATGAGTATCATTACTTTGTTGGACAAATTCAATTATATAAAGATTAAAAAATAGTGGTTTTTTGCATTTTCAGAAAACTTTTTGTGTAATAATTTAGCTATTGAAAATTTTTACGAACATTTTGCACTATATGAAACGTTCTCGGTTAAATTTTCAAGAAATGTTGTCATGGACTTCTACTTGAAAATGCATAATGATTAGTAGAAACTAAGGAGGGGAAAGAATCTGTTCTCAAACGTTTAATATTACTTCAAAGTTTATTTTTAAAAACATTAAATATAAATCTAACAGATAGTATCTGATAAAAGAACGAATAATTTGAACTTGAAGTACTAATAAGTTAATATTTAAAATTCATTGATTCTTTAAAATAATAAATATATATATCATCAATGATATATACATACGTAAAAAAATATTCCAATGGAATTTTCCTGATATAAGATAGACGCTTCTTCGACTATTTATCATTATTATCTAGAGATTGTTGAGCTAATAATTTTGAGGAACTAGAATCAGGAGTTGATAAAACATAATCCTTTAAATTCATATTTAAAATCATTCTCCTTCTCCGAATTGTGTTTTTCAATCGATCTTTTCGTTTTGTAATTCAGATTACCTTTATGTGTTGTCTTCGATAAGTCAAATAATATGTTTCTTTTTATAGTAATTAAAAATGGTAGAAGAAATTTTCATTGAAATTGCAAAACAAAATTGACATTTTTCTTTTTATCGGTTCATGTGTTATTAGAAAATATCAATTAGTTGTTTTAGATCGACTTCTCTCTTATCATTGAATGTCATTTTATTGTTCTATCAAATTGTTAGGATTATTTCAAAATACATATTTGCACTTTCGGACATTGATAAAAGTAAATCATCCAAATGGTAGAAATAAATTGAAAAACTTTTAGTTATTAGTGAAATACTTTATCAAATGCTTTATAAATTTTTTACTTGAACGTTAAATGACTTCCACATCAAGTATCTCCTGACGGAAAACTGTAAATATTAGATAGTATATAATGCTAGGATTTTCGTTTTATCACTATTTTTAGTATAAACTCTTCTGGTACTTGCATATCAACTTGATTTTGTTTCTTATTTTTTTATTAATGACTGATAATTATAGATTGGTTTCAAGTTTTTTACAGAGATTAACCGAACCCTGTAAAGGTTAAGATCGGAATACAGATAGATATGGTTCTTGAGATTGAAAAATCTAGTGGTGAGTCATTTGTCATAACATTAGTATTACCACTAAATTTAAAATATTTATCATTTCAGAAGATTCATGCAAAATCGAGAAAAAAGTAACAAAATTCAATATTGTATGGACAATAGAAAACTTTTCTAAACGTCTTAAAAAGACAGGTGAACGAATTGATTCACGAACTTTTGTAGTTGGAAGCAAAGATATATCAGAGTGGTATTTACGGATATATCCAAATGGTTCTAACGAAGAGTGTAAGGATTACGTATCAGTTTTTCTGGTGTTAAAAAACCCAGATAAAGCAAAAGCAAAATTAAAGTTTTCTATCTTAAATGACAAAGGAGAAGAAAAAAACGTTCACGATAGTAATAAGGTTGATGAATTTGATAAAAATGGTAAATTTAGAGCTTGGGGGTATTGGAAGTTTGTTACGAGAGATTTTTTACTTGATAAATTGAATGGTTTAATAATTAATGATACGTTAAAGATATTATGTGAGGCAGAAATTACTGATCTTAATAATTCAGATGCATCAATAAATGTCACAATACCGCGATCAAAATTATCATTGGACCTTGGTAATTTGTTTGATTCAACACTATTTTATGATTGTGTTGTAAAAGTTGAAGACACAGAAATTCAAGTTCACAGAGCAGTCCTCGCTGCTCGATCTCCTGTTTTTTGTGACATCTTTAAAGGTAAATTGGAAGAATCACAAACAAATGTTGTTGAAATAGAAGATTTTCGTGTTGAGGTTGTGAGGAAGATGTTAGAATACATTTACAAAGATGAAATTTCGGATATAGAAGGAATGGCTAGTGAAATGTTTGAAATTGCAAATAGATATGAATTACATAGACTGAAAGCAATTTCAGAACAGTCTATGTGTACAAGTTTGACTATTGAAAATGTCTTAGAACGGTTTGCACTATCAGATAAGTACCCGACTGAAAGATTGAATAAATGTTGTGAAGAACTTATTCTTAGAAACATGGAACGTTTAACAAAAACTAAAGAATGGAAAAAATTTGTTCGTGTTTGTCCATCATTACTTGAAAGTTTACTTTTAAAATTACCAAACATTAGTTCGACAGCAAGTGGTCCAGAAAAAGAAGAGAATGAATAAGTGGACACATAAAATACCTGATAAGTTAATATCCCAATTTTGTTGTAACATTAAAATAAAAATATTTTATTAATAAAATATATATAAAAAATTGTTCTTTAATATAGCACTAATGTTTCTAAGAGTGTTTCTTATTACTATTTTATGATTGTTGAGTTTATCATTTTCTGAGACTAGAATCAGAATTTGATAAAACATAATTCTTTAAATTTATATTTTAGATCATTTTCCTTCTCCAAATTATGTCTTTCAGTCGATCTCTTTGTTTTATAATTCAGATTACCTTTATTTGGTGTCTTTAATGGGTCAAATAATATGCTTCTTCTTATAGTAATTAAAAATTATAGACGAAATTTTCATTGAAATTACAAAACAAAATTGACATTTTTCTTTTATCAGCTTATATCTCATTGGAATTTATCAATCATTTGTGTTAGATCAGCTTCTCTATTATTATTGAATGTCATTTTATTGTTCTATCAAATTGTTAGGATTATTTCAAAATACACATTTGCATCTTCGAATATAAATGAAAGTAAATCATCCAAATGGTAGAAATAAATTGGAAAACTTTTAGTTATTAGTGAAATACTTTATCAAATGCTTTCTACGTTTTTTAATTGAACATTAAATGACTTCCACAGCAAGTATTTCTTAACGGCAGCTTGCAAAAATTAGTTAGTATATAATTCTAGGATTTTCGTTTTATCACTATTTTTAATATAAAAATTTTTCTGGTACTTACATATCAACTTTAATTTTGTTTTTTATTTTATTATTAATGACTAATAATTTTAGATTGGTTTAAAACTTTTTACAGAGATTAGTTTAACCCTGCAAAGTTAAGATTGGAAGACAAATAGATATGGTTCTTGAGATTGGTAAATCTAATGGTAAGTCATTTGTCATGACATTAGTATTATCACTAATTTTGATATATTTATCATTTCAGATGATTCATGTAACATCGAGACAAAAGTTAAAAAATTAGACATTATATGGTCAATACAAAACTTTTCTCAACGTTCCGAAAAGACAGGTGAAAAATTTGAATCACAAACTTGTTTAGTTGGAAGCAAAGATAGATCAGAGTGGTATTTACGGATATATCCAAATGGTTCTAATGAAAAGTGTAAGGATTATGTATCAGTTTTTCTGGTGTTAAAAAGCCCAGACAAAGCAAAGGCCATATATGGGTTTTCTATTTTAAATAACAAGGAAGAAAAGAAAAATGTTAGATCTTCTACGAGATCCGATGAATTTGTTGAAGGTACTGGTTGGGGGTATGAAGATTTTGTTAAGAAAGATTTCTTACTTAATGAATCAAATGGTTTACTAAGTAATGATAAATTGAAAATTTTATGTGAGGTAGAGATTACCGAAGTTAAGTCTGACAACCCTGATAATCCAGAGACATCAAAAAATATTACAATACCACAATCAAAGTTATCCTCGGACTACGGTAATTTGTTTGATTCAACACTACTTTATGATTGCGTTATAAAAGTTGAAGACACAGAAATTAAAGTTCATAAAGCAGTCCTCGCTGCTCGATCTACTGTTTTTTCTGACACCTTTAACAGTACAAAAGAAGAATCACAAACAAATATTATTGAAGTAAGAGAATTTCGTGTTGATGTTGTGAAGAAGATGTTAGAATATATTTACAAAGATGAAATTTCAGATATACAAAATATGGATAATGAAATGTTTGAAATTGCAAATAGATATGAATTACATAGACTGAAAGCAATTTCAGAACAGTCTATGTGTACTAGTTTGACTATTGAAAATGTCTTAGAACGTTTTGCACTATCAGATAAGTACCCGACTGAAAGATTAAAGAATTGCTGTGAAGAACTTATTCTTAAAAACATGGAACGTTTAACAAAAACTAAAGAATGGAAAAAATTTGTTCGTGTTTGTCCATCATTACTTGAAAGTTTACTTTTAAGATTAGCAAACATTAGTTCGACAGAAAGGGATTCAGAAAAAGAAGAGAATGAATAAGTGGACACATAAAATACCTGATAAGTTAATATCCCAATTTTGTTGTAACATTAAAATAAAAATATTTTATTAATAAAATATATATAAAAAAAATTGTTCCTTAATATAGCATTAATGTTTCTAAGAGTGTTTCATATTACTATTTTATGATTGTTGAGTTTATTATTTTCTGAGACTAGAATCAGAATTTGATAAAACACAATCCTTTAAATTTATATTTAGATCATTCTCCTTCTTCGAATTATGTTTTTCAATCAATCTCTTCGTTTTGTAATTCAGATTACCTTTATTTGGTGTCTTCGATAAGTCAAATAATATGTTCCTTTTTATAGTAATTAAAAAAGGTAGAAGAAATTTTCATTGAAATTGCAAAACAAAATTGACATTTTTCTTTTTATCAGTTCATATGTTATTAGAAAATATCAATTAGTTGTGTTAGATCGACTTCTCTCTTATCATTGAATGTCATTTTATTTTTCTATTGAATTGTTAAGATTATTTCAAAATACATATTTGCATCTTCGGATATAAATGAAAGTAAATCATCCAAATGGTAGAAATAAATTGAAACAAAACAATAAGATATTGGTAAAATATTTATCAAATGATTTCTATCATTTTTTAATCGAACATTAAATGACTTTCATAACCAAATATTCCTTGAGGGCAGCTTTCAAGTGTTAGTTAATATATAACTTTAGGATTTTCGTTTAATTACTATTTTTTATATAAACTCTTCTGGTACTTGCATATCGACTTTAATTTTGTTTTTTATTTTATTATTAATGACTGATAATTATAGATTGGTTTCAAGTTTTTTACAGAGATTAATTTAAACCTGCAAAGGTTAAGATTGGAAGACAGATAGATATGGTTCTTGAGATTGGTAAATCTAATGGTAAGTCATTTGTCATAACATTAGTATTACCACTAATTTTGATATATTTATCATTTCAGATGATTCATGTAACATCGAGACAAAAGTTAAAAAAATAGACATTATATGGTCAATACAAAACTTTTCTCAACGTTCCGAAAAGACAGGTGAAAAATTTGAATCAAAAACTTGTGTAGTTGGAAGCAAAGATAGATCAGAGTGGTATTTACGGATATTTCCAAATGGTTCTAAAGAAAAGTTTAAGGATTATGTATCAGTTTTTCTAATGTTGAAAAATCCAGACAAAGCAAGAGCAAAGTGTAGCTTTTCTATTTTAAATATCAAGGAAGAAAAGGAAAATGTTAGATCTGTTACGATATCCGATAAATTTGTTAAAGGAAATGGATGGGGGTTTGACGAATTTGTTAAAAAAGATTTTTTACTTAATGAAGCAAATGGTTTACTAAGTAATGATAAATTGAAAATTTTATGTGAGGCAGAGATTATTGAAGTTAAGTCTGAGAACAATGATAATCCAGAAACGTCAATAAATGTTACAATACCCGAATCAAAATTATTATCGGACTATAGTAATTTGTTTGATTCAACATTATTCACAGACTGTATTATAAGGGTTGGAGACACTGAAATTAAAGTTCATAGAGGAATTCTTGCAACACGGTCTCCCATTTTTCATAAGATCTTTAACAGTACACCGGAAAATTCACAAACAAATGTTGTTGAAATAGAAGATTTTTCTGTCGGAGCTGTAAGGGAGATGCTGAGATACATCTACAAGGATGAAGTTACCAATATACAAAACATGGCTGATGAGATGTATAAAATTTCAAATAAGTATGAATTACACAGATTGAAAGCAATATCAGAACAATCTATGTGTAATAGTTTATCAATTGAGAATGTATGTGAACGTTTCGCACTATCTGAAACTTATCCAAATGAAAAGTTGAAAGATCTTTGTCAAGAATTTATTCTTAAAAACATAGAATGTATAATAAGAACAAATGAATGGAAAAAACATGTTCTCGTGCGCCCATTGTTGCTTGAAAGTTTACTATTAAAGTCATTGAACATTAGTTTAACAGGAAGTGGTTCAGAGAAAGAAGAGAAATAATAAGTGGATAGTGAATTACCTGATAAGTTAAGTTTTCAATATATTGTATTTTTAAAGTTAAAATATTTCATTAATAAAATATATGCAAAAATAATAAAAAAAAATTGTTCCTTGATATAACATTTAGTTTCTAAGAACATTTATTATCTGTGACTATTGAGTTTGTTATATCATGAAATAGCATCATAATTTTGATAAACACAATTTCTCATTTACATCTTATATCATTTTTCTTCTTCGCATTACATGTTCTATGAATTATCTATTTTTAATAAACCAAATTACCTTTATTTTGTATCTCAAAACGGTGAAGTACATACCTCCCTCATTATAATTAAAACGATAGAAAAAATTCTCATCGAAATTAAATATTAAAGTGACACTTTTTTATAAACTTGTATGCCATTGGAAAGTACTAATTTGTTATCAGACATCATCTCTTCACTAACTTGGAGTTTTTTTCATTTTTCTATGTAAATATATTTGTAAATTGTAGGAAAATACACCCTCGCTTCTTAAAACATAAATAAAGGTGCATTGTCAAAAGGGTCGAAATGTATGAAAAGAAATCCTCAGACAAAATTGCCAAGTGCCAATTTTCTGAGTATAGTGAGACATTTAATCAAATTTCTTTTCCGATTGTTTGATTGTTTAACAGATAACTTCCATCCTTATGTAAGCATATAATTTGATGACAACTCTCTAATACTATTGATATATTAAGTAAAAATGTTAGTTATAACCGTTATTTATTTTATTATTTTAACTAGAATATTTTGATGCTTTTTTACAACTTTTTTTTTGATTTTTATCATTAACAATTAGTTAATTTTAGGTTTAACTTTAAGATTTCTATTGCGTTCAAATTATACTAAGAATAACTGAGTTCAGAGAAAAAGGTAAATTATTAAATTGTATTATTTCATATCTATATGATTTTTTTTTATAATTACAGTAAACTATTTTTGAAGGTTGTAGTTCGTTTTGGACTATTAGTTGGGTGGCGTAACTTGTTGAACAACTGATAAAAATTTAAATGAGATTCTAGAAACCATTTACAGAGAAAGTTGATAAAGTTTTATTTTGCTGTTACCTTATAGAATTTATCTCATGGATCGCGAACGTAAAAGAAAAAGGAGTGGTGAATCTATTAGTAAGTCTTTTGTTATAACATTTGTAGTATTAGAACTAATTTTAATATATTTGTAGTTTCAGATAATTTATCTAACATCTATACAAGAGTTACAAAATTCGTCATTTTATGAATTAAAAACTTCTCCCAACGTCCTGAAAAAACAGGTGAACTAATTATATCATCAATTTGTGTAAGTGGAAACGGAGACACATCTGAGTGGCGTTAAGAGATATACCCCCAATGGTTACGATGAAGAGTCAAATGAATATGTAACGGTTTTTTTGACACTAGTAAAGCCCAACAAAGCAAGGGCAAAATTAAAATTTTCTATCTTAAATGATAAGAGGGAAGAAAAAAGTGTTTGCGATAGTAAGAAAGTTGATGAATTTGATAAAAATGGTAGATCTGACAGTTGGGGGTTTTCAAGATTTGTTAGGAGAGGTTTTCTATTTAATGAATCGAATAGCTTATTACTTAACTGTGAATTAACAATATTTATTATGTGAGGCACAAATTATTGATCCTGATGATTTATATACACCGATAAATGACACAATATCTCATACAAGCTTATCGTTAGACTATAGTAATTTGTTTGGGTCAAAATTATTCGGTGATTGTATCATTAAAGTTGAAGATGGTGAATTTAAAGTTCATAAGGCAATCCTCGCTGCTCAATCTTCTACCTTTTGTAACATCTTCAACAACACATCGAAAAACTCACAAATGAATGTCATCGAAATAAAGAATTTTCGTCCTGAAGTTGTACAAGGGATGTTAGAATATGTCTACAAAGACAAAATTTCAAATGTACGGAATATGCATAGTGAAATGTTGGCAATTGCGGTTGAATATGGATTAGATAGATTGAAGGCAGTCGCGGTAGAGTATTTATGTGATCATCTAACTGTAGAGAACGTCTGCGAACACCTTATACTTTCTGAAAAATTCTAAAGTAAGAAATTTGAGGAAAATTGTCAAAGATTTATTTTTAATAATGCTGAAAGTTTAAGAAAGACTAAGAATTTTGATGAACTCTTTAAAAATCACCCATATTTAGCTGAAGGTTTATTTTGGAAATTATTTGATTTATCCTTTACTTCAAATAACAATTCTCCGGAAGAATAGTAAAATTCTTGAAGAATCTAATAAATTAATATTTCAATATATTTTTCTATATATCTAAAAAAAATAAAGAATAAAAAAAAAGTTATGTGTTCAATATATAAATACTTAAAAAGAATCATCATTATATCATAAAATATCATTATATAACTATTTATTAGCATTACTTTGTGAATATTAAGATGATAATATCATGGAACCTCAGTATCATATTTGATAATATGTAAGCCCCAAATTTATATGTTAAAGTATTCTCTTTCTCTAAATTATTTCTTGTAGTAGATCTTTTTGTTTTTTAAATCAGATTAAAATTATTTAGTGTCATCAATTGGTCAAATATATGTCTCTTCTCATAATAATTAAAACAATAGAAAAATTTTTCATCAAAAATAAATTTCATCAGTATGTTAACATATAATTTGATGAAATTCTCTAATACTATTGATATATTAGGTTAAAGTTTTAGTTATAACCGTTATTTATTTTATTCTTTAAACTAAATTATTTTGGTACTTTTTTTTTACTTTTTAATTTTTGTTTATCATTAATAATGGTTAATTAATTTCAGATTTATCTCCAAGCTTTCTACCGGACTTAAATTACTCTAGCAATACTTAAGTTCAGAGGAGAATGTAAGTCATTTTATTGCGTTATTTCATATATGTATTTTTTTTCGTAATTTCAGTGTAATTATTCTTAGAAATTAAAATTAATCTTGGATTGTTAACTGTTTAATAAAGCTTGTTAAACAATTGATATAAATTAAAGGGGATTCCAGAAACTACCTACAAAAAAGGCCGATAAAATATTATTCTATTATAGTCCTACAGGATAAAACTCATGGATCAAAGACAAGAAGGAAAGAGTGATGTACCTATTGGTAAGTCATCTGTCACAACACTGAACTTGTTATTAACTTTAACATATTTATCACTTCAGATCATTTATGCAACGTTCAGGGGAAACTTAAGAAATTCAATTATGAATGTTCAATAGAAAATTTCTCTCAACGTCCTGAAAAGACAGGTGAACGAATTGAGTCACCAACTTGTGTAGTTGGAAATAATGATGAAATATCAGTGTGGTGTCTGTACATATATCCACACGGAAGCAATGAATCATCAAAGGACTTCGTTTCGGTTTACTTGAATTTGTTAGAGCCCGACAGGGCAAAAGTGAAGTACTACAAGCTCTCCATATTAGATGACAAAGAAGAGGAGAAGCACATTCGTATGAATAGGGTTATCGAATTTAACAATCGTGGTTGGGGATTTACAAAATTTATCAAGAGAGATGTCCTACTTAATGAATCAAATGGTTTACTAGTCAACGACAAGTTAACAATATCATGTGAGGCAGAAATTATTGGAGTCAACTTTGAGAACAATAACAATTCAGAGACATCAGAAAATTGCAGCAAACCCCAATCAAATTTATCATTGGACCTTGGAAATTTGTTTAATTCACAAATGTTCACTGATTGTTGCATAAAAGTTGGGGAAACTACTATCAAAGTTCACAAAGGAATTCTGGCTACAAGGTCACCAGGTTTTCATAACATCCTCAGCAGTACACCAGAAAATTCACAAATAAATGTCATCGAAATAAAGAATTTTCGTATTGAAGTTGTGGAGAAAATGCTAAGATATATCTACACGGATGACATCTCAGATATAAAGGATATGGCTAGTGAAATTTTGGCAATCGCAGCCGAATATGGGTTAGATGGATTGAAGGCAGTCGCAGTAGAATGTTTATGTGATGATTTAACCATAGAAAATGTTTGCGAACTTTTTATACTTTCTGAAACATTCGGCAGTGAGGAACTAAAAGAACGTTGTGAAGAATTTATTATTGATAATTCTGAAGACTTAAAAAAAACTGATAAGTGGGTAGAACTTGTTAGAAATCACCCGTTTTTGATTGAGAGCTTATTTTGGAAATCATTAAACAAATAACAGTCCTTTGGAAGAAAATTCAGATAACTGGAGGGAGAACTTAATAAGTTATTATTTATATTTATCTATGTATATTATGTATATATTTATAATAAAAAACTAATAGAAGAATTACATGTTTAACATATAGATACACAGAAGAATCATTTATATATCATAGAGGATTCTTATAAACTATATACTAATATTATCTGATGATTGCTGGGTTGTTGATATTACGAAACTCCAGTACACATTTGATGAAATACAACTTGCAAACTTACATGTTAAATCATTCTCCTTCCCCGAATTATTTCTTTTAATAGATGTCGTCGTTTTATAATTCAGACTACCGTTATTTGATGCTTCTATCTGATTAAATATATATCTTCTCTCGTTGTAATTAAAAACGATAGGGGAATTTTCATTCAAATTACAAAATAACACTTTTATTTTAAATGTTTGCATGCCATTGGAAAACACCTATTGGTTATTTTAAATTAGCTCTCACTTGAATTGGAATGTTTTTCTTATTTCTATGAAATACTAGTAAATTGTAAAAAAAACACACTTTTCCCTCCTAGAACATAAATAAAAAGTGCATTGTCAAGAGGGTTGAAATGTATCGAAAAAATCTTCTTAAAATAAGTGAGACATTACATCGAATACTCTTTTCCATTTTTTGATTGTTCGCCAAAAGACTTCCATCAGTAAGTATTTCAAAATTTTATAGGTAATTTCCAAAACAAATCGGTATATAAGTTCAAAGTTTTAACTTTACCGCCATTTGTTTTGTTATTTAAATTTGCTTATCTTGCCGTGTTTTTACAACTTTATTTATGTTTCTTATCATTAACAGTCAATTAATTTCAGGTTTAGCTATAAAATTTGTAACGGATTTAAACTATCCTAAGGATATTTAAGTTTAGAAGAAAATGTAAGTTGGTTTATTGTGTCGTTACATATTTATGTGGTTTTTTGTTTATAATTATAGTTAAAACTATTCCCGAAGATTATACTTTATCTTGGATTACTAGCTTGGTGTTGTAATTCGTTAAGCAACTGGTATAAATTAGAAAAAACTCTAGAAATCACTTACGGACAGTATCGATAAAATTTTACTTTATTGTTACTATCTAGAATCTAACATATGGATCGCCAACGTAAAAGAAATAGCAATGGTGAATTTATTAGTAAGTCTTTTGTCATAACATTGGTATTATCGCTATTTTTAAAATATTTATCATCGCAGATAATTCGCGTAACATTCAGTCAGGAGTTACCAGATCTCTTTGTGCATATCAAATTGATAACTTTTCATTTCGCCCCGAGAAGGTGGGTGAAGGAATTACAACCCCAATGGTTGTAGTTATGAAGGGAAACGGAGCAGAGTGGTGCTTAAAGGTTTATCCCAATGGTTACAATGAAGAATCTAGTGGATATGTAGCAGCTTTTCTAACATTGTTCAAACCAAGGAAAGCAAATGTAAAGGCTAGATTTTATATTTTAACTCCGAATGCAGAGGAGAAAAATGTTAGCATTGTAGATGAAGTTGTTGATCTTAAAAAAAATAATTGTTGCGGCTGTCTAAGATTTGTTAAAAAAGACTTTTTACATAATAGATCAAATGGCTTATTGTTTAATGACGAGCTAACAATTGTGTGTGAAGCAGAGATTACAGAACTGAAGTCTGAAAATCATGATAGTACAGAGACATCAGTAAAAAATATCACTACATCACATTCACAATTACCACCGGACCTTGGTAGTACATTTGATTCACATCTACTTACTGATTGCATCCTAAAGGTAGAAGACAGTGAATTTAAAGTTCATAAGGCAGTCCTCGCTGCTCAATCTTCTACCTTTTGTAACATCTTCAACGATACATCAGAAAACTCACAAATGAATATCATCGAAATAAAGGATTTTCGTCCTGAAGTTGTACAGGGGATGTTAGATTATATCTACAAAGACGAAGTTTCAAATGTACGAAATATGGCTAGTGAAATGTTGGCAATCGCAGCTGAATATGAGTTAGACAGATTGAAGGCAGTCGCAGTAGAATGTTTACGTGGCGATTTAACTGTAGAGAATCTTTGTGAACGTCTTATACTTTCCGAAAAGTTCTCAAGTAAGGAATTGGAGGGATCTTGCCAGCAATTTATTTTTGATAATGCTGAAAATCTAAGAAAGACTAGGAATCTCGAAGAAATCTTCAAGAATCACCCGTCTTTAGCTGAGAGTTTATTTTGGAAATCGTTAAATACATCTTCAACTTCAAATAACAATGCTCCAAAAGAAGAATCAGGAAATTAAATAATCTAATAATTTAATATTTAAATCTACTTTTTTAAAGTGTTTAAAATAAAAAATAATGAAAACAATTATGTGTTAATTAGATAGATATTTAAGAAGAATCATTTTATATCATACAAGTTCTTTACAAAGTTATCTCGTATTATTTTCTGTTGGTTGTTAATATATTGTGAAGCCGGTATAAGATTTTTCTATTTTAATATGCAATAATATCTTTCCTTACTTTCCGTTAGTATGTAAATGCTTGAGACGAGGCTTTTTGATAATAATTGAAGTGATGGTTTAAGAATCTAAATTTATTTTTCTCTTTTTTCAGTTCGTATAAATTAATCTCTTCCTTTATCGTGCGCTGAATTTGAAAGTAGGTGTAGAAATATATTCAAATCAAGAAAACTTATGTTTTTGTTTCACTTATCAAATATCTCAGAACATGACAATTATATAATTATAGTAAGAATATTGTTTTACACGTGTTACGCAATTGTTAATTAATCCTACTAATTAAAAAATCCTGTCTGTTTTTGACTTTAAGGTGGTTGAAATTAAATACTTTCAAACAAAAAAAACTTCTTTAGTTTTTTGTGGCAAAGAAATTTCTAGAAGATGGATTTAAATATGTTAAATAAATAACAGGTATTTATTTATCTAAATAAAATAGGTAACAAAATCCTGGATGAAAGTAATATTTTTTTAAGTGACAACTTTCAAAAATATGAAGGTAATTCTCAATGAATACGTCTTCAAAACTATAATGATATATATATTTCACGATTGAAGTTCCAATATAAAGATATACAAATTTTTAAACTGTTTATCATCACACACATTGAATTTAAGTCAATCATCAATTTTTATAATCAAAAGAAATGAAGAGAAAATAAGAAGCAGTGTTATTGCTGGAATCATTATAAGTGAGTCCCTTGTGCACGGAATACTTTCTTAGAAAAAATAGAGAAATTTCTATAATGCGTAAGAATTCTTAAAGCTAACCTCTACGTTAAACAAAACTTATCTGTATATTTTTTATACCCTTTATTTGACTTATCTCCTTATGGGACTAACCATCTTATATTTCATTATTTTATGAATCCGCATAAATCAAATGTAGACAAAATCGCAAAACAATATTATATTTAGGAAAAGTGTACAACTATTAAAAAAGACTACATCCCATACAATATATAGATAATTGATAAACTCCCATTTCTTTTCCTACATAACAATCCAACAAATCCATACAACATTAACTTTCCCCTATTTTCTTTTCACAGTTAAGGTATTTTTTTAGAAAGAAATTTGGAATAGGGTTGTCCTTGGATAAATATCGCATTCCTTTTTTTTATACCTAGGGTAGATATTTTTCCATATTTTTTTATTCAATACCAAAGAATTATTGACATTATTAATTTTTATTGTAATATTTATATACTTCTAAGGCTATTGTTTAAAAATGGATGATCGAATACAGGAACAGGAAGAGGAAGATGATACCCTCATCCATTGGCAGCAACAATCCTCATACGAGATAATGACTGATGAATTTTGGGACAATTTTCCTCATTTAGCTCATGAGAGAGATGAAAGTTTTACATGTTATGAGGATGATATTGATAAACGGGAGGATGATGGTAATTTATATAGACCAATAGATTATTTTACTTCAAACTCTTTCGATTCATGGTGTAAACACTTCGATGAATGTAATTCCTTCCTCCCGGCCCAGTACGATTTAAGAGATGGTGATGAGGTTTGGTGTTACAAAGTTCAAACAACAGATTTTATTCCTATTGGATTTGAAATAACTATACCGTATAATTTTATTAGTGAAAAAAATTATTTCAATGAGGAGTATGCCGAAAAATATGGACGAATGGTTGCGTTTAGAAATGGTACAACAGCTGGTAATGGTTACTTAACACTTGGACATGTAATAGCTATTGAAAGGGGTACAGAGAAACCCTATGATAGGAGAATGGTATTAGTAAGGACACATGGGTATGGTCAATTGACAAATGATACACTAGAAAGTTGGATATTTAAAAAATATAAAATAAAAGATCACTACCACTATATAACGTATTATCATAAAGCATTAAATCTAAACGAATATGGTAACGATGATCATGTAAAAAACTGTTTAAGATGTGATGATTGCTTTTACGAGATGGCACGAGTTATCAAAAATGAATGGAATATCGACTTACCTTTAAGGACAATTGTTGATGGAATTACGCGTAAATCAGTTGAAGTATATATTTCGGGACTTATTAATTATGCTAGTGATATGTTTAAAGATATCCTTAAAAGATGGTATTTTATGTATGATCCTTACCAATTGATGGTTAAGATTTTTTCTAATTTTCGAGAGATAGATGATTTTACCGGTTCAAGAATTGAGAGGTTTCAGTTATATACAAAACCTCAAGAATTTATAAGGAGATTCAAAATTTTGAGTAGTGAAGAGATGATTGTAAGAGATAAGTTTAAATGTTTTAACTGTTCCGCGGATCTTTTTAAAGTCAGTGATGTTGGATGTTTTTCTAATGAAGGAACTACAGTTTTTCGCGTTAATCCTAGTGGTGAAATTCATCAGTTGAGGACATTTAAAAATTGTATTTCTGGAGCTGTTTGTGTTACTGGTCTACCAAATCCTAGTATGACATATTTTGAAGGTTACAAATGGAGATTTCTACAATGTTCAAACTGTCATGCTTTCCTCGGATGGAGATTCGAAAGTCGAGTATTTACACCATCAATATTTTATTCTGTCCTCGATAGAAGTATTTTCCCATATTCATCTTCAAGTCCCAGTGGAAATCTAAGTGAAATGGATGAAATTTGGCAGAGAAATAGTATATTGTGTAACTATTATTTTACTAGAGATATTCGAAATACCGGTGGTGTAAGGCAATCCATCTTTGATGATACTGATCTTGATTTTGTCACATCTGAATTTGAAGATCCACTTTTAAATAGATTTATTGAATCATTAGGAAATGATTTACCAGAACCTCCATTAATGAATAGAGGTAATGCTCAACAATTTAGAAATCTTAATCAACTTAACCAAATGGTTGTTAATGATCAGGTTCCACTTGTTGCCAGAGATCTTAGAGGTTTAATTGAACGTGAGGTGGTGGCTGGTCTTGAGGCAGGGGATTTTGGAGACATTAGAGAGATCCTTAATCTTGAGGCAATGGACCATATGGAGGAAGATGAAAACGATGATTTGGGATGGTTTGATTTTAATGATGATCAACATGGACATTTTGTGGAAAATTCGGAGGAGGAGGAAGACAATTTCGATGTGGAGGAGGCTGCGTCTTTACATGGTTCAGAATCTAGAGATGGTTCAGATTCAGTTAATGATGATAGTTCCAGTGATATTATGATGGATGATGTAGTTGGGGATTTTGACAATAATTCTGAAACCAATTCTATTAACGAGTCAGATGCTTTGATGGATGAGAATAATTTTGGAGAAAATGAAGATACTAGAAGTAGAGAGGGTGATTCTGATACAAGTAACGAGGTGGAACATGACGATGATATTCAAATGTATGATGATGACGATGTAGAAACTGGAAGTAGAGAGTCTGATAATGGAGTTGTTAGTATTTATGAAAATGATTATTCTGATAATGAGGATGCTATTTAAGTTAGTAATGTCATTTCTTTATTATTTATACCAAAAAAAGTAGTTAACTTCATGTTTTCATACTGTATTTCCGATGCAAATATTTTGTTAGATTTTATAATAAAAAAAACTTTTATTCTTTGTATTATGTATTATAATTTTATTCAAAACAAAGTTATATTATGCTTAAAATAAATTTTAATAAATAAATTTTGTATTATCTACTTTAATCATTCACTGTTATTGAAAACAAGAGTTAAACAATTATTCAAATCAAGTCTTTTATTAAAGCAAAATTGATAGAATAAATACATAAAAATAATACAATAATTCAAAATAATTAAACAAAATAACAAAATTAATATTAAATTTTAAAATAACATTCACCTATCAAAAATATCATAGTTTTTCGATTTTAATTTCCATATAAATATATGTTGAATTGTATGTAATTGTAATGTTGATACAAATAAATTTGGCATCGTATTTTTAAAGATTCAATGACGATATTTAAAATATCATTTGATAAAGTTTAAATTTTAACAATTAACACCAACCTACTTTACCCAAATTTCCATCTTAAGGTGGGATGTATCATTAAAGTTAGAACAAACAAATACCCCAGATTCATCACCGGTTTCATCATAGATAGAAATAGATCCCTGACATGGGTATGACCAATGTCCACCTAAAACTTCATGAATAGCAGCCATCGGTGAGGCATGTGAAACGAGCAATATTTGATCATTTAGACCACAACATCTTTTTAAAATACCATCAATTGTTGTTTTAATTCTTGGTTTACATACATCATCATTCCATCCTTTCTCGTATTTTGGATATTCTGTGATAATTGGTTTGTATGATAAATCTATTTTATCAAATTTCTCCTTTAATTTATCAGTTTCCCAACATCCAGGTGGATCTAGACACATCGTTAAACATTCAATTAACCCTGGCTCAACATTTATTTTGTT
The DNA here is from genome assembly GCA_005656395.1 of Strongyloides papillosus. Taxonomy (NCBI): domain Eukaryota; kingdom Metazoa; phylum Nematoda; class Chromadorea; order Rhabditida; family Strongyloididae; genus Strongyloides; species Strongyloides papillosus. The sequence goes on from SRSI01000043.1 coordinate 300,754, forward strand.
ATTTTTACTACCCAATAATATTGTTGTAGTTTCACAAGTCCTATCCATAGGTGATGAAAAAACATGATCAAGATCAATATTACGGAATCTATAAAATTAATAATTTTATATTTCTTTTAAAACGAACCTTTTTTCTAAAGCTGAGCCTTGATTTTTTCGACCTTTGTTACTTAAAGGAGAATTATCTGACTTAAAATGTGGATAAATTTCTTGCCATTTAACATTTATGTTGTCTTCTCTCTGACAATGCCTTACACAATATATTCTACGAGGCATTTTTTATCTTATGTAAAAAAAATATGTGTTTTTGACAAACTTAAATATTTTTATCACATAACTCATTTCGTTGTAAGATTAGTTTAAATGTTAACAAATTGGTATAGTGATTAAATTAACTTGAATATTAATTTATCAAACTTTCTAATTAATATTTTTAATTATGAGTAATTGGGAAATTCTCCAAAAGGTAATATAAAAACATTATTTTTTAAAAATTATATAAATTTTTTTTTAGAAATTAACTGAAGAAAGGAAACTAAATCCTACAGCAAGTATTTTTGGCAACGATACAAAGAAAAAGAGAAAAATAGAAAATGGAGTTAGTAAGCAATCTAAATTAATAAAGAAGAAAGAAATAATTAAAACTCCAAAAAATGAAGCTAAAAAAAAAGTGGAAAATGAAACTATTAACGGTATTGTTATATCTAACGAAGGGGGGACTGCATCTCCATCAGAAATAACACAAAAAATTGGATTAGATTGTGAATTTGTTGGTGTTGGACATATGGGTTCTGAGGATTTGTTAGCAAGAGTCTCTATAGTCAATTATTTAGGGCAAACTATATATGATAAGTACATTAAACCTGAAGTACCTATAGTAGATTATCGAACAAAATTCAGTGGAATAAAACCAAGTTCCTTGACAATGGGAATCAGTTTTACAGTAGTACAACAAGAAGTTCAAGCATTTATTAAGGACAGAATAGTTATTGGGCACAGTCTTACCTCTGATTTTGGTGTCCTTAAACTTAAGCATCCTAAACACCTTATTAGAGATACTTCGAAATATAAAGGATTCCTGGACTCTCTCCCAAACCCTAACAATTCCAGGAGAACACCATCTTTGAAATTATTAGCACAACACATATTAAATCTTAAAATTCAAGAAGAAACTCACGATTCTGCTTTAGATGCTTACTATGCACTAGAAATTTATAAGACAAAAGAAAAAGAATTCGATAGATGGGTTAATGCTAATGTTAAGAAAAAGAAGACAGCCTCTACAGTGGCAAAATAAATTTATTACTTTTGTTGTTTCATAAACATCAAAAAAATTGGGACAAATTCGGACAATTGGATTTCTTTTGGACTTGATGACAGGCATACCCACTATAATAATTTAATATCTTCAGTTTTCTAATTCACACTTTTTTCATGATTTATTCTTGCAATAACGCATTGAATTATTATTTCACCAACTTTGATTTTAGCATGAAAATAGTTTATTGATGTTTCAAAGGAACCATTCAATGCACGGTAATTTATGGTGCACGTGAACATATATATTTCTTCCAAATTAATCAAAAGTACACTTTTAAATAATAAAACAAATGTCATTTATATGTATTTACAATATTTAAAAATTTAGATAACGATGTATTAGGACTGCAGTAATTACGAGTTATTTTTTTTATTTGGCCACGATTAAAAATTAACATTTACTCCTTGAATGTAAAATTTTTTCTAGTTGTAAATATAAATTTTGAAATAAAAGAGTTTACTTAAATATTTGAATTATTGAAAATTGTCTTGATCAAGTTTACCACCAACAAACTTTAATAATTTATTCAAAAGAAAATCGTTGTTAATTGTATCATGGATAAGTGATCGAAAACTCGATTGTATTATCCAGGACAAGGAATTCTTACAAGAACACTCTCATAAGAAACCAACTATAAAAGATCAAGTAAAATTCTAAATATATCTATTATATAATATTTTTTATCTTTAGACTTTAATATACAGTGTAATTTTGTATTTTAATAAATAATTAAATTATCTTATCCTTCTTAGATATATTTTGTTGTAATAAATCCTCTGAATCCCATATAACTATAAGGAACAATTATGATATTTAAAAAAAAGTGGAGATGTATTAAGCAAAGCAACGAATCAACAATTATGTCAAATAATTTAGTTAAAATAATTTATATCGTTATGGAACTCATAGTGTAGCAATTTAGGATAAAAACACATTTTAGTTATTAAATTAATTTATTAAGACAACTTAGTAACAATAATAATAAAAAAGGTATTTAGAAAGTAGAAAAATTCCTAGGCAGATTCGTAGCTGGATCCCAGGACATCTTGTATAAGTTATTTCTTCCTTATATATCTCTAGGAATTAACTTATACTTGATCATTGATACTACATGAGATAAGTTTTATTTTGATAATCTTATATAATTGCTGAATTCAATATAGAAAAATGAATTCTCTTCTTCAATGTTAATTTTCCTATCCATGAGAATCATTATTTTATTTTTCAATTTCCAGTTTCTAGTTTGTTCCATTAATTAATTGAATTTTTAATCATATTTGTTAATGATGTCTGATCATTTCGATATTTAACAAATTTAAACAAATATATTATTTTAACAATTAATATTATTATTGCATATGTATTGAAGATTAGCTAAATAATAGAAAAGTTAACCTCTTTAAAAAACATTGCATTCAAGGAGCTATTTATACCATGACTTATACAATAATTTCCTCATTTTTTTTCAACTACTATTTTACTTGTTAAGTTTCATTAACTAAAGTTATGTCTATATAGTAATTTTGGTAATTTAAAAAGAGTAAACCACACGTATAAAAAGCTTGTAGAAATAATAATCTTGTGTAAGTTATATTTTTATTTAAAAACAATTAAATATAAGAAAATTATATTCACAGTTTAGTAATTTATTAAAATGCTTTAACTAAACAGGATGGGCTAAAATATGGATTACAGTTGTATTCAAACAACAAACTATTTTATACGATTTCTTCTTTTTTGTTAGTATAAATAAATCATTTGCCAACAATTAGAAAGTATTAAATATTTAAATATCATAATTGAGGAGGTATTACTGTATGTTTAAGTTTTCTTATCAAAACAACTAAAAAATTTAACTATTACTGTGAAGCATATCTTACCCATCCTGTATGGTTAATTTTTACTGTATGTTGAAGAGTTGCGCTAATAAATTATTTAACAATATATTTATATAAGGTAAGATTCAAACTATTCTAAGAAATAAAATAAGTGATATTTGACTAATTATAAATTTTTCTAATCTAATTGTAATTAATGATATTATAATTATTCGATAAAGTTTTTTTATACAATCAAAATAATAATGAAATATTACTTATATAATATTGTATTAGAAATTTTCAATAAAAAAACAAACATTTTAACAAATATCGTGGTTTTTTTTTAAATTAATTTTATATACTTATTTGATATCCGTATTCATGATATTTTATAAAGAAAAGTAGTTACAATATCATATTTGTATACCGATTCAAAGAAAATCATTTATATTTAAATATTTCTAAATAAAATCTTGTGCATCTATTTAACATTAAATAAAGTTGGAATTTTTTTTATAATATTTCTATTTTATAAAAAATAGAAAAAAAAATAAGTGGCAAAATATAAAGCAACAACATCCTTAAAATACAGAAATACAAATGTGTTAGAATCTATACAACTAAGTACTTTAGTAGATATAAAAAAATTAAATTAGTTACTATTTTTGCTTAATTAAACAAGGCATTATTTTATTTGTTTTATCGTGCCGCATTTTTGTATGCTAATAATGCTTTTTATATTTTAGATTAGGTAATTATAAAAATTTGGTTTATATTTTGTAAAGTTATAATGAAATTCCGATGGATCACTGGAGACTTAGAGAGATTGTAAGTAAATACTATAGGAGATTAAATGAGGACTATCTAAGGTTGTTTATTATTAATATTAGAGTACAACACAGGAACGTATCGAAATAAGAATTAAGAGTGCAAATGATACTATGTTCCCTTCTTCCGATGATTCTGATTCGACATAGCATATAAAAAAGCTTATATTTTCCAGAGATTCAAAGAAAAAAATTATAATAATTGAAAAATAAAATCTGCTTGGTATTTTTTTAAATTTAATAAAAGTTTTCATTTTTATGTATAATGTAACTAATTTAATAATTCTATACATAAATGATGAAGAAAAATTTAAAAACATTACTGAGGTGTTTAAATTAATTTCATATTTATAGCAAATAAAACGTAAATATGTCTTAAAAAAGTGGTTATCACAAACAAATTGTGAAGAAATTTATCATTATCCGAGTTAAATTCTATTAATTTTATCAAACAGTTAAGCAAAAGATTAAAAAATAAATATGAAAAAATATTAATATACTTTTGTTTGTTATATGAAACCATTTTAATTGTTTTTTGTTTTAAAGAGAATAGTAAGAAATATAATGGCAAATAAATTGTTTTTAGATTTAATTTTTCTATAATCGAATTTACTATAAAACAAAATGATAAAATATGTTATTTTGTAAACCTCATAGAAGCTGCGGTCAAGGAAACACCAAGGACAAAAAGGAAAGACAACTAGGAGAAACAAATATAAGCAAGACATTTTATAAATAGATATCACTTTTTGTTATATTTCGTAACAGACATAACTTTTATAATTACATATACCCATTTTACATTTGTCTTTAAAATACGTTTAATTTAAATCTTAAATGTTAATCTTCATATTTGGGACCCCTTTAGGGGTTGCCCAAGATCCATCTGGATTACAATTTGAATGGTAATTGTTGATAAAAAAAATTTTAAAATTGTTTTTTATAGAATTTGAAAATATGTAAAATAGAATCAACACAGTTTTGGCTTGTGGTTTTCTTAAATCCAAAATGAATATAAAGATTCTGCAAACCATACAGTGGTTGCTCTGAAAATCAATATTTGATATTAAGGAAAGAGAAATGTAGATCTCAAATAGGCTACCTGAAGACATAAAACATTTCACTAACTTGATTCTATAAATAAGTTTTATTTTATTAAGAAAAAATATTTTCTAATACCGATCCTTAACATTCTACCCACTTATTAAATAAATGCTTATATTTTATTGTTTTTTAATGGTTATATGTTGTTTTGTGTGATTTATTTAAAAGCCTTTCTATATATTTCAATTGAATATTCGTCTTTTTTTTTAGTACAGGTTAATGCTTGGCAAAGTCTTACAAATTTGATTTATTTAATGGAAATCTGGTTTCTATAATTTAAAAATTTTACCAATCAGCACGAAAACAATATCAATATTTACTGTAATTAAATTTGTTCTTCTTTGATTTTTCAGAATTTAAATATTTATTTTTCAATGATTTTACTGATAAATTCTAGTATTTAAAGAAATTTTATTTTCAAAATATCGAAGTAAAATGTTAAATAATGAGAGTTTCTAATGTATCAACAGTATTTATAATTATTTTAATATTTAATATTGTTAGAATCTTTGCCTGGAAATACAGAATTTATATTAAAGGAATACCTCTATGTTGGCCAGGAAAAGACCATGAATGGGTTCTTATGAGACTAAGAGTCGGAAATAATTGGACCTATTTTTCTTCCTATCATTCGCACTGTGATAAAGAATTTTTTCTTGTTACATCTTTATCAGCTGGTATTTATCCGATAAGAGGTAAATAAATTAAGAAAAAAAATTCCTTATTTTTTAGTAGATGGTCGTGTTAACATTGTATATGATGATCTTCCGTGGGGAGATACAGTAAAAGATATTTTAGAAGATTGTGTCTATTTCCGTACATGGGGAAATAAATATTGTTGTGATTATGGAGAATTTGGTCCACCTCATTTCACATGTAAATTACGGGATAAATATTTTTGTGATAAAGCAATAGCATCACCCAGAACAAAACGCCATCTTCTATCTCCTGAAAAATCTAAAAAACCTAGAAAATCAAAAAAATCTAGAAAATCGAAAAACTTTTAAGTTTCATTTTTTGTACTGTCAATTTTAATATTCATTGATTTTTTTTTCATTTTTTATGACGGATATTATGATTGTTAAATAATATCGTGCGTTATTGTTCCCTACAAAATTATGTTATAATACATTAGCTTCATTGAAAATGAAACCAATGTACCTTTTTACAGCAAGCTATAAAAATCTGCAAATTTATTAAAAAGCAATGTAATTTTTTATATTAAAAAAAATAAAAAGGAATATTTCAATTAAAAATAATTTCAACAATAAAACCGCATTGTGTTAATTCTATTTAATTTTAGTTTTAAAGTTTTTAATAATTGTTTTTGCTAAGTTTTATACTTAATTATTTTTTTATTTTTTAAAATTAACACTAAACTCTTCAAATAGTGTTTCAAACAAAATTTTTTTTAAAAATAGTAGAACATTTCTTCTAGTTCTAGTATTGTTTTGTTGAAGATTTGGTGTTAGACTTAAAATTATATTTAAAATTCGTCTATAATCTGAAAATATTAGAAATTTAGTGAAAATATAAAATGCATATAAAATTATTAATGAAAGATATTATATCATTCTACAATATTTATACTATGACTTTTCCTGTCAAGCGAGAAATTTGGGATTAGGTCACGAATATATTTGACTCTAACTACAAATACAACATTTGTTTTTTATTATTCTTATTTATTTAAAATTTTATTTTTAGATAAAAAAGCAGAATATTTTCAAATCAATTGTTTTTTAGTTTTGTTGATACATAATATTTGTAAAACTTAAAAACTACTTTTAAATTTTATAAATTCGCATCTAATATCTTTTATAATTGATGAAATGAGTATCTAGAATTATTTAATTTCACTTACTCAAGTAAGAAAATGATTTTAGTAAAAAAAATTCCTAAAAATTCAAGTCCAAATATACTTGAAGTTTACACTAAATAAAATTCGCTTATTTTTAATTTAATTTTAGCGGAAAAATTTATCTACACTCACAAATTTTTGTATCGAAATTCATGGACAATTCTCTGAAATGAGACGATACAAAAATTAACTATTTTTACTTATATTTTTATGTATTTACGTATATTTATGTCATAAAATATTTTTTTGTAATATAATAAATTTTTTGATATAATCAACGATAAAATTTTATACTTTGTGGTTTTACATCCACCTAGATTCTTCTTTATCTTTAAAAGGAAAATAAGATAAGTTTGAAAGCGTTCACTCATATTAAATAAACGTAATTAGTAAAATTAACTAAAAAAGTTGAAAATCATTTATAATGTTGGTAAAATATACTATAAACATGAAAGTTATAATTAGTCGGGGGTTTATGAAAATTAAAGGTATTTGAGATAGATTTAAATTTGCAAAAAGAGAAAGAAATAAGAATGATACGTTTTATTGTGCTTAGGATGATTTGAAAATATTATTTACTAAATTAAAATAATGGTGCTGTAAAGGATATGTTTTTACTTTATTACCAAACTCAAAGTTTTAAAAAAATTTAATTGATTCTTTAATGTTTTAAATTATGTATTTTAAAGATATTAATAAAGTTGTTGTATTTATAATATATTAATTCAATACTTTATCAAAAGTAAATCCATTTAACATCAATTCAAAATCATTTTTTAATTTTATGGCGTATATTATTTGTGTATGCAATACATTTGACGACGTTAGATCTCTAAACGGTAAAATAAATTTAAAAAAATTGAATTCTAAAAAGTATATCGACAAAAGTGTAAAGTAGTTAAAAAAAAAAGCAAAATGATCAAATGAGATCAAAAACGATATAATAATTTGTGATTGTGGATTCGTGTTAATAAAAATACTACTGAATATACAATTTGTAGAAATACATTTAAATCATTGAATTTATTGACAGATTTTTTATAAGGTTCACTCAATATATGTTTTGAAGAAACAGACCAGACATTATATTTAGTTAAACCATTAGTTAGAAAAAATTAAATATTTTTTAAAAATTTTTATTTTAAAATCATTAGATTAATACATGTAGATTATTAATAATTTTTTACTCCTATTGTTTTTGAAATAAATTGTTTATTTTAGATTCTTTTATTTGGATAATTAAATTCGTTCTAAAGGGTAATATTCATCATTATTGTTACACTCCCTTATTGACTTTTAGTGCATTTCAGCATACATTATAGGACCAACATATTTATTTTTTTTATGAAACAAATATTAAAATAATTTACTACATTATTGATTCCTTAACTAATAGAATCCATGCTTCTTTCCAATAAATATAATATTGTAAACATAGAAGACGGTATTCATTTTACAATGTTCTATATCAAATTATTCGAGAAACTACTGAATTTTATGATGTTGATAAAAAACAATTTTCAAATATACAACCACTGCAATACAGAGTTTTCAATATAGTAATAATAGTTTATTATCAACAATATTGAAAGAGATTTCTTCAAATATGCTAATTGTGGTGAAACATTTATGCTATTCTCATTTATTATAAATATTAAAATTAAGACTTCTAAAAGTACTAATGTAAATGGAAAATTTAATAATTCAGGAAAAGAAAAAGAATTGAAGATCGACGATTACTTAGGCTTTTTTGTCATGATAATTTGAATGAAAACTTAATAAGGGTTAAGAAAATTAATATCCGTTTTGTTTTAAAAAATAAGACTAGAATTTTTGATCTTTATTGTCCGTATAAAGAATATTGTCCACCAAGAAAGTAACTTTATAATCTTTACGATGTTTTATGCTATTAAAAATATTAATGAATGAATCTCTGAAAATTTATTTTGCTTAACATAACATTATGTTTTACATTGAATAAAAGTGCTTATAATCTCTTTACGTATCTGTCTAATGGTATTGTGTTTCCAAAACACAGATATCTTATGTTTGGTAAAATTTTGAAATCTATTGTTATTTGTGTGTATATTCTGGTTAAATGTCATTATATAAACACTTCAACTAATTAAAATATCATTAAATTTTTAACAATTTTTTTGTAGTATATAAGTACTTTTTATATTCCTTTATAATTTAAGAATACTTTCAATTTTATTTCAACGATGGGAGTCCAATGTATAATTTGTTTTGAATCTTGTACAGCTTCTGGCACGAATCATGCTCCATATTCTACACCATGTGGACATGTAATGGGAAAAGAATGTTTAGAAAAATTTAAGGAGCATTTAAATAACAATTGTTTTAACTGCCTCTTTTGTCGTAAAGAAATAATTGTTAATAATTGTCACCCAATACATGGTTTCGTTCCAGAGGTAATTATTAATGATTATTATGTTAATCTTATTATTCTAGATTAAGAATAGTGTTACAAAATCAGAAAGCACTTGTAAAAAATTAAAAGAAAACTTTTCCTTTTCAAAAAATTTCAGTGAGAATATCAATGGAACTATTAAAATTTTTGATGAACACAATGGAAATATTTTAATAGCTGGAGAAATACCATCATTATTTTTTAGTAGTCATTTTATAAAATTAATTGTTACCAATGGAAGAAAAATATATGATATATCAGAATATAAATTAGATATTGAATGTAGCTGTTTATGTTTCAACAAAAGTGAAAATGGTGTTATTGAATTCTGTGTTGGTTATATTAATGGTATAGTCGAATTGTACAGATATAAAGTTTACGGTAATAATTTAAAAGTACTGAATAAAAAAAAATTAATTAATTTCGATTTTATATCAATTTTATTTGGAACGAGAAAAATTAATTCTGTATGTTTTTTATCTAATGATTCCATTGCACTTTCTGTTGGAAAAGGAATGATACGTAATTGGAATAAGAGAGAAGAATGGTTATCAAAAACGCAAATTATAAATGAATGTCTCGACGATGAATTTGATAATATTATACAACTGAAAGGGACAAATTGTGATGATTGCCTTGGAATAATGAATAATAAAATTTTTGTATTTAAAAAATATGGTACTTCATATGAACTGGCAAGTGAAACTGACAGTACAATTGTTTCATATTCAATTGATCCAAAATTTTGTGTACTTATTGTTTTATATTCCAACAAAAGCAATTTAATACAAGAACATTCAACATCTCAGTCATTTGCTAAGTATAAAATCATATTTGACAGCAGGCTACAGAAATATTGTGTCGAGAAAATCAGAAAAATTCAAAATATTAGAAATGAAATTCCAAAATCTTTTGTACCAAGTTTATTTGCTACAGAAAATTCCAATAAACCATTAATATACCATGGAATTTTCGCAAATATTGAAAATAATAATCTCGAGATTATTTCTTTTAATGATCCAAGAAAATGTGTGGGGTATGAAAATCTTGAAGATACAACTAATTGTCTTGGTGTTACATTTGTTGGTAGAAAGAATTTTTGTTTTAAAAACAATTCAACAAGAAAAATTGCCATAATATTAAAAAATAGAGTTGTTGTAATGGATATTTCTTATACGGCAACCAATTAAAAATCGAACTTTCTTTTCTTGTGCGACTATAAAAAAAACAAGTCATATTTTACAAATGCTGGAACCATCATTAAAAATTACAAAAAAAAAATGTTTATTTAAATATCATTATAAGTTCTAATAATGGTTGAATTCATAAATGGTAATCATCATGCCTTATTTTTTATTTCAATTTCTTTAAATTTATTATTAATAAAAATATTTTAATTTTACCTTAAAATCAATTTATATAATCAAAATTTCTAAAAGTATCATAACATTGTGATAATTCCTTTTTATATCAAAAAGATGAAACGTTACTCATTATATTAATGAAAGAACAATAAAACAAAAAATTGAATACAAGTAAGTGTTAAAACTTTTACCTTTGTTAAGGTTACATTTACAAATTTAAGATAAAATATTATTTTGTTTGCACATAGTTGTAAATCTTTTGATATAGATAGCTAATTCATACCAAATGAAGCATATTCGCTTGATGTAATGATGATTTTCTCCATGCTACTTATTAGACGAAAGGTAGTTTATCATTATTAACTAACCATTGATAAAATCATAAGACTATAATTTTTTAAGACCTTATTATTAATTATAAATATAGCTTTAAAAAATGGTAGTTGGGTGTCCAATTTGTTTTGAATCATATACAGACCCTGAAACAGAACATGCTTCATATTTGGCACCATGTAGACATGTAATGGGAAAATCATGCATGAAAACATTGAAGGAATATGGATCTAAGGGGTAATTTAATTGTCCCTTTTGTATTAAAGAATTGTTTTTGAGTGGTATCATCCAATATATTTTATGCCTGATGAAGTATGTTTTTATTGTATTAAATTTAAATAAATTTTTTTAGTTTTTTCATCTACTTCTAATAGTAAAATTCAAATAAAAAATAGTATAGTTAAGAATAAAGGAAAAGGTAATTCTATATAAGAAGTAGAAATGTCAATTTCTTGAAAAACTGTCCTTACTAATTTGATAGATAAAAGTAACGGCAATAAAAAACAACCACTTTCCATGGGTAATATAAAAATCAAGGGAAATTGTCAGGAAATAAATTTATCAAATTTTTTTAATAAACTTTAATTGTAGATACGAAAGATGACGAAGTATCACTAAATATATCTAATTATCCATACTATCATGGAAAATTGAAACGGGAGGATGCTGATAAATACCTTAATTCAGAGGCTTTTGTAGGAGATTTTATTTTACTTGACTCAGAAACAAATGTTGGTGATTATTCAATTAGTTTAAAAGGGTGTACGAGAAATAGACATTATTGGATTCGTGTTAATAAAGATACTAATGATTATACAATTGGCAAAAAAACATTTAAATCACTGGATTTATTGATAGATTTTTATGAAACCCACCCAATATGCATTTGTGAAGAAACAAATAAGAGATTGTATTTAATTAAACCGTTACCTAGTAAATACTAAATACTTATTATATATATTTATTTAAAAATCTCTAGATTATTATGTGTAGATTATCTATATTTTTTTACTCATATTGTTTTCAAAATAAATCGTTTATTCGATATTTATTGTGTTTGATTATTTAAATTCATCCAAAAGGATTGTTTTCATCTTTATTGTTACACTTTTCTATTTATTTTAAATAGCATTTCAACATATTTACTTTGCTGTGAAACAGATTCCAAAAATAACAGACCCAATTTCTTCATGAATCAATGCGATTCATACTTTCTATAGTAAATATGGTTAAAGCTCTACACTAGCATTATTGGGTTAGTTTGTATTTACCCAATAAAAAAGGGGAAAATTTTGACAATTATTCAAAAAGTACAAAAAAATTTCCTACAATTTAGAAAAATAAATTATATTCAAATTCTAAAAATATCAAGCGACGACAGAAATGTTTCAAACGGCTCAAAATATCAGGTTGTTGCATAAATTTTACCATTTTTTTACAAAAATACATATATGATATTTTGAAGAAATCTAACTTTTATATATTTTTGATACTTTTTGATATCATTCTAATCTTTAAGTCTAACTTATTTTTTTAATATACTATGAAGTGCGTTGTTAGAATTAAATTTCATGCAAAGTTATTAGGTTTAACCAAAAATCATCCTTCTAAGCAATCTGCTAATAACAATAAGTTTCAAATGTCAGAAGATTCATAATAATAATAACGAAAAATAAAAAATTATTATTTAACCACAACAAATATTAATAATAAAAAATATTATTGTAGTATTTTTTTCATTTTGAATTAAAATTTTTAAAAGTTAATTTTTATCATGTAAAAAAATGCATATTATTTTATAACTTCGAGAAGTTTGATTTTTAAAGACATTATACGAGAAATTTGGGCTTTCAGACGAAAATAAATTTATAAAGAAATATATTTTTTATAGTTCAAAACCATTGAAACTTATTGATAGAAATATTGTAATATGTTAATAAATGCCCTCTTAAAAGCATTTCTAATTTTACTTAAAATTATCTTCGAATCTGGTATTTAAAAGTGTAATGTAAGGAACAATTTAAATTTTAAGATAAGGATAATGTCATACGAAAAAAGTGGCTTATTTTGATAAATTTTTAACTGTTTTTTAAATTTAAAAAAAACATTCGAAACTTTTATATCTTTTTAAAATAGTCTATTTTTACTTCAAATATGTTTTTATTATATAAAAGTTTATTTTACAACACTTAAGGATATAAACATTAAAAAAGAAGGTGTTACCAACTCTAAAGAAATCTTTATTTTTTAATACTAATAAATATTTTCAATGACATATAATTATTTTCTCATTTTTAAAATAACTATATCTATATTTCATTGACAGTCCTCTCTATATCTCTTAATTCACTACCTTTGTAAAGTTTATCAATATCTTTTAATTGACTTATCCATATCTTTTGCAATGGAACACGCCTTATTTTAATATTATCATTCCATTGTATTTTATTTTTATTTTCCCTTTGAAACATTGCTTCCATCTTTTCAAATGTGGTGTTCTCTTTATCCCATCCCATTAATTGATCTATATCATAAGGTTTCTTGATGAAACGATTCTTTCTATGATATTGATATGAACGTATTTTTGGTTTAGTTTCGATTTCATTGAAATTAACCAATTCTTGTGTTCTCCTTCTTTGGCCATACCTATTTCGGGGATTATTTGCGTCTTGGGCACGAGCTATTTTGTTTTGAATCTTTGACAAAACTGGTGACGGTTTTTGTTCAGTACTTTGTGGAATTTTTGCTGTTTCTGGTGTTGTTGTTGTTGGTGGTTTCCAAACTTTTGGTTCTGGTTTATTTATAACATTTGGTTCTGTTTTATTTATAGCTTTATTCTCATCGTTAGTTACTAATTTTTTAACTGGAAGAGGTTTATTTATTGTTGATGGTGCCAACATTGTCATGACCTCATCAAGAGCATCAGTATTAACTGGTTTCTTTACAGTAGGTTCAACTTTAATTGTTGGTTTTGTTACTTTTGGTTTTGGTACCTCCTCTTCTTTCTTTGGTATGATTGGAATATTTGTTTTATTTCCACTTACTTCATTATTAATTTTTGGTTGTACAGTAGGTTTAATTTCATTATCAACAATTGGCACTTCTTTCTTAACAATTTTCCTAACAACTCTCTTTCTTTCACTCTCTTTAAAATTCTTCAAACTTTCTTCTTCAGCTTTCTTTTTAGCCTCTTGAATTTGTTGGATTTTCGTCATTGGTTTCTTCCTACTATTCTCTTCCTCATCTAATCGTTTCTTATCCTCAGCAGCTTTATTTTCCTTCCACTTCTTAAATTCTTCACCTGCCTTAAGTAACCTCTCAGTATCCGGGTTATTTTTATATTTCTCACTCTCCAACTTCCTCTTAGCATCCTCAGAACTTTCAAAAAGGCCCTTAGAAGCATCAATGAACTGTGACTGCATCTTATCATTATCATTCCGTATCTGTTTTTTCAACTCCTCCAATTGTTTCTCAAAAGTATCATTAATAACCGGTTTTATCAAAGCAGGCAAAGGTTTTTTAATCCTAGGTTCATCTCTTTTAGCTAATACTGAACTTCGTTTATATGTCATAGCCTCAGCCTCGGCTTGTTTGAATTTTTCCGTCATTGTTGATACAGTACCAAATCCACGTGTTCTTTTCTTTTCAAGTTCATTCTTTTTCTCTTCAGCTTTCCTCCTTTCTATTTCGTTCATATTTAGACTTGATTTACGTACATCGGATTTGTCGGGGATAGTTTTTTTGGTTTCTATATTTTCTTGGGTTTTTGGTACTGTTTTTATTTCTTCTACCTCTTTTTTATTTATTTCATTGAGTTGGGGATTTATTTCAAATTTCATTTCTTTTTTATTTTCTACTTTGGTATCCTCCTTCATTTCAACTTTTTCTGTCTTAACAGTGGCTGTTTCTAATTTATTTGGTTGTATGACGGCTTTTCTAGCAAAGTCAGTTTTTGGTCTTTCTGTCCTCATTGGGCATGCTCTATCATAATAAACACCTTTATTATCGGATATTGGATTGGTAAATGTTGGTTCAAGTTTCAATTCAGCAACCTCAACTGGATGACTTTCCTGGTAGACAAATGAACTAGATTCCTCCTCATATTCAGCATCCAATTCAGGTAGGTGATCATGTACGTCAATATTATTATCAACTACAGGAATAGTAAATGTTGGTTCGAGTTTCAAGGCAGCTGTTGCAATAGGACCTACATTTTCAACAATAAAATCACTTAATTCATGTGAAGGAAGTTCAAAGGCGCTGGATAATTCATCTACTGATTCTGATCCAACTTCTGAAGCAGGTTTTGGTGATGCAAAACGTTGGTATGGAGAGACTGATAATCTTTCAACCATATCCTTTTCTTCTTCCTCTTCCTCCATTTCCTCTTCAGTCATATAAGGAGAAACATCAGGATCATATTCTTGACAATACTCCTCCTCATAACTATACTCTTCCTCTTCATAAGAATACTCCTCATCTTCATCCTCTGCTTCCTCTTCCTCATCATAATAATAACTATCACTATCATCTGTAATACTTCCATTTGCTGCCCTATCACACAATGTCAAAGTACATCCAACATCAACAGTATCATGAAATCTCTCTCCATCATAAGAACCATCAGTGGAATAGTCATCAGCACTAAGATAAATACCATTAGCAGAACTATGTGGTCTAATAGTAAACTCATTCTCTCCACTATCATCAGATGTAGCTTCCCATTCAGGCATCCCATCATAATGAACAGAAACAGTAAACACCGGTGCCGGTTTAGCCATACTTTCTCTCATAACTCGTCCTCTGGAATCTGTTCTCGAGGATGGTGGTTCAAGTGGATTAAAGTCAAATGATGAGGAGTAACTTGAAATAGATAACGGAGTAGTTGAACGAATGTGAAGTGATGATCCGTCAATTGGGTATAAATCACCTTTCGGTGGAGGGTTGTTATTTGACGTTGGTGCCAGAGAAAAGGTGAACGTTTCAGACATATCAGTGGAATATTCCTTTTCATAATCAGTTAACTCTTCATCATCGTCATATGATTCATCTGTAACTTCCTCGTCGCTGTAAAATTCATCACTCAACACTTCATCAACCTCATATTCATGATTAACTTCTTCGTCTTTATTGATTTCGAAACATGAATTCCAGTTGACGTTAGAATTGGGGGAACGTGGTGTTGATGGGAGTGATGGTTGGGTGACTAATAATAATGGCGGTTTAATAATTTCTTTATTAATCTCTAAATGTTCATTAATCCTATCTTTTCGTTGTAATCTATTAGAATTATCATTTTTAGGTATATCTGGTAAAATAATAGTAGTAGATATAGATGTATCATTATTAACATCCATATTTCTAGATAAAATATTCGTATTTGCCGTTAATTGATTTGTTGATTTTTGAGTAATAATATCTTCTGCCTTCCTAATTTTTGGGATTAATGTATTTTTCTCTCCATTCAATATTTTTTTATCATTTTGATTATGTTGTATAGATTTATTTATTGATAACATATTTTGTTCTTTATCTTTAGATGTAGTGGATAAAGGATAAGAGAATGGCTGTGGTGATTTTGAGCTTTCATTATTATTTATTTCATTTAATGATTCTTCATTTTTCATTTTTATAGATTTTAATTTTGACAATGCAATTGATTCTTTTTTTACATTATTTATTGCTTTGTCATTTAATGTACCACTTTTTTTATTTTCTTCTATTTTAGCATTTAATAAAAATTTATCTATAGCTGATGTTGGATTAGATAATAATTTAGGATCAATTTTAGGTGGTATAATTTCTAAATCTTTGTACTTTCTATCATATTCCATTTCACTTTCTATATTATCAATAATTTTTCCAACGATTTTTAAATCAACTATCTCTGATGGTAATGTTTCATTGTCACTCTCTGTAGTAATATCATCTGAAGAATTTGACTTTGACAAGTGTTCTTTGTCGTCATTTGTACTACTATATTTTTTACATATTTTTTTATAACCTTCATCTACTCGATTGTTGAGATACTCTTTATCATCATAACGTGAGGTAGTTGTGTAATCTCTGGTTTTATAGTTTGAATATGATGTTAAACTCGGTGTTCTTGATCTTGTAGTTTGGTAACTTTTATATCCAGACGATGATGTTGATGGTGTGTATGTTGAGGAAGAAGCTGATAATACTTTATTTCTTATATCGGAATAACTGGAACTTTTTACTGGAGAATAGTTTCTAGAGGAATATAATGATCTTGATATAGATGAGTTATTATTTGATGTATAAGAATTTGTACTCCTTCCAGTAGGTGGTTTTGCTAATTGTTTTCTATCACCAATTGAGAATGATGTTGACATAATATTACTTCTATCACCTGTTGAATATTTTTTTAGTGGTGTATACATTTGACCTGTTGATCTTTCTGTGCTCCCTGATCGTACCCTTAATAAGGAATATAAAAATCTTTTTTAATATCAAGAAATTACCGTATTGAAGAATTGTAGGAAGATGGTGAATATTTATTAGAAGATGAAGTATTGTACATATAAGAAGAAGATGGAGTTTTGTATGGTGAGGTATAGGAATTAGTAACACTTGAAGCTCTTTCATTTCTGTTAATACTACTACTAAATCTATCATTACTCGATGCTCTACTAGATCTTAACGGAGTATAACTTCTAGAAGATATCTATATAAAAATTATTATTATTATTATTTCATTAAATAAAAAACATACCGAGAGATTCGAATTACTTCCATATTTATTAGCTGTACTAAATCTTGAATTTCTCTCATAAGCAGACATAATATATATTTATTGATATTATTTAGATTTAATATTAAAAATATTTAAAAATAAAATACTTAATATATAGTATTATAATCAACAAATTTTGTTACTAGAAACAGTTGGCACCTATGATCAACATATCACCTAGAATTATTATTATCATCCTAACTTTATGAAGTTTTATAAATACATAATATCTTTTTGTCTATCTTTATGCTATGACTAATGATAGATCTAAGAGCAGTTGTATAAAATATGTTTTATCTTAACATTATAAACAAAATCAAATTATCATATCAAAAATAATAAAACTTGATACTATTATACTTTTATTTTTGACATAATGTATTTTATATGTTTCTTTTTTGAAGGTAAAAGGAATTTTGATATATTTTTTGATGTAAAAGTGAAATGATACTTAAGTTATATAGTGATATTTAATAATTTTTGATAGAAATAAAGTTTGTACAAATATTGTTTTTATTATTATAATAGTTATAAAATATTTATTTATTATTTCCACAAATAACATGAAAAACAATTTAGCAATCTATTTAATTCAAAGAACAACCTCATTATGTTATTTAATAATTAAAAAAAATAAAATTTACAAATATTACAAATCATTATAGATAATTAAAGCTAATAATTCACTTAAATTAAATCCATTAATTTAAATTTATTGTCACTCCACTCACAACACCCTCTCACATAAACAAACAAAAATCGCAAGAATTAAACTCTTTATAACGGACAAAAATATTTGCCAAAAATAATACAACAAAATATTATGTATAATTTATATAATGATATTAAAATATTATTTATTAATTTAAAAATTCATAACTGAAACAGCAACATACTTTTGATTTTTATTTTCAATATTTGTATTCTCTTTACTTACTTCCAAATTTTTCCATTCCTCACCACAACTACTCTTCAAGACAAAACAGTTAGTTTTTGTAGTTTCGATTGAACCATTTTTCTGATTACTACTATCAAAAGTTTTTGGGAATCGTAATTCAACTGGTTTTAGGAATTTTAAGCCTAATGGCCCACACATGACTAATGGACTTAGTAACTTTTCTTTCTCCAGATTTATTGGTATTGCATTTGAGGTATCTTTACATATTTTTATATATATCTCTTGATGATGATCTGGTGGAAGAGCTCCGGGTGGGATAACTAACTCCACACCACTATCTGGACACACCAATTTACCTCCTTCCGAATCTATCACACTACTTATATGCTCAATAACTGTTGGTTCCATACTTTTTTTACTATTTATCGCCGAAACCTCAGAGGATGAGGAACTTTTATCGGTACTTGAATCTTTCGTATGATGATGAGTTATATCTATATTGTTTGTCGGTTGTGTTGTTGTGGTATTTGTGGGTACTCTATTTGTCGGAGATCTAGGATAATTTCTTGTATCTGGTTGTTTTATATAATGATCTTTTCCATCATTCATATTATATGGGGACTTTCGATAGATTTGATCACCAAATGTATCTTGTAATACTTGATTTATATCATAACTTCCTTGTTGTACTCTATTTGTATTGTATTTTTCATGATAACTTGTAGCATTATGAATCCTCCTAGGCCCTACGACAGGAGCTAGATAAGATTCTGTCTGAGTCCTATACGCTGCTACAGGTGTAATATCTCTCCTATTGATATATTCATTATTCTTAATAGATCTCTCACGATCTAACATTGGATTACCCCCATAAATACTATAATTAGTATATTCACCCATATTACCGTAATCACCTTTAATTGAATCTACATCTTCAGATTCTGCATCATGCCAACCATTCAAAACTAACTCCTCTATTCCTTGGGATGGTTTATGTTCAGGCATCCATACACTTCTATCTTGAAGATGAATAATTAATTGTCTTAGTGCTTCAAACCATCCATCTTCTTTTGTGGCATCTAGCGTTGCACTCAACAAATGTCCATGGTATTTCTTTATTTTACTTCCTTGATCTATTAGTTTTTTGGAATTCAAATGTATACCACCAGCTCGTGATCGAAGTTCTTTTATTCTACTTCTTGTCTCAACGTCAATTAATATAACGATTGGGGCGTATTGTGCATAGGATAGTTTTTCAACTGATTCTGGACTGACATTTAATAATGCATGTTTACTTTGGTTAATTAAGGCATCAATATTTGAAAGACGGATTTGTTTATCTTCCTCTATACCAGCGAAACAATAACTGTAATTTGTTAATAGTAATTGTCTTGCAATATCAGCTAGGGGTCCATAAAGTATGATTGGTCTTTTGAATGGTGGTCTTCTTAAGGAAACTCTTTCATATGCCGGTAATATCAAACTATCAGAAGTGTTTTGTCCATTTTCATCTTTTCCTTGTGAATATTTACTTTTTTTATTTAATATCTTCTTTCTAAATAACGACTTAGCAAAAGTATTAACTTCCATTTTTTGTTGTTTAGCCAAAACCTCAGCAGTAGCCGCATTTGGTATAATACCAACTCTCTCTTTATTCTTATCATCCTCATTGGCACTATAAATCCTTGACACTTGCCAAGACCCAATATTACCACCATACAAAGTATCACTCACATGAAAGATATCCCCATTATCAAATGTCAATTCATTCTTATCATTCCTCTTACTATGTTCAAAATGTGTTCGTATATAAAAACTATCCCCTAATTGATTGATTCTAATATTCTCAAACTCATGGGGTAAAAATTCCAACTGAACATGAACATCTTCATTTAAATTCAAAAGATAATTGACTGCATCCTCTCTTGTTAAACCTCCCATGGGGAAGTTGTTTACTGAAATTATCTTATCTCCTACTCTTATGCCGTGGATGGCAGCTGGTGAACCTTCTTGGATGGCGCTAATCCAGATACCAGCTTGATTACCACCAATTACACGGATACCAAGGTTGTTTCCTGATTTTTTGAATACAACTAGTCTTCTGGTGGATTCTTTACCGTTCGAGAATTGGGAGACGATGTTTATTGAGGGGGATGAACAATTTGAACGGATAGAATTACCGATAGCCAAACTATTCGTCATTATTGAATCTTTTTTAATGTTATTAGTATATTGTGATGGTGTATAAAAATTTTCATTACCATTATAATTACCATGATCATCAGAGATTTTTTTTGTACTAGCAGAATTTGATGATGATGGTCTCCTTGGGATGTGACCGTTAATATCTGCTCCATTATCATTAGGTGGATAATAATTAGCCAACATAGGACTAGGTGAATGCCTAGGTGTTCCATTAACAGAACCTAATCTTTCATAAACAGTATTTTGTGATGGCCACCTACTACCAGTTGTACCTCTTTTAACATCTCTTTGTACAACTAAACTAAGTTTTTCTTTAGATTTTTGTAACATTTTAGTAGCTTCATCAATAGATATATCATCTAATGGTTGTCCATTAATTCTAAGTACAACATCCCCCTCCTTTAATCCAGGGTCTTTTTCGGCTAGCTTTGGGTTAGTAATCTCCTTAATATAATATTTACAACCTAACACAATCCCGAAATCATCTTTTTTTCTACTTTTCGATAAAGTAAATTTCAACGTTCTTTGTTCTAACTCAATTAATGGTAAGGGTACTCTTCTTTTAACAATCTAAAAATTTTAATCAAAATAATTAATTAATAATAATTTTTCAATAATATATCATATAAATTATTGAACAGAACATACCATTCTTAATTGTGTAGCGTTTTTAATAGTATTAATAGCAGAAATATAGTCAATATTTTTAAAAGATACTCCGTTAACAGATGTTATTATATCATTAAGTCTATAAAAAATTAATGTATAAATTAAGATGCAATTAAAAAAGTGAAAGACATACTGTAATAATCCACAGGCAGGACCTTTTCTTACAACATCACTAATAAAGATTGATGAATCTCCAGAATAAAAATGAGGATCGTCAGAACCACCGGATATAGCAATACCAAAACCAAATGTAGGATGCTGAAATGTGTATTAAAAATGATATGATATATCTAGATATATATGGAAATAAAATAGAAACAAAAGAAAATTTTTCTTTTCTTTAATATTTATATTAAAAAGAAGGGATAATTTATTATGGATAGTATGTGTCCTTAAAAAGAAAGTATAAAAATAGAGGGAAGTACAATAATAAATATGTATAGTAGGAAGTTCGAGCTGTCTTAAAAATATGTTATTTAAAAATCTTTATTACACAACAAAAATATATGCATATTTGTCGTCAAAAAAGTTATTTTTCATTTTACTGTACTTCTTATACTTTCATATCTATATGTTTACAATATAAAATATAGAATATACTTAAGAAATATTAGACAAATATGACCCCAAGGGTTAAAATAAAATGCCATTATAATATTGTTTTAAATGGTTCAGAAATAATGTATGTTGTAGTAGTTTATTTTGTTGTGGCAAAACACTAAAAGAATACTTTTAGTGTAAAACTTTACGTTAGGATCAACTGATAGAGGCACAATTAAATATGAATATGAAAAGCTAAAAGATTTACCACACAACAACTTATCTATATATCCTTAACTCTTGTCATTTGATTTAACTTTATTTTAATTCAACTATAAACTTATATATCAATAACCATTATTTTCTTTTACATCTTAATATAAAAATGTTAATACCAAGGTGATGATCAAAACTAAAACTCTACTAACATCTATCTACTTTTATTTAATAAATAATAATCATTATACATATATATATGAATAGAGGTGTAAAGTAACAAACTATTTAACATTAACAAAGATTATCATCTTCCTAAAGCCTCAAATCAAAAAATCTTGACATTACATTTTTAAGTATAAATATATTTTAAAGAAAATTAAACTTACTTTTGATATTGTTATTTCAAAATGCTCCCAGTAACCAGGAAAATTACTTTGTGGATGCTGAAAATAAATCATTTGTCTTCCTTGTGGTAAAAGTATTTTTGTATATTTATAGTTTCCATGTTTTTCCATTGGAAAAATTTTTAAAGAAAAATATATTTGTTGTATATTATATCCCGTTGTAGGAGGTAATATTATAAGATAAAAATGAGGCCTCGTGTATAGAGGTGTGAAGGTATTTAATATCTTATTGTAATAAGATAAAATTAAATTAATTACTTTCCAATAATTTATCACATTTTATATATAACAAAGGAACATATATAATATAATCATATATCCTATTTATGTTTCTTCCTCATTTTATAAAACAAAATTTTAATTAAAAAACCTACATATATATCCTCTTCCGTCATATCTCTCGGTCCATAACACTCCATCTTTGGTAATACTGATAAATTACCATCATTTTCAAAATTATTACCATAAACCATCTCAGTTCTGTAAAAATATCTATCAAAAAGAAATATTAATGTTATCTATTAGCTCTTGATAAAATATAAATTTGGCATATGTAAAGATTAAATTAATTTATAAATATTCTCCAGATGACAGTTTACTTTCTAATTTTCTTTTTTGTAAAAGATATCAATAAATAATGAAACAAGTTTTTTTCTTGTTATAAATATATAATGGCAAAAGTTATTTTTAAAAACTTTTTTCTCCTTCCAAATACAATAACAATAAGCTTCTCTTTTCTTTAATTTTTCTGCTTCTCCTTAGTACAAACTATCTTCTTCAAATTGTACCACTTTATATGTGTCTAAAAAATGTTAAACAAATTTAAAAATTAAAATATATACAAAGGGAATCATAATGTTTATAGAATTAACATATTATTTATTTTAGAAGATTATCAGTTTTAAGTTAACTGTAATAAATATGAAAATTTTAATTATCACGAGTAGATGTGTTTAGAAAAATCAAAAATAAAAATTGTCCTCTATTGCTATAGATTATACAAAAATATATTATACTAATCTTTATATTATTATATAATAATATAGTCTTTAATCTTTATAACGGAATCAAATATATAACATTTATCTTTTAAGTTTATAGTATCTTAAATAATTTAGTATTAAGGATAAGATGAAGATTTTGGTACAACAATAATAAATGGTTTATACATCCATGATATTCTAGGGACTTAGTAGTGGTATATAAATAAATAAAATATATAGAGGTTTTAGTTTAATGTATTAGTATAAATTTAAATGAATAAAATAAGGTTTATGTTTTAAGAGATAAAAAAATTATCTCATAATGATATGATATTATTTATGAAATGGAAAAGGATAAGAGAACTTTACTTAAATGGATGTATTTTTTAATTGGACATAAAGATTGTTTCCCTAAAAACATTACCAAATTTCATTTCTCTTCAATTAAAGTTTCCTTTTTAAAAAGAAACTATGACAACTATACTTTTATTATATAATAACAAAAATTTAAATAGTAAAAATTGCACTTCAAAAGGTTAACATCCATAAAAATTTTCAAATTTTCTTCTCTCCTATTACTATTTGTGTAATAACAAATTCAAATATAAAAGTGTTATTAAAATAAATAAAAATAATTTGATAAAATAGCTTTGTCAAAAAGTTCTTTTTTCATATAAAAAATAATTTAATAATAAAATATTACAATATGATAAAAAAAGACATGAATAACGTAATCAAAAAGCCATAAAAACTTTGAACACATCTCAAGGCTTCCCGCCAAAGACTTTTTTATCATTAAATTTCAATCAATTGATAAATTAATTTTCAAAATAAAGAAAAAGCAAATTAATTACAAAAAAAGGAGATGAAAAGAATTGATAATAGGATGAATTTTACGAACAAAAAGTAACGATAAAATCTTTCAATATTTAAAATAGAGCATGAAATCGAAAAAAAGAAAAAAAATTACCAAGAATTTTGTGTTTAACAAATAACACTCCTGTTAACAAGAGGGGTTGAATTAAAACACAAGGTATAAACAAAAGAGAGGGAAAGCAATTTATATTGCGACAAAAAAGTTATTGGAAGAAAGACTATTTTGGCATTGTAAGTTACATAAATCAAGAACCATATATATATACAATGGATAAAGCTGGCATCAATATAATCTGTCATGCTCCAATGATTGTTTCTCTTATTGATAGTGATAATTTTACCCTCACAGAACTGTAATTTGTTTTTAATAAAAGGGAGATAAGATAAAAAGGCAATTAGTGAGAATTAGTTATTACAATTATCTATATTTATAATGGACTCGTTTTATATAGAAGAGTAATTATAAAATTTCATAATTATTAAGATTTCCATTAACAATTATATTCATTACACATAAATATATACAATCGAGAAAATAAGTTAAAAGACAGAATATAGTTTCGATGTGTTAAAGTTTTCGTTTTCATTAATTAATCTTCTTTAAGATTAAACAAAAAAACTAATCTTATTGTAAATAACTTTGAAAGTTTTGTTGTTGGAAAATTAAACAAACTAAATAATGATGGAAAAATATTTGATTACAAAAATAAAAGTGACTCATCTTGGTGTCTTATTATTAAGATTATGAGCAATAATGAAGTAATTTATTTATTTTGATTTCTTATATAATGTAAATATAGGTGATGAAAGTTGTTAATTTCTAAGGGATTAAAGAAATCCCTTTGATAATGTAAAATATCCCATTATTCTATCTATATCAAATTTTATTTAACAAACCTGTTCAATGTAAAATCCCAAAAATTTACAATCCAAAACTTTCATAAAAAATTAGATTAAAATATATAAAACTTTTATTACAAAAATTTTTAAACCAAACTTTACAAAAAAAAACAATAATAAAAATAAAATAACTCACTCTATAGATGATTAGATATAACCAAAAATTTTTTATTTTTGTCACAATACATATTAAGGCCACATTTCTCTGAAAAACTAAATTACTTTTGATATATATGTTTTAAAAGAAAAAAAAATTACACAATAATAGAATTAGAAATATGAATATACATAATAAAATTTAAAAACTTTTTTTTAATCTTTTTTGTACAAACATATTTCTAAACTTTTATGACTACTCATTATATATTATAATTAATAGATAGAAAAATATTAAAAAAAAGTTTGTTTGTCCTTTCATTTTGTTTTGAAGGGTATGGTTTATTAAGTAACAGTATCTAAATATTATCTTTAGTTCATTTGATATTATAAAAATTTTTTGTTGTAAATATTGGTTTTTTTTTGAAAATAGAATGATTTGAAATATAATATATTTTGTTGGTTGATATCTTAAATTAACAATAGATATTGTACTTTCGATTTCTTTACCTAAATTTTTTTCTTCTCCGTTTCTATTTCAAAAAAAAAGTTTGCTTCTTTTATATATAAATATTTCCTAACTATATATCTATAGACATAAGGTGCCATTTTATAAATATGATAATTAAATTTTTATAATTGTCTGAAAGTACTATTTAAATGATAAAGCATCGAACACTGGTTTTTTGATTTGTCTTCTTCTTTTCTTTTTCATGAATCATTTCTTCTATTTTTATTAATACTTTATCAACAAAAATAAAAAGAAATTTAAAAATATAATTTATACTTTATTCCTCTCCAGTGTTTGAATTTTTCTTGTAAGTGAGAAGTTGAACAAGAATATATAAGAGAAATAGATTAGCAAATATTAATATTAAAGGAATCCTATATCTTAATAACCAATTCCTTAATGAAGGATGTGTAAAATATCTAAATGGGTTATTTCTTAACATCTCCTCTTCTTCTAACAATCTTTGAGCCTCCTGACGCCTTTGGGAGGCCAATCTCGAGGCATCCTCCCTATGCATCGTAACTGGAGCTTGTGATAAATCAGCCAAATTTGGTAGTGATCCCCTATCAAATGATGATGATTGTTCCTTCTTCAAAGCTCCAATAGCATTTGAATCCTGAATTATTGGCGGTCTATCTCTTGATCCAGCTAAGGTACTTCTCCTATTTATAAAATGATTAGAATCCGGATTATTGACATCAGCTTGCCTCATCAATGATGGCCTATTTCTCCTTAACTTCAATCCCTGATCACTTTCACCTGTCAAATATTTATACTGTTCATAATGATCATCGTTCAATGAGAAGTTGGATGAATTTATGGATGTCTTCGATAAATTAGTATTATACCTATTTGGTGTTAATGTTTGTCCTTTTGAAGATAAATCTTCTTTAAGTGATGAAGAATTTGAAAAATTACCAGAATTGTGAGGATTATTCTTTACTGTATGCTGTTGTTCTGTGTTAAGATTATCATCGTTATTATTACTATTACTATTTCCTCCACTTATTTCGTAGTTATTTGATTGTTTTCTACCTGATTGTGTTAAAGTATTATTATCATCGGTTGTAACATTTTTTCGTATATCATTATTACTAGTAATATTAGAGTTATTGTTATACTGTTGATGGTGGTTAACAACATCTTGAGATATAGACGATGTTATATTAGTAGTGGGAGGTTGTTGTACAACATTATTATTATTATTAGTAATAGTAGTGGTTGGATTAGTAGTAGTATTTGTTGTAGAATAATATTGAGAAGACATTTTATGAGGATTTTGGCCTGATAATGGGTAATTACTTCCTAATTGATTTGTATTATATTGATAATAATGTACTTGACTTTGATGTGGATTATTATGTCCGTGATTTGGATTATGGTGTTGGATTGATGAATCATTATTATGATATTGTTGTTGAAATTGTACCTTTTGTCCTAATGATATATTTTGTTCCTCTTCTGGTGTTGTGTAATCTTGTGATGGATGCTGAGAATATTGACCAAAAGTTGGTGGGCGTTCCATAGTATTAATATTATCATTACCACCAATATTATTTCCCTGATTATATACTGAGTAGTCAAAGGATACCTGATTTGATACTGGATCAAGACTCGAGTCAAATGATACGTGATTGGTAGTATTACCTGATATGTGACTTAACAGTTGCCTGTTATGTTGACGATTAACTTTTAATGTATCGGTACCCGGATGCTTGTAACTTGGATCGAAATTTTTTGCATGCATACGTGCTAACTCAGCATCTTCACGACTTTGTTCCCCTACACCCATTGACAATTCAGCACGTTCTTTTGCTGTCATTGTTCTCGTTATTGCTATTTCAGCTTTTTGTTGCGCTATCGATGCTGCTCTTTTTGCTGCCTCAACACTAGACTCTATACGTTCTCGTAATTTGGAACTCCTAACAAACATTATACCTTTCCTTCTAGTTGAATAAATAAGAATATTATTTTTATAACGTCCTTCTTCTTTTGTACCATCCTTGAAATACGTTATACCATACCCGTTCTTTCTATTATTTAACCATTCTCCTTCATATTTTAAACCATCACTTCTTTCACATATCCCAAAACCACTTCTTTTATCATTTTTCCATTCACCTCTATATATCTCGGTTGCCTTCTCATCAATTTTATCTTCATGATCCATTGCTTTATTACAAGCCATACCATGACTTTCAACTGATGCACAACTCATTGTAGAACCTGATGATCTTAAACTACCACTAATAGATGCAACACGTTGGTGAATATCACCTGTTGAATGTTGTTTTTTAATTCTAAGGCCACTTAAAATAGTTCTTTTAACAGCTAAACTACGTTCAGATAAACTACGTCTTCTTTTTTGTGGAGCATCAGAGCGTGATCGAAGAACAAAACCACCTTTACATGCCTCTGATTCATCTATCTCATCTTCCTTTCCTTTTGCTTCCTCCTCCTCACCATAGTCTGATCGAAGGGAGGTCATTGAAGCATTTGTATGAGAACGAGATCTAAATTTTACAGCAACTCCATATGCAGCACTTTTTCTTATACCATATCCATAACGCATTCCTCTTTGCCATTGTCCTTGATATGATCCTAAAGAAAGAAAAATAAGTACTTTGATGATAAGTTAAGTGTAATATTACCTCCATCAACATATGTTTCAGTACCATAACCATCATGAAATCCTGATGACCAGGTTCCAAGGTAATTGGCAGGTGAATTTAATGATTTCCTCTGTCCATACCTCCCTTTATATCCCTGGGTCCATTCACCTTTATATATCCATTTTCCTCTATTTTCGATACCTAAACCATGTCGTTTACCATTTTGCCATTGTCCTTGGTATGTATTACCAGAAGGCCAGGTATAGACACCAGAGACTTCAAAACCATAATGCCAAGCCCCGGCATATTCACCTTTACCTTGTGGTCCTGTACAAACTCCGTAACCATGAGCTTTACCTTCCTCCCAACCTCCACAATATGTTCCACCATCATCAAAATCAAAACGTCCTCCATTCATTGCAGGTTATCTTCATTGCCGTCAACGGTTATTATTTCCCAATCAAAAAAAAGATATCTAAATATTACCAACCAAAAATAGAAATATTTAAAAGAAAAGTTTTTTTTTTAGAAAAAAATGTTTTAGTAAAAAAAAGAAAGAGAAAACAGATGAAATTATGTATCTCCTTTTTCTAGAGGTAAATGAAGTTATATCTTCTTTTTTGTAGAAAATAAATATTAGATGAAATAAAATTAGTATTAAAAGGAAATTTTATTTTGGACTTCTTTGTATATTTGTAACTTTTATTCCTCCAATAAATATGAGTATTATCTGTTTTATTGTTATAATCTTTTCTTAATAAAATAAATTTATATAAGAAAAGATGACAGTCTTTCTCTTTTGAATTTACTTTTTTTTGATCTGAAAAAAATGTGAATTGTTAAATTTTGTTAAAATTAAAAAAAAATTGAAGGTATAAAAAATTTTTACAGACAATAAAAGTCAAAGTTTGAACATAAAACAAAGTAACAAATATAAAATAAATTTTAAATCTTTAGATAAAAATTGAAAAAATAAAAAAATATATAATATTGAAAGGGATTAAAAAAGAAGGGGGATATATAAGAAAAATATAAAGTTATGTTGAGAATGTAAAAAATGTCACATATATATTTATTATATAATATATTATATCTACAAATATATATAGTATTTTGTGCCTCTCTCTTCATTACCACAACCAAGAGAGGATAATATATGAAGATGATGATGAGAAAACTACTACCAGATATATTTTTATAAATTATTATACCAACCGCCAGGAGGAGAAAAATATATATACTATTTTTTGTTAGTCGAAATTATGGATATATATATGTAGTTTTTTCTTTTCATAGACATCTATTCTAAGATTCTTTTAAAAGCCTTTTTTATTCCTTTTATAAATGTTTTATATGGAAAAAAACAAAAATGATTAATGAATTCTAAAATTACTAGTTGATTTGAAATTTTTTTTCCTTCTATAGTATCGTTTATCTTAATCAATATCCTTAATGAAAATTTCATAGAAAAAAATAATGGATTTTAGAAAAATAATTATCTAAAATCATGATTTCTTAAATATTCCTATTATAATTTATAATCAACACCTTTTTGTATCTTTTTTTATCAACAAAAGCAATTTTTTATCCTAAAAATATATACCTTTTTATATTATTATTCTTTAGAAATTCTAAATATATGTTTTTTTCAAAAATAGTGACTTACTATAAAAATGAAACAACATTAAATTTTATAGTACTTTAAAAAAACTTTTTTATAAAATTATAAGGCCAGAATTAAATATAATTGAAGTTATAAGACATGTAGAAGTCAAAAAAGATTCATCATACATATCATTTTTATTAAAAAATTTAATGATGGAAAAAAATAGATAAAAAAATATGTATAATCTTAGCATTTAAATGTATATAAGTATATGCATATATCTACAATTTGTATGTTGGGGGTGGTTAAAAATATTTGGTACAATGATGAATGGGGGATAAATAAAAAAATTTATAATATATGTATTTTTCTTTTTTTTTACTTTTTAGTAAAAACTTTTATAGATATAAAAGATTTGTAATTTTTGGAAACAAAAACAAATATTAATAAATAAGGTTTGTTATTGTTATATATATTATTAGCGAAATGAAAAGTTTTATGGCAAAAAAAGGCATATAATTTTATAGATATATAAAATAAATATTTGTAAAAATTTTTGTGAGGATTGGACAAGAAGAAGAAAAGTAAAAATATATATGTCTTTTCTTATCATTTTGTTAGTATTTAGGTTTTATCAATATATAAAATATACATATATATCTATATAATATTATATATCATCTCAATTAGAAGGGAAAAAGAAAAATGAGGTGTTGTAAGGGAGTATGGGTCTATAGTTAAGAAGGAATAATAATAATAATAATTTGGGATTCAGAAAAGGACGAGTTTGTAGGAGAGAGTGTATGTCAGAGAGAGAGATGGAATGAAGCAAATATATGTGAAATTTTTTTTATTCTCCACTCCCGACATCCCTCTATTTGTTGGCAGTTTACTTTATCAGTAAAAGAGAAAAAGAAGTAGATATATATATTGCTGACAACTAACTTGAGGAAAAGAAGTTTCCGTTGAGGTGCAGATAAAGAGATGTGTATGTTAAGTTATCCTGTCACACTCAATTACTAAATAGTTAGCCAGAGAAAGTAGTGTTAAGGATGATTGAGTCCTTATTTTCACTGATTATATTCTTTTAACTATCACTATTCAATTTTAACTCTTGGTATTTTAGAGCCTACATTTAACCTATCATCTTTAACTATAAAGATAAATTTACTATACATATAAATTAACTATAAAGATAAATAGTTGAAAAGTTAGAATGATCTATCAAAATTTAATTTACATAAAAAGTATCTTCTTAACAATCTACCTAGACATTTACCTATAAAATACAATCAGGATTTACTTATTTATTTATTAATACTACTACAAAGTGCGGTAAAAAAACTTTTACTTCCTCAATCATTAAATTATTTATGTTTAAAAGAAGAAAGATAAATCAAAAAATTTATGATATAAAATAAATATAATATTTGAGGTAAAAATAAGTACAAATTCAAAGTTTTTGAATAAGAATAATAGACACAAAATACACCATATATCTATCTTTACTTTGACAAATAAAATCAACTTTATCCTTCTCTCCTCTAATATATATGAAAAGATATATATATTATATATTAGTAAAAAGATAATAAAAGCAAACCATTGGGAGCTTAAAATAATTTTATTTTTAGTTAGGGCCCAATTAAGTGGACCTCTTAAGTTTTACCAAAGTTTCACAAAATTTTTATCAACCTTTACAAAACTTTTTACCTCATCGTGAGTAATATAATAGTATATAGGGGTAATAATATAAAGGGCTAGTTATATATAATATTTGAAATTATTTATTTGAAACAATTTTATTATAACAATTTTATTTATTAAAACAATTATATGAAGATTCTCGATTCACTACTTTTGTTAAAAGAGATAAATGATATTATAAAGATAAAATATTTTAAATAATTATTGAGGGTGGAGAAAGAGTAATATAATGGGAGACGTATAATAAATTTTTTTATTTTTACTTTATTAATTATAATAAAATTCTTATTAATTTCACATTTTAAAATAACAATAAAATTAAATAGAGAAATACATAAATTATTTAATTAAAGTTTCTATTTTACTACAAGTTGAAATTTTTTTATCAAAATTATTTGGTATATTATAGTCATTATCATCACCCTCCGACATCTTTCTATTATTATAACGATCAAGTGTTGTAGTACTATTATTATCAGTATCATCATCAATTTCTATTGATACATTAAATGCATCTTTGTTTTCTTTAGCCCAAGTTTCAAGAATAGATCTTCTTCTTAAATATCTTTGTCTTTGTTGGAGCATTGTTATAGATTCTGGAACATCTGGTATTATATATGAGGTAAAACTCTGTATTGAAGAGACAATTCTTTCAAAAATAAAGACAAAAATTATCTTAAAAGCTAGAATTTTCCAAAATTCATAAGAAAAACCATAATGATTATCACAATCACCATTCGTATCAGTTATATTCAAAGAACAAGGAGGTTTTCTAAAATCTTTAAATCTGCACATACTCACATTTGTATATATTGTAACTTTATCCCATTTTGAAGTATCAGCATATGATAACGAATATTCCATATACCCTTCTAATGATCCACGTGTATAATAATAATAACTCTTTGGTATGACATCTGTTGTAAAAGCAATAACAAGTCCCTGGAAATGAAATTAAATAATTTTTCCCATTGCCAAAATAATAAATAAACAAACATACATTAATAGTAACGGCAATACTCGATAAATACTCAAGTATCACTTGCCACATCCCAATATTAGAAGAATGAAATGGAGTAGGTTTTTGATACATTGAAATCAATTTTCTTCCATCACTCCTTATTTCAAATATGTTACTAAGAAAGGCAAATAATGGTGCTAAGGGAAATGCCGCAACAAATAATGTTACAAATCCATATTGGATTATCATTTCAAGATATTCATCAAAGAGGAAAAGATTATCTACTTGATATAGACCATAATCTTGTTCGTATTGTGGGATGTTATCTTTATCAGAAACTTTTTTATGGAAATTTTTATGGGTAGAATCCATAAATTTCTTATATTTATTAATATTAATACAAATATAAGGTGTTATTAATTCAATTAACGAATATGATAACTGGGAACCACACATTATAACAAATAGCTGGATCATCAATTCAGCCATACACCCTGTTACATCACAATTTTCAACTCTATAACCGTTAATACTAATCCTAAATTCTCTATCAATATTTCCCGGTACCCCAGAAAATCTTCCTTTAACAAAAGCTATATAAAACAATGAGGAATAATTGTTAACAAATTCAAAAAGAAAAACTTTTAATGTATATGAATTATCAAATCCTGAATCTGTCCTAGGACATTCCCATATAGTTAACCTATATGCAACTTTATGATATACAAGATTCATGATAATAATAAATAGTAAATTCATTATAGCCGTCGTTACGTATATAATCCACATACCATATTTATGCCTAAAATCTGTTTTTTCATATGAATGAAAAGTGCTCATTAGTATCATCCTGTACACCAGAATACCCAGTATAAAAGCTAAAGCCAACGCCACAATAAACAAAAAAGATACCCCTGAGAAGAAAAGCTTAAATAACTTCAATGACGTCGGCATAAATGGTTCTAATTCCTTTGTTATTGGATTCACCCTTTTATTCTTAACTTTATACTGAAAATCTGGTCTGATTGTTTCATGTTCAATACCCTCATTATAAATACCCCATTTGTATGAAACTCGAGCATTATATCTCTTCCATCCTTCCAAAAAAAGGGTTGCCCATATTGACATGATAAAAGCAAAGATTGCAGTTGAAAAGTTATCAACTATATATGTTATCTTTCCATATAAACAACTATCTTTTAATTGAGTGTAATCACAATATGTATCACATGGTGGACATATATATGTAGATGATATATTTGATGATTCATAACAAATATCATTACTTGGTATATCATTTTTTGCTGTAACGATACCGTATATCATAAATAAAGGGCCAATTAATGCAGGCCAGAAGAGGAGTTTCGTAAAATAACCTAGCCAGGCAAAATAAATACCAATCTTTGTACCAAAATATTCTTTTATCAAATCTAGTGGT
This sequence comes from Strongyloides papillosus, assembly GCA_005656395.1. NCBI lineage: Eukaryota > Metazoa > Nematoda > Chromadorea > Rhabditida > Strongyloididae > Strongyloides > Strongyloides papillosus. The sequence goes on from SRSI01000043.1 coordinate 335,197, forward strand.
TGGTGTTTATAAAATTTTGTAAATGAGGCCCAATTATCGTAGAGTATTTGCCTATCACTAGCATCATCAATAGGAATTGGATAACAGGGGTTTTTAATTAATTTTTCATGTGGTGGGAAAACAGACAAATATCCACCACCTTCTAGTAATCTTTGAACACCCACTTCAACTTGATCATTACATTTGTAATGAGTTCTTATTAGTAAATCATAGACCATTCTTGATCTATCACTTTTAGAAAAAAAAATATCGGGTTTGTCATGGTTAATAAAATGTACTAGCCTTGATTGCCTGAATGTCTCTTTGAAATACATATCTTCATGTAATCTGTGTTTAATATTTTTGTCTAATTTCATAAATTTGAGATATTGTAGAAAATAATTTACTATTCCTTGATCTTTTTCACTTAAAATTAAATCATTCTTTCGTACCGGCATTCTTAGATATAGTATTTCGGCTTGCCGTAACAATATATTAAATGGTGCATGAACAAGAGTGAAACATAAATCCGGATCTTCTTCACTTTTCCTTATCTCCAGCTTCAATCCACGTGCTCTTAAATTAAATTCAAAGTTTTTTCTCCCTCTAGTTAATTTTTCATCATTCGTTATTTTATAAACCATAACATAATCAACAAGACTTTTACCATCACATAAATAAGTACTATTTATATTTTGTTGGGAAGTACTGTCTTTCTGTTGTAGTAATACTTCATTTACACTATTATCTATCATACTTTTAAACAATATTTGATATTGTAATGTAAACAATAGTCATTTAAATTCTTCTTTCTAAAATTAAAATATTTATTATTCCCAATTTATATTGCCAATTTTTAAAATTATTTATACTAATAAATATTAGAGGGATAAAATTGATTAAAAGGGAAAGTAGATTAATAAAAAATAGGCGCACTTCTTTATCATTGATATAAAGTGAAACCAGTCTTTACTTTTTAAATAACATCGTATATTGATTTTTTGAGTTATATAGAATATTTTGTTTAACTATTACAAATCATATGCATTGCAGTTCTCCACTCTCAATTTCTAAACAATTGTCATATCTGTTCTCTATAAGAACTGTATAGAAGTATAGAAGAAGAATGAATTTTTAATATGATAAAAAAAGTAATCCATCAATAAATATTCATTACATATTTGGTAAAAATTTAACATTATTCAACATTATTTTAACTATTATACAACATGTACAAAATGACGAAAAACATTAAGTCATCCAAAAATTAAAAACAAAACAAAAATACTACACAAAAAAAACTGTCCTATCCTAGTTATCTTCCTTCACATGATATTCTCCACTTCATAAAGTTAATTCACATATACATATCTAATCTTACATACACTTCTACTATATCATTGAACATATTTAAACTCTCCCATTAGTATTTTTCTACTACCTTCCTCCATTGGAGGTTTAAGACCCTCCATGGCCAATAATCTCTCGCTATCTTTAATTAAATCACCCCATAGGAAAAAAGTTTTGCATAGTAGACATCGACCCTTTAGTGGTATCAAATGATTAGTCTCCCCTTCTAATATCGAGTTTGCTAGGCAAATTTTATGATATCCGGCTTTGCATTCACTTTCACCTGAAGTACACCTAACAAATGTCTCGATCTAAAAAAATAGGAATTAAACAAAAGGATATTCAAGGTATTAATACTTTAAAACGTCATAGTATAAAAAAAATCAACTTACAGCATTTATTTGTAATCCACATATAAAGCAATTAGGTATATTTGTATATTCAGATGGATCTTGTGGGACAATAATTTTACCACTAGTAACAAGACCATTTCTAACATGCATATGCCTGGGTGGTGCTTGATCTGAGAATTCAAGATAATACTCAGGTTTAAGCCATCTAAAAGATAGAGCAAGTCTCTTCCATGGAGCGGTATTCAATAACGCACAACAAATACGTATCTTGAAATCAAAATGCGACTCCTTAGGCTTTTTTTTTAAATTTAAATGCTTTATTCTCCTACTTCGGGATGGATTTTGCCATGCCCATTCGAAACGTAATGCTAGTATCTTATTAGGGAATCCCTCTACAATACAGACCATATCGTGAGGTCCATTTTTTTTTGTTTTTTTGGCCCCACCAAGTAGTTCTCTGTTATGTTGGCGTATCCTTCTATTGGGGTCCGTTGTAAAACCAATGTAGCATTTCCCTTGGTACTCCTTTAAAGGACTCTGTGACACCAAACAATAAACACCGAAGAATTCTTCACTCATAGTTTTTTGTGATTGTCTCTGCTTCTTTTGAGGACAAATCTCTCCTAGATGCTGAGTCATAGATAATTGTGAAAGAAACATTATTTTTTACTTATAAAATATGAAGTTATTATCTCTGGCTATTATATCCTTCTAAATTAGAAGATAATAAAAACTTAGTTTAAATAATTTTAAAAAAAATATATTTAATGCGAAAAAAAACAGTGTATGTATGTGTTCTTGTGAATATTTCAATGCTACTTCAATTATCGGTTATCATTTCTAGTTCTTCCCGTAACTTTGATACTCTGAACTTTGTAGCGTGTATGAATATTTGATGACTGCTATGCAATATGTTTGATAGTAAATTTGTTGATATTCAAAGTGTTAAATATACACAATCTTTAACATACTGCCCTCCTTTCTTCTGTTTTTAGAGAGGTCTCTATTTAGAAGGTAAAAAAAAGCACGTTGTTTGTTATAATCTGTAGCGTTAAAATTATATCACACATAAAACCATACATACTTATGTTTCTTTCCTTTACCCGCGCAAATTGTGTTAAACCAAAGAAGAAGGTCTCTCACCCTCAAAAAGTTTATTTATCTAAGCTATTTTAATACATACGAAGTGAAAACAGAAGGCCGCAAAATGACATGTACACCTCGCATACGCGACATTCCACTGTGTTCTCTGTCTCCTTTTGCATTGGTAAAAAGTATAATATTATTGGAAGAGTATATCACTTTATCTACTATATTTAAATATTTCCATTGTATACGCGTCAATAACCACTCTTAGATGGAAATTTATCTATAGACGCATCAGTCCAATTCAATAGTTTACTCAAATCATTTCTCCATATTCTTCTCAAGTATTTTGTCCACGATAAACAACAGTTTACCATTAATTTATATCTTTTTCTTATTTACTTAATTATTTTTTTGTAGATGGATAGTCATAATGATCAAAATGAAACTCCTCTCTTTGAAGAGGAATTGGAAGATAATGTTAATTTAAATAAGGAAGAAGAAATGGAAGAATTACAAGGTGTTGATGATCAAATTGAGTCATATAGTGGCGTTAAAGTAAGTTCACATAAAAATTTTATTGCCTTTTCTTTTGATTAATCATCAATGACGATGGTTACCAGCATTTTCTTGTTTTTGGTTCCCATTCATGGGGTAGAATTCCCCTTTACCCGACAGAAGTTACTTTTGGCGGGAGAAGTTGTCTTCCAATGTTGTTTTTGGAACTTTGTTTAATTGTAAAAATGTTTATTTTTAGAGAAGACGTATGGATAGCAGTGGCCTTGTTGACGGTGAAGTTGTTGGTGAGGAATCTGAGTTAATTGAGGAGGATGAACTTATTGATGTTGAAGGTGATGACGGTATGCCACCAGAAGCTATTGTTTATGATAATAACCAGCCATATGTACTGGAGGCAGAGGAGAGCGTTGGAAGAAAAGGTAGAAAACGTAACCCTTCACAAGGATATTCACAAGCATCAGGTCCAAGAGTTTATACTGTTCAGAATGATGGAACTGCAGTACCATTAACACCACAAAGGCAATATTATAATACTAGGGGACAGGGTAGAGGAAGAACAAGTTTAAGTGAATATGATGGTACCCCTTCATCCGTTAGTCGTAGGAATACAGAGAAAATTGACTGGAATAATGAACAGGTTGAAGAAATTGTACAAAGATACGAGGAAAACCCCAGGTGTGGTAATATGAGAGATGTTGCACGTCAAATTAGTACTGTCACCGGTACATATATATCACACTCCACAGTCTTCAAACAACTCCAAAAAAGAAGGAGAGCTCGTGAGGCTGAAGGTATTGAGTATAGCGAGCCACAGTCATATGAATATGAGTACTATGACCAGGATGGTTGTATGGATGAGTCGAAATACCATGATACAAGTACTGATTACCCTAATACAACGGGGAACTCTTCAATGCTTAATAATTCTAACGTAACTCAAATATCCACTGGAACTCCAAAAGTTTTTATGCTTAAAAAAGTTGAGAATACTTCTGGTTCTGGTCCAAGATATGATCCAGTTCAATTGACACCTGCTGATGAGAAACCGATATTTAAAAAACCATCAAACCAAAGAATGGGTGAGAAGGCCGGTTCTGAGGAGAACTATGATCATGTAGAGAATAGATTCCATGGAATGATGAAGACTCCCCTTGAAAGTTTGAACGTTAAAATTCTGTTGACCGGACGTTTTACTGAGTCCATTCTTGCTATCCCCGAGGAGAATGGTCTTTACCGTGAATATTTTCTAACCAACACCAGACAAGATGGTAGAGTAAGATATTACCGTTGTAGTAAATGCTGTAGACTTCGCAAGACGTACAAAGATATAATTGAACCAAAAATAAAAGTTCTTGATGGATGTATCCTTGGTGATTTTAGAAGTATTGTACATCATGAGGAATGTAAGCCTATAACAGAGTTAGAAGCAACCGTTAAACAGATTGATAGAGATTGTCGTAGACGTGTACGTAATGGAGAAATGACACCTCATGAAAGTTGGATTGAAGGCAGAGAGAGATTGGTACGTCATTTAACGGCTAACATGCCAAAGGGATCAGAACAACCAAGTTATGAAGCTTTAGCTAATCTGTTCCCTTCATATAAGAAGGTCAAACAACAATACTTTAGACATAAAAGAATGGGAAAAGTTGATAAGCCTAAACAAAGTAAGGCTTCTAAAATGGCTATGGATGATAAACAATTTGGTAATATGTTGAAGAAATATAAACTTACTTTGAGAGGTTTAGAAACGAATAGTGCTGATGAGACATTCCTTTTGATGTGTGACCGCGGTCAGGGAATCCTTGTTTTTGCTTCAGATAAAGATCTTCGTCTTGGTGGTGAAAGTGACATCCTTTGTGGTCGTAGTTCCAGTGAAATTAATTGTGAAGACGGTAAAAAGACTGTGTACACAGTTCATGCAAAATTGAATATAGCTGATGCCTTTGAATGGGTACCAATATTGTATGCAGTCATCGAAAGACGTGACCAGAAGAATTTCTTTGATATATTTGCTTTAATAACCCAGAGATGGCATGAAATGGGAGTCAGTCCAAGATTCGAAAGGTTTTTCTGTGAATTCGACCGTCACCAAATCCAAGCTGCATCTGAGGCATTTGGTGCACAGTTTGTTTCTGTTCTGTACATGGATTATTTGAGAGTTGTCCTCAACACAACAAAGAACTTCCATTTAAATAAATATTTAGGCGATCCAAATCCAGCTCTTGAACCAATACGTTTTTGGGTACGATCAATGTGTTGTGTACCATTATTACCACCCAACTACGTTATACCATTTTGGAGATTTGTTCTTGCTAAGGCACCTGAACTATCTGAATCTGAAATAGGTGATGATCTCGAAGATATAAATAAGCAAATGAGTGTTATGTTAGGATTAATAAATGAAAACTGGATGGATGAAGGAATAATTAAAAATTGGAATCATTGGTGTTCTGGTAGATATACAGCTATACCATACCCACCAGGTTATGATGACTATATTCATAAGAATAACCTCGTATTTAGCGATCCTCTTCATATAACAAATATCCTTCACACGATTCATACAATGCAAGCAGCATATGAAGAGAATTCTTCAATTTTACAAGAAAATCCAACAAGTGCTATTGTCCTTAGTCAAGACTACAAAGAGTTTGACATAAAATTAAGCTCGCTACAAGAAACTTTTGAACAAGAACTTGAAAATATTATTGGTCCAAATGGTACCGTTGGTTGGCAGGCTGTCATACCAATATTAAAGAAATATATTGAGAACGTCGTAGACATAATAATACCACTTAAGGATGCTAAATTGGATTTTGAAGATTTAAATGGTGATAATGTTAGTTCTCAGGATGTTGAAGTGGAATAGGTATCCAGTTATCTTAATTTCTAACTTTAAATAATTATAATTGTTTCAATCTACATAGACATACCCCTCCTCATGATGTATAATTTGGAAGAAATAAGATTCCTGAGTCTCTTTAACCCACCATATCTACGTTTCTACTATTTTACACATTAATGGCAATTAAAGTTTGGTGTATTTTTTTTTAATATTGCCAAAGCATTTTAATGATTTGGTGGTATATTATTATTATTAATAATAATTTTTAATTGTTTCAATATCTTATGTACCAAGTATTGTTCCTTAACTTTGTAAATGAATTTTTAATAATATGCTTGTTTACTTTTTTTTTTCTTGTTTTTGGATTTTAGCATGTGTTTTGGAGATCAGTATTCCAAAAGAATATCTTATTTAGATTGTTTCTTTATGCGATCGTTGATAAATTTTTACCTCCAATTCTTTTTATTAACTTAACTAATATTTATTGCAAATATTTTAAATTTTTTTTACTTATTTTAAACGAGATGGGTAAAGATAAGGGATTAACGGATGTAGAAAAATTATACTTAAAAAGACAAAGAAATTGGGATGATGCAGGAGGCTTTGATGTTTCGGAGAACAATGAAATGGAATCCCGAGAACGATCTAGGCAGTGGAAAAGAAAAAGGAATGTTGAAGAGAACGAGATAATAAATTCTAAAAATCCACCACCTGAACATTGTACTAGATGTAAAAAAGACCTGATTCTAAGTTATTTATGGACTTCATATGGCATAGCAGTTTGTGATGATTGTAAGGCTGAACATGAAGGAGACTACAAATGTATAACTAAGACTGATGCAAAACAAATTTATTTATTGAAGGATGCTGATTTGGAGCTTCGGAAACCTCCATTACGTTTTGTTTTGAAGAAGAATCCTAGAAATCCGAAATATGGTGATATGGCTTTATTTTTGGAGTGTCAGGTTGAGGAAAGAGCATACGAGGTACATGGAGGTTTTGAAGGATTAGAGGAAGCCAGAAGATTGGCTGCTGAAAAAAGCAACAAAAGAATGCTAAACAAAGTTAAAAAAGAAATGAACAAAATAAAAAAGGATTTGAAGGATAAAGAAATATTCAACACTAATTACATGAAGCTCCAACACCAATGCATATATGGAGAGGAATCCAAAATTTCCGAGGACGAATACAAACAAATTTGTATTCAGTGTGGCCATATAAAAAAATACTCAAAATTCTAAATAAATGCAAACAAAAATATTATTAATGTACGTTTATATCTTAAAGACAAACTTCATATGTGTTAGTTAAATATAATAAATACATATATATATTTTTCTTTATAAAATTTAAGAATAATAAGATTTTTATAGTTTTAAAATATTTCTGGACATTTACTCCAGTCTTGATTTTCCTTACACTTCCAATACTCATGTTTGAATAAGTGAATAACAGAACCAGTATAGGGATCTTGAGCTTTTTCAAACCATAAAGGTTCATATTCTTTATATGGTTCACCTAATTGCATGGCCCTTTGCGCTTCAGCTTCCCTTTTCCTACGGACACCGCGTTGTTTTTCTTCTAATAAGTTTTTAACTTTATTAGCCTCGTCCCAATCACCATTTTCCATTAATCTTTGATCGGGTCTTAACCTTGAATCAGTAGGAGCTACTCCATCCTCTTCTTCATTTAATGCAACGGTGAGTTGTGAAAAATTGTACATTTTTTCACTATTCTCTAAAGGTTCATTTATAGACCATATTCTTCTCATTTCACCAGTCTCCATGATTGGAATAGTTCCATTGGAAGTGTCTTTGCTTTTAGGTTGTTTTGTAACTTTAGCAATATCAATATACTTATCCCAATAACCACTAATATACCAATGAACATAACCCTTTTTGTCTTTAACAAATCCAGTAACCTTTCTGGGAGGTTCACGTGAGAAATAACTGTATGTATGAAATTTAAGAATACACGTGTCCCCGGTTTTGTGGTTTTCAATAGTCATATCACCATGATTATCTATCCACAATTTCCCAACGATAATATTATGAACTGTAGTAGTTACTTTTTTAAAAGTGTAATGATTATCAGAATTTTTAAATATTATATGAGTTGCACCAATTGGTTGTACAGACAGATACTTTCCACGGAATTTTGAAGTTAAAAGGAAATCCTGATACATCTCCCAATTGCTGCCTTCAGCGTAATGTGCTGCAGCTGGTGGATGATGTGAGACTTGTTCTGTTATACTTCTCCACCCTAAGTCATCGGTTCTGTCGAATTCAAATGTCTCTCCTAGCAATGGATTAAATGGCTTAGTTGTTCGATTACCAGTCGATGAGTAACAACTAGAGGCAAATGCTGCTAAATAAGCCAACTGCTCCAATGAATCCTTCTCTGAAGCTATATCCAGAAGATCAGCATACTCTAAATCTTCTGTTATTCTTTGTAAATAAGATATTGGTTCATTAAAATTTACAGGCATTGGTATTTTTGATAATTCCTTACCAATACAATTTTTCATTATACTCCAAAGATTTAACGGTTTATTTTGTTTCTCTGGAATTTTTGTACGTCTAACCCTTATAGTTCCATTCATTGTTTTTGAAGATGAAGTTGTGTTTGTACAAACCTTTTGGAGGTGAGTTTGTTGATTCTGCAACAAAAAAATTAATAATAATTAATGATAACCATAATAAATAAAAAATATTTTTATAATATGTGTGTGAAAAATATTACAATTAAAAATAAATTATTCTTATATATAAGAGTATACTATTCCAATATAAAAATAATGAAAAAGGTTATAACAGCATATATTTATATTTAGAAAAAAACTTATATATTGCGTTAGAAGAATGGAAGAAATAACGTAGGGGGTAGCGATTAAAACGAGAAAAGGTATACAGAAGAGAGCACCATTCATTTTGCTTTATTTTATTTAACACAGCAAATTTTCTCGTTACTAAAGTTAAAATATATATTTAAATTTCGTTAAAAATATCAATATTAGTAGACATAAATATTCTTAAGAATCATACAATTATGACTAAATAAAACTACTCTACCATAAAAAAAAACTAATAACCAATAATAATAAGTATCTGTTTTGTGTAGATGAAGAGTTATAAATATCAATAATATTAAAACAACACTTGATATTTTTGTGTTACAATATCCTGTGTTCAAGCAATTAATATTATTAAATTTAACACCCAAATTTAAAGGCGTAGTTAAAAATAATAAACAAATATATGATAAACATGGAAAAAAAGTTTTGATAGGAGTACTAATAAAATTATACGTCGTATATCATTAATGATTATGTGAAAAGAAGGTAATTAAAATTTTCGCAAATGAAAGCAAAATCAATGATTAAAATAAGGATAGTAAGATGAAAAACTTTGTAAATATAAGTAATATTTCATCATAACAACCTACTAATATTGTATTCTACTATTTTGTAAACAATAGAGTTTTTTCTCATTAAAATTTAACATGTTCCTTTTGTTGTTGGTAAAAAATAAAACTTACATTATCAGCGTGCTTAGATACAATTTTAGCATCGAATAAATTAGAATCCTCCTGCTGTTTACGGGATGATTTTGTTCCACCCCTGTTAAATGTCTCACAGGCGTCTTCAAATAAATCATCATCAGAATCATCGTCATAATACTCATTAGTGTTTGGATGATCATCCATATCAATGATATCTTGGGAAATATGCTCCTTATTTGATGATGAAAATGCACTGTCTATCGAAGATTTTTTTGAAGCAAAACTTTTTTGTGAATTAAACTGAGCTGCTTTTTCTAGCTTTGAATGTTGTTTAGCTAGAGCTTCTAACTGTGTTTGTAATTGTTTTCTTTGTTCTTGTCCATGCAAAATTGCCCTAGATAGTTTATTTATTTCTCTATTCGCTTCATCAACAAATGACTCTCCTTCTAATGCCATTTTTCTAGCTGATTCTTTAAGTTTATCAACTTTACACGATATTTTTTTTCTATCACTCTCACTATCTAAAGAATTTAGTGATTGCAGTAAAGCTTCTGAATGTTTAACTAAAATAAGATTATTGTATTTAATTAACCAATCAAAAAACCTACTTAACTTCGCTTCATACTTTTTTACACTGTTTATCTTATCATTAAGTTTTTTGTAAAAATTTTCTATAGCTGGCTTAAAGTCGCATTCAATGCTTCCTATCGCCAGATCATCGTCCTCTGATTCAGCCTGACAGATAGCCTGATGCCTGGCTTGTTCCAAAACATTGATCCAATTTTTTCGATCAGTTTCATTTTGAGTTTTCAAATGGAATACTTGTGTTGAGGCTGAAATAGTAATATTGTTGGTGTTTTTTTCAGAGACAATTCTTGCCTCCTGCAAATTTATTGATCCTCTACATGTGTGATTGACTTCTGATTGAGTTCTAAAAAACAATGATATTATTATATGTAATTTTTGATAAAATAGAAGACCTTTTAAAACATCCTATTCTTCTGACAGCCTTAGAAATATTTTTTTTAATTTTCATCTTTTAAAAATAAAATAAGAATAATGGTTAAATAATATTTAATATGAAAATTTTAAAAAAAATCTCAAAAAACAAGATTTTTTTCTACATTAAAAATATAAATAAAAAAACGAAATTATGAAAATTACGATGAGCTTAACTTAAAAAGAATATTATAAAAATAATATAGTCATATGGAGTTATGTATATTATTATAAAACTACAAAATCTATTCCCCCTCTCTTTTTGATAAATTTTGATAAGACCTATCTATAGAACTGATAGAATGAAATATATGTATTCATCATGATTTACATATTATATTTTATAAAAATTTTCATTTGGTACATGTCTTTTTTGGATGTACAATTCTCATACGATTTTTCTTGTATCATTTGTTTGTACACAATACCTTATGTAATATTTTATCACTCATACACAAAAAACAGTCAGGAAATAATGAACGGAATTTTTAGAGACACTAAATTTTTTTGATAATTATAATGACTATTAAAATTAAAATAAAAAAGTTAAAATTAGAGTGTAGTATTAATAGTAAATCACATATTTAAACATTTGAATCACACATGTGTGTAACATCAAACTCAATTCATTTATTAGTTTTATAAGAACCTGTCTAGAGGTATTGTCGTCATATTTCCTGCGCAAATATATCTAAAGTGTATTTTTGAAAAAATCACCATATAATTTTAAATACCTTCATGTTATAGGGGGAAAGCGGAAACGTCATAAAGTGAATGATCAAGAATTACAAGTGATAAATAAATACACGATAAGACCATTTGAAGAAAAATTTCAACTATTATATAATAATGATTAATATTTTCTTTAAAGCTGTCATAATACATCTTTTAAAAATGGTATGAATAATATTTTTTTATTACTTACCTATAGTATGCTAGAGAACACTTGGAATCTAGAACAAACCATCTCTGTTGATATCCTTTAATATAATTTGTCCATTTCTGAAGCCAACCTTGTTTAAGAATAGTAACGGTTGTTCCATTATTATCACTGGTAAAGGAATTAAAACTAGTATTGATAGAAGAAACACTACCAGCTTGACTATTTTTGGATGAAGACATTAAAAAGTCAATTTATTAGTGAAACGATTCAACAATAATTAGTATTTTTATTTATAATATTGACAAATGAATATCTAACAATATAATATTCTAACCTAAATACAAGAAAAGTTTATCTCAAAAATTAATCACAATAAGATAGAATAAAAAGATAACAATAAAAAGGATTATTACATATAAAAATATACGTTCATGGATATTTGGGAAATATTTAATATATATATATATAGACTCTCTTTTTTACTCTTCCAACTAAACATCCAAAAAAGATTGACATTGGAATATTCACAGAGGAATATCTAAACAGATATTGATATATTCACATAAAAAAGAATACTTAAAACCGTAGTCTATTTTAGAAAAAGTACTTTTTAATTGGTCAAAAAAAATATAAATTAATCATCTAAATTAAATTAATAATAAAAGTCATCGCAGTAGTTTGAATGACATAATGAAGAAAGTATATTTTATTAGTTCAAATAAAAATTAAATAAATATTTACACAATAAATATATGACGCTAAAAAAATATATAATATAAGCATTGTCACTCAAATAATACATGTGTTAAGAAAATTAATTTTCAAGGAAGCCCCAAAGACCCTCACCATTTTATTTATTATTTTATTTGGTCACAAGTTTACTATAAATTAAGCAGATGACTAAGTGTTAACATAAAATCCCCTCTCTCGCTTTTTAAAAATATTATGTTTTTCAGCAGTTACCATGTAAATTTAGAATCATCCTCTTTTATTCCTTAAAAGAAACTAATTATAAAATATATAAAATAATTATAAAAAGGAAAATAAAATTTTCTAAAGATTATCAATAATGACTATTACTCACTTATGATTTAAATCACTATATAAACATACATTATTTTATCTCTCAAATCTTATAGTTTTTGAGAGCGTAAAGAAAATTATAAATAATAAAAATATAACACACAATTTAGAATAATATATTAATTCTCGTTGAAGAATGTTAAATAGCAAAAGCTTTTACATATGATAAGAAATATTTCTGTATATTGTGATAGATGAAAATTTGTCAAAATTTATACATAACAAAAATTTGAAAAATAAAAAATAGTTGAAGGGAAATTAATGAAATCAGGTTACATTTAAATTCCCAAAAGGTTTTATTCTAATTTAATATAATTACCAACCTTTAAATAAAAGTTTTTCGAAAGAATCTTCTCAATTATTTATGAAAAAAAGCAAAGATTCAGAAAAGACAAAAATATGTAGAAATAATTTTAAAAACAACATTGGTTTTAACGCGAAAACTATATATGTATACGATTATTACCGCCTTTCTTTATTTGATTGTACTGCATTTGATTAGGAATTATTAACATTGTAATACTATTTTTCTAAGATGGATGTGGATGATTATGATGAGTTTAATGATATTGAAAATGAATTTCTTGGATTGTAAGTTGATTATTGTAACTGTAAATATTTTATTTTTCTTATCAGACCCCATAATACCAAACCAAAAGTTTTGAGAGAAAATAAAAGTTTCCCACTAGATGATTATGACATGGAAGTTGATAATGCAGCTCCTTCTGGTAGTTTCGTTCCAGCATCGAGTTTATTAACTCCCGGAAGAACGGTCTATTCAGCCGTCAAAACTCCACGTTCCTCAATTAGATATGGTTCAGAAACCAGAAACTTAGTGGAACATCATGGAAGAAAGTACAAGAGAGGAACGATAGACGTACGTACACCCCCTTCATTGACAACCGAAAAGTCGAGAAATATAAATGATTACATGGTTGGAAGTGATAAAATTGTTGAAACAATAACATCAGATTATGAATATTATGAGAAAGTTATTGAACATGTTTATCAAAAGGGGGACAAAGGTAATGATGAAGTGATATGTGGGCAGATTAGTGTAAATGTTGATGAGTATGGTAAAATTAATGATAAATGTGCTTCTTTATGTACACCAGATGAGATAATACCATTAGATTTTGAGGGGATGACGAGAGTGTCGTTATTCTGTGGTAAAAGAGTTGTCTATAGAGGTAGAAAGGAATTAAAGAGATTTAGAGTTTTGGAAGAACTTGAATTACCACCAATTGAACATGCTAAATACGAAGGACCTAAAAATGATGGAGAAAAGAGCTTCATTGTTCATGTAGCAGCAGGTCCATATTCACTACCGGAATCATGTGATTTCTCACCGTTATACTCATTAATTGATGTTTCAATGAGAGATGGTGTCTCTGCACTAATTTTGATTGGACCATTTGTTAAGGTAAAACAATTTTTTGATAAAGATATCGATCATGAAAGTTATTTAGCGGAGCTTTTTACTCAAGTTTATAACCATATCGCTGGATCAAATATGAAAATAATCGTTGTACCGAATGTGGAAGATGATGCGTGTGTATTTCCTGTTTACCCCACTCCAAGACTTAATTTGGATGAAGAATTAGTGGCACGGTTAAGTAACAAAATAACTTTCCTCCCTGATCCCTCAACTTTTACTCTAAATGGAGTTAAATTTAGTATTACGGGAATTGACACTTTATTACATATATCGAAATCAGATTTTTATAGAAGTGAAGCTTCTGAAAATGAGAATCGCGTAGATAGATTAACATCTCACATCTTGGAACAACAAACATTTTATCCAATATACCCACCATTAGATGAATTGCCATATATCCAAACACCAAACTCATTTGAGATGATAAGAATTAGAGAAATCCCCCACGTTTTGTTGATGTCATCGATGTTACCACAATCTTATAGAGATTTATCTGAGTGCTTATGTGTAAATGTAGGAAAAATCTTAAGAAACGGATTTAGTAAGATAAGTTTCAGCCTTACTGATGCTTGTGTTGGGGCTACAAATATATCGGACTATGTGAAGGGTGAATTTTTTGAACTTAAAGCTCCCGCTTCTTCTGATTGATTTTCATTTGGTATTGGAAATTTTATCGTCACCTCCAATGTAAAATGTTTTTTCTTTTAAATTGTGTTTTATTATGTATTTAATTTTTTTAACAATAAATTTTAAATGTTTTTCATCTTAAGAAAATTACGTATTCTAAAAAATACAAGGTTTGACATGGTAACACCCACTTATCTGGTTTAATAATTTATTTTTAGAACAAAAGTGTCTTAGAAAGTAAATCTTAACTGATAAAAAAGACATAATTTACTAAATTACAAATATAATATAAGCGGAACTATTTATAGTCTTAAAATATTTTTTTCTTCCAAAACATCTTGGGAATTTTATTCAAATTTTTTGTGGATAAAAAAATTCAAAAAATCCGGAATTTGAATTTGCACTACAATAAAAAATACATCAAACTCTTAAGTAAGATTTTGACAATCTATCATTGTTGTAAATAAACATACATAAAAATATATGTATTAAATAATCCTATTAATGCATAATCTTTTACTTTTACAAATATAATAGATACATTTGTTAAAAATTTTCATCTGTTGTCTTAATGTTATATATATATATACATAAATTTATTTCTTCTTATCAGTACTTTCTTAATTTTCTATCTAAAGATTTTTTTAATCAAAAATAAATATGTTGGTGTAGAAATAAAGGAAAGAGAGAGAAAATAAGTTAAGAAGTAAAACATGTGCCTATCATTAAAAATCCCACTCAATTTTATTTTCATTAAAAAATTTATTATTATTTTAACATACAAAAAAAGGTTCTTTACTAAAGTTTTTGAAATTAAAATATTAATGTATTTAATAATATTTTACTTAAAAATATATAATTTTTTTTAATATTATTATAAGAGGAAAGTATGCTAAAGTATTATATTAATATGACTTTTGAATCTTTTCAACTGTTGAAGTTGTAGATATTTAATTTTAATACACCTAAGAATAACAGATGTATATTTTGTGTTTTAAAAGTTATATGGATAATAAATTAAAAAAAAATTTTTCTCCTATCAGATGGTTTTTTTGTGGTTAGGAAATGTAAATATTGTGTATCTTTATATATATGTGTCTTTTAGAAAAATTATTTAAAGGTTTATTATTCTATATTTTTTTAGAAATTAATTTTGAAGGCAAATGAAGTAGATTTTGAAAAGTTTGTCTATTTAAATTTCTATCTCAGTTATTAAAATTTTTGTTTGGTTAAAAGATTTTATTTAATTTATATAAATGATGATACACATATTTGTATTAGTTAATGATAATTAAGCATTATGAAAATGACCAAGATATGTATTATAGTAGTAATTAGAAATCGGTAAAGTTAATTACCAAAATACATTTGTAGTTGTTAGATATAATATAAATATGTGTTTTTAGTTAAATACTCATTATGTGTACTTGTAGAATTTCTATTGTGATAAAGAGATGATATTGCAAAATATTTTTGTATTGTTAGTTAAACTATTAAGAATTAAGTTTAAAGAACATGATAGAGTACTACTTTACTACACTTTTTTTTAAATAATTTTATATTATTATTTTAAAATTTATATTAATTTTTTTTATATGTCCTTAATATTATATTATATTTCTTTAAAAAAATAAACTTTGATAACGCAGTTATATATAATATTAATTACCGATTTGGTTTTTGAATTATAAATTAAGCGTAACTAAGAGGAAATAGTATAAATATTTTATTTAATCTATATGTTATAAACATTTAATTTCTTACAATACAATTTTATCCTATTATCACAGTATATTTATGATCAATTAATGTTATTTCTTCTTATTAAATATAATAAGTGAAGAAAGGGAACCATATAACATGGTTGGTGTTTATTTTTGCCTTATAACAACAATAAAATATCATTTATCAAATGGTTCCTTCTTCTAGTTTTCTCTAAAAATTTTTATATTTCTTCTTAATTTGATTTTAACATTAATAAATGTTAGTGGATGAGTAACATATTTTACCGAACCTTTGTTTTACAAGTGTATCATCAGTCATCACTTTTTTTTTATTTTAACATTTCACTTTTTTCATCCTTTCCGAAACGCATGTGCCTTTTTATTATTATTCTAAAATGGGATGAAGATGATGATAAAGAGATAAGTGTTATTTCAAAAATATTTCTTCTTTTTCATAAATAGTAATGAACGATAGTTTTGTCATTATGACAAAAGCACCAAGATATTTGTGTATACGTAAGGAATGTTCATTTTTCTACACTGATAAACATAATATATAATTTAATTTGTAGTCACATCAAATTTTGTTCATTTCCTTGATTTAGATGTATATATAGGTAAAATTTGGTTGATATATTTAATTTATTTAATTTAAACAAAGATTGATTACATAAGTCTATCAAATATATAGTTATCTATTTTATAATCATATTATAGCTCTCAAATTACTAACTGTCTTTATTAATAAAAAATGATGGAACTATAAAAGTTTTTTAAGCAGATTATGCCATCAACTTATCTAATCTAAGGTTGTTTTTGTTTATCTATTGTAATAACAATAACAAAATACAAGTGCGTACTCCTTTTGACAGGTTTATTTAAAAATTTAATATATTTAAATATATATATTAGATAATGATTCATTGTCATTTATATGTCAAAAATACATCGCACATTTCTTTAAAAGCTTTCTTTTAATAAAGAATATATAAATACTTTAATTATTATTAATACAAAAAATCAAAATTTTTCCTTTATCTAAAAGTTATTAATGTCACATCACATATATCTAAATTTTTTCATTTTAACATTTGAAAAATATTATATATATAATATTTGTACATTTTAATGTAATATTTTATAGACATCTCATTCATAAGGTCAAAAATGTTTTCTTCAAAAATTTTTTTAATCATTTTTCTTTATAGAATATCTATAGACTTATATATTTAATATAAATATATTGTACAAATATATATACACATATCTATATATTAATATTATTTTAACCACATTTGCACACATTTTAAACTTTTTTAAATAATATGTACCTAAATTTATTTTATTAGTAAGAAGATATACGTATTTCATTTTATTGGTTAGATTGATACAAATGATATTAAAATTTATGAGATTTTTAAATTTATTCGTGTTGTTAAAAGAAAATATTTTTTATTATTTACCCTTTCCCCAATTTTTTATCAATCTAATTTCTAAAAATCATCTTATGAATATTTCTATAATTCAAATGATTTAACAACATTCCTCAATAAAATACATATTCATTATTTTGTTTTTAATGTAATTAATAAAAACAAGAATTTTTCAAATTTTTTTTTTGTAAATTTTTTCTCTTTCACACAATCATATAATTAACAATTAATTATAAGAAGTATAATTTTTGTAGATTTAAATTTTTACCTTTCTCATTGGGTAACCTTTTTGATTATACATATATATTTATTTTTTTTGATAAAAATATAGAAGATGAATGAGAGAAAATTTCACTTTTATGGTACAACTAATCAACAACAAAATATAAAAATTGTACCCTTTGAATATATGTTAAAAGGTTCTCCTTCTTCTGAAGAGTGCACAAATAAGAAGAAAAATGAGAAAAAAATAGATGTTATATATGATGATGTTCCCTCTACTTCATCATTATTATCAATTAGTCCAACAAATAACATAAAAACACCAAATGAGGATAAGAATTTTTCTTCTTCAATCAATGAAAGGTATGTTTAAAATAAAAAATATACAATAATTTTTTTATTTTTACTTTTTTATTACTCTAAATGTAACTCATAGTAATATATTAAGACATTTTCAAATATACCATCTCTATATAAATATATAATATTCATATTTTGTTTATGTTTAAAAGAATATGTACTTCAATACAATTTTTCTACAAATACACACATTATTTATTATATCATGATCTTTCTATTTTAATTACTACAAATAACTATCAAATATACAACTAGGATAATATTATTATTATTTCATTCCAAATAATTCTTATATTACGGAAAATTTATATTAAATAATGAAAAAAATAAGATTATATTTTATCATCTCCTTCTTTATTTTTTCTATAGTTACCTTCAAAATGGAAAGACTAAGCAACGACCTTTTCTTGTAATTTTAGTTTGATAAACTAGAAAATATAATTTATTTTTATATAAACATAATTTTTGTTATTAGAGAATTTATCATTTTTTCTATAGAAAGATTATTTTTTACAATGATAACTTTTAATATTGTTTTTATTATGTCGATTTCTTATATAATTGTTGTTATTGAAGTGTATTAATGAAAGTTAAAATATTGTAATCATTTCTTAATACTTATATTGGTTTTGTATTTATAACTTTGATAAAAGGATACCTATCATTTGACTCATTTTGAGTTTGTATACTCATATTTATAGAGTTTAAGTCGAGGGGTCCAATTAATTATATAAATATAATTTGTGGCTCTTTATCTAGTAACAATTATCAAGTACTATAAATCAAAATTTCTACATTTACTTTATATTTTATTTTATAATTATTTTAATACTTATTTTTTGTAGGAAAATTGAAAAATTTATGTCATCTATGTTAATTAATGCTAAGGAACTTTGCTCAATAGATCAATATCAGGATAGTGTAAAAGAATCAAAAGATAATAGTAATTTAAGGTATTTTAACAAAAATTATAATCAAACTGAGATGGGAAATAGACATAACAAATCAGGAGTTGAAAAAAATAGTGAAGATAAGATTAAGGATGATAAGATAGTTGATGAAAAAAACGTTATTACTACCAGTAGGAAGTTAAATTTAGGATCTCCATTGTCTAACTCAGATTCTCATATCATTTACCAACCAACATACAATATAAATAATGGGAAAAAAAGTTTAATCACTAATTCGACTACATCAGGAGACTCCCCTACCCTGTCATCATCATCCTCGATTGTCTCAACTACAGACTACCATAATTATTCAAGGGAACAGGCAAACGAACCTCCAAAAAAGATAATCTTAAAAGGAAATAATACTCATTCTATAGGTGATGGTAAAGTAGAAGTTTCATCAAATAAGCTTATACCAAATAACTATAATATAATTAAAATTGATGGTTATTCTAATCAAAATTTATACAATAATAATATTCAAGTAGAAAAGAAGAATAAAAAGGAGAAAGATAATCACTACATAAAAGAAGGTGAATATTCACAAAGTTCTTCTATATTATTACAATCTTCATCATTATCATCAGGTGGGTTGTTTGTTATGTTTTATCATTCCTTCTATCTTTCTCTCTCCCCTCTTTTATTGTCATTTATATTATATTAGTTAATATTGTAATTGTTAGAATATATACACATATCTTTTTGTGACTGTAATTCTCTTTTGATATATGTATATATTATTTTAAATGAGAAATTTTGTAGATATATATATATATTTTAATCATCAAATTATCTTTTATCTTTATATAATTTGTATATTTTTAGATCACCATCAACCTACTACTAATAAGGATAAGAATAATAGTATTAGTGATAAACTGATAATGAAAGATAAAGACAAAAATTTTAGCAGTAATTTAGTCAAAAGTTCAACAATCATATCAGTTAATCCATTAAGGTATGCAAAACATTTTTTTTCTCTCCACTTTTTTTTTGAATATACCCTTTACCATTATTTTTTTTACCTCCAATTTTTAGATCTCTTATTGTGAATGATGATGGTTATTATTCACATAGCCCAGATCCTACCAAAAAATACTCTAACAATAGGAAAAATCCTTCAATGACATTAAAAAACAGTTTAACATATCACCATAGTTTTTTTTCACCAGTAAAAAGTAATAGATCAGGATATGGTTCACAGTTAATTGATAGACAGTCATCATGGTTACCGAACGTCACCAGAATATCAACGTCAATTATCTCTGACTCATCTGATGATGGCGGTAAATTAGATGAAACTATCTTGGATGATGATACACATGTTCATAGGAACTTACTTTATCAAACAGCAATAAATATTGATTTTCTTGTTGATAGTACATCATCATGTCTTTTTGGATTACTTGATAAACATTCAACGTCAAGATTAAATAATACTAAAAAAATTGGGGTGCTTGGTTCAAATATAAGAAGATTTTTTAGTAGTAGTAAACATACTTCAAAAAATGGTGATATAACTTTTTATAGGACTTCAAAAGTACCATCTTGTTTTGGGATGTCTTTAAGTGATGTTCAAGGGTATTGTGAAGGTGAGGTCCTCCCTAAGTGTATATTTGAAATAATGAAATTCCTCCTTAATCATGCTTCAACAACTGATGGGATATTTAGAAAGAGTGGTGTAAGAAGTAGGATAGAAAAATTAAAATCTCAATGTATTGTTAAATTTCCAAATGAAAGAGTTTTTTATAAAGATAATGGTGAGTGTCTGTTGACGATGACACAAGTTCATGATGTTGCTGATACGATGAAACAATATTTTCGTGAGATTCCGGGTAAATTGTTTTCCGAAAAAATTAGTGATTTCCTTATTTGTATTGCTAATGGTCTTCCAAGTGATAAACAAATTGAAGCTTTAAGATATGTTATATTATTGATGGAGGATACCAATAGATATGCAGCATTGGCATTATTTTCATTTTTAAATAGAATAAGTTCATGGGCCTCTGAAAATAATATGTCTGCAGAGAATTTGGCAGTTTGTTTTACACCATCTTTATTCAACTTAAATACTGAATCAGATAAAGGAACAAATTCAATGTCTAATTTACGTTTGAAGCGCCGTAAAACGATAGCGATGCCATCTGAACAGGAGTTAATGGAGTACCAGGGAGCACAAAAATCACTAGCATTATTGATAAAACATTATGAGCATTTATTTAACTTACCAACTGATTTACATAGACAATTAAAAGTGAGAAGTCCCTTCTTCAACTTTGGTTGTTATAATGAGCCAACAATTAATATTAACAATATAACTGATATAGATATAAAGGAATGCCAAAATCAAATAAGAGGATTAGTCTACGAAATTGTTAATGATTATGGATTAGATTGGAATACCTGGATTCCAGATTGTTGTTATAGGGATATAGCAATATACCGTAAACCAGTTGAAAGATGTAAATTTCATTTTATCAGGGCATCTTTTACGGTCGGAGTTAGTCCTCATGAGATGTGGAAAGTTTTAAGTAAAAATCGTAAGGCATGGGAAAAGAATGTTGATTATACCAGTAGTGTATTTGTCATTAATAATGAAAGTGACATTCAATTGATCTCATATAAGAATTATGATGAAAGACAAGAATTTTCCAAGAAATGTTTACTATTTAGGACATGGAAAAAAGATTCACCAGAATTGAGAGGAGGAGTGGTCCTGATTGAGAGGAGTGTTGAAGATAAAGAATTTACCCACTCTAATGGACATAATATCTTCCCTGAGGTGACATGTTCATGTTTCTTAATTATGCCATCAGGAAATGGATCATCGAAAGTAAATTATATTCATAGGGCAGATGTTAAAGGCCGTGGTGATTTATACTATTCTAAGGTCTACCCAAAAGTTATTACTCAGAAGATGGTTAATTTGAAAAATTATTTTAATATAACATCATCAGCCAGAAATCCATCTAATGGTCCAGTAAAAGGAAAAGAAACATCTTTTTAAGGTATTTTAAATATTTATATCTTTCCTAAGAAAAAAACAACAAACAATATAGATACTCAATATACGGTCTTCTTATCATAATTCTTAAAAAAATTGAATACCAGAACAAATCAAAACCAGATATATATAAATATATGTATAAATATAATATATGTATGAAGATATATAAATGAAGTCTTTTTTTTTAAATATTGTATTTATATTATTGTAAAAATTATTCTCTTAACCAATTCTCTTTTTCGTTAACTTACCTTTCGAGTGTAGAGTTATTGTATATGTAATAAAATTATATTTATGTGTGTATTTGTAGTAATTTTTTATCATAAGAGCTATTTTAATATTTTACCAAATATTTTACTTATTTTTTTGGCATTCTCAAATATTTATGGGATGAAATGTTTTCTTTTACAATGGAAGTCATTTGTGTAATGTATAAATTATACAATGTAATGTTATTAGAAGTTTCTTTTTTATATGTTGTAATAATGAATCTTTTGTCTCGTTAATTTGTTAGTCGTTTTATATTTTTATTACATTTCTATTTTCCTTATTTCTTTACAATCAAATGTACATATTTATGTAATTTATTTTTAAGCTCTTTTTTCACATTAAATATTTGTAAAGATAAAATTTTTATCAAGAGAAGTTGATTAGAGATATGTATATGTTATATTTATATGATGTTTAACAACCAAATAAATTACTTCATGCCTCAAAATAAATTGTTTATTTTTTCAATGTTTGCTTTATTATTAATACAATTATTAGAGCATCTGTTTAATTAATGCCTAAGATGGAGATAAAAAGTTTGTGTAATTAATTAATAATGATAAAAGTTTAATAAAAAGTGTACTTTTGTATGAGATGCACACTTCTCCTGATAAAGGACCATCAATTTATAGAAATATAAGTAAGTAAAGAAGAGTTATCTCCAAAGTGTCTATAAATTTTTGATAGATTAAACATTTTAATATATTTAAATTTAATTCAAAACGACTGTAGAATGAAATGTTATGTTTGAAGTAAATTTTTTGACAAGTTGTTGTATAAAGTTATCTTTCAAAAATATTTTTAAATACCATATGATGATGCTGGAAAGTTTATCTTTGAAGATATAGTATTATTTGAAAATAAATAGATAGTTATCTTTAAACTTTTGTAAGCTTAATATATACTTATATATTGTGACATTAAAATGATAAAGATCGTAATTCTTAAGTAATTTAGTATTTAAATTTTATTGATATATGTTTATATATGCGTAATTGTTAGGAATGTTTAAAAATTGTAGGAGTAAAGTATGGTATGTTAACTGTTATTTGATACATTGTTAAGAATTTTATGAAAATAATTTGTCTATTTATATGGATTATTAATATAGCTTATATATATCTTCTTTTCGTTTACAATATCATCTTCAGTAGTTGTTTGTTACTAAACTTAACCTAGGTTATGTACACAAATACTATTCTTATACTTTTTATGTTTTACTTATTAATATCTATATTCTTTTATAAATCATTAATAAACTTTTCTTATTCATTTACTGAATGATAATAATATTTTTTATTCTTAATTAATCAATCATTATTTTACTATTTTTAAAGTACATTTATTAATAAAAAAAAGGTTTAAAAACATATAGTACATTTCTTTAAAATGGCATTGTTTAAGTACATATCAAAAGAGAGATGTTATGTAATTTATGTTAATTTAATTTAAACATTCTTTTTATATTACTTTTTATATAATAGATAATTTATTTAATAGTTTAATAATGATCTAATCATTCCTTTATAATTATTAAAATGATGGTGCCATACAAAAGGAAGAGATATACGCAATGTATTTATTTTTTACAAAATCTATCAATATTCATAGCACCTTTTGATTTATAATATATATATGTATATATTTATTAGATCTCTTTTACTTTTTATATGGACATTCTCCAACTGAAAGGTCACTTCCATTTACATCTGCATCTATATATCTATCTACACATATACGAGTGTTGTTCTTCGCTTTTTACTACAAAAATTGAACTATTATTTATATATATTCATGCATCATTGAATGCGTTTGAGAGGTAAAATATATAGCATAAAAAAGTAATAAATATATTACTTATCCTTTCAAGCTCTTTTAAGAATCTTATAAATTAATTTCTTTTCTTTTATATTTTTTATTCTTTTTTGTACTTTATTTTTACTACATGGATTACATGTTTTACCTATTAAAATATTATATTTCTTTTTTATTTATAAAAATCTGAAAAAGGCAATTAAAATGATTATTTAAAGTATAAAACTTATTATCTATTCTTATTTTACAAAATGTCTTTTTGTTTTTTTCTTTATCACTAACTACTACAACTACTACTCTCTCCTTTGTTTTATCTTTGTAGTATTAACTTTCCTTAATCGGCTTTCAGGAGAATTATATTATTTTTGAGGTTATTGATGTTTTATATATAATAAGAGAAGAAAGGAATAATTAAAACAATACAATACAGTTATTTTAGTGATAAAAAAATGTTTTCAATAGAGAGTTTAAATGTATATAATTTATTTGTTGTGTAACCAAAGATTGTAGAAAGTTATTTCTTCATATTCCTCTATATATTTTATGATATCAAAAATAATATATTATTATTAACTTTTTATTGAAAAAATTAAGTCCATTTGATATATTTATTCAATATACGATGATAACATATATATTTATTTAACTTTATTTTTATTTGTTATATAAATAGAAAACGAATATATGTGTATTAAGCAATAAAAATAGATTTAAAAAGTATTTTGTATGAATCATAATATGATTATATTAATTGAAGATGTATGATTATATCGTCAAAAAATAAGTGTCTCTCTGATAAGTTTTTATAAAATATATTATAGCAATCTTTTCGCTTTTTATTATTTTATATTAAACTAATAATATGTATAATTTTTATGATTATTTTGCGTTTTCTTTTAATGAGATATTATACGATTATTTTATTAGTATTTTCTCAAATTTTTAAAACATAAAGTAATTAAAATTTTCTTTTTTAGTTTTATATCATTAATTATTTCTTCTTAATTGAAAATCTACATCTCTATATGATCTCGTACTAACATATAATTTATTTCTTCTATTAGTTGTTAAAAAAATAATATACTAATATATATTTATTCACCTAAAGAATTCTCATGAATATATAACAATAAAAATATACATAAAAAATGAGGTTAATTTTATTACTTTTCCTCACTATATTAAGAAAAGTCTATTTATTTAATATTGACATTTCATCACCAACATACAAAGTTGGCCCACCTAATTCACACTTTGGTTTCTCTGTAGCAGAACATTTTAATGGGAACAATCCAATACTCCTAATTGGGGCACCAAAAGCTAATTCAAGTCAACCAGAGACAATTTCAGCTGGTGCTATATATTCATGTCCATTAAACAGTTATTTTCGATACAAATCAAATATTAATAATAAATGGTGTTCACAGGCGTATGTTGAATACCAGAATAAAGAAAGGTACAAATTACCCCCTAGAACAAAAGATGATCGTAGTATAACAATTGATTCAAAAGGTAGTGATTACCAATTACTTGGAGCTTCATTATCATCATCTGGTAAGGTTAACGGTAGAGCTATCGCCTGTGCCCCATTAAAAAGATACCACGAAGGTGTCAGTTACACAGATGGTAGTTGTTACCTCCTCGGAACTGATTTAACATTAACGTCAATCATCCACAATTGTAATGGTGGAAGGTTATCCAAACAGGAAAGACACAATAGTTATGGAGCATGTATGCAAGGATTTAGTTCATCAATAGATGAAGAAGTAATATTAACCGGAGCAATTGGTGCTAAAGCATGGACAGGTGGTGTTCATGCGACATTTGTTGATAGGTCTGATGATGTCTTTGCTATTAATATTGATCGAACAACACTTGGTTTTGAGGAAAGAGAAAATGGCATTAGGGAAAATAAGTTGTTTGAGAAGGGTGATTATGTTGGGTATAGTGTTAAACATGGGAGATTTGGATTTTGGTATGAGGATAAGAAGAATTTTACTATTGTTAGTGGATCAACAAGACATAATCAGAGTGGTTCTGTGGTGTTCTTTCCTTTCATGAGTATTCAAGATCAATCTTATGAAGAAATGTTACCAACTAATGATGGATTTATGTTAAAGGGAAGACAAATTGGTAGTGGATTTGGATATTCTATTGAAGTTCTTGATCTTAATAATGATGGTTTTGATGATCTTATTGTTGGAGCACCTTTCGAATTTCATATCGATGAGAAAGGTAATGAATATCATGGTGCTGTTTATGTATACTTTTCAAATGGAAAATTCCAATCTAGAGATCAAAATGAACTTGTCTTCAGGAAACCTATCATATTAAGGGGAAAAGAAAAATACTCTCAATATGGTATTTCAATAACAAAATTAGGAAATCTTGATAGAGATGAGTATGGTTATCAAGATTTTGCTGTTGGAGCACCATTCGATGACAATGGTGCCGGTGTTATTTATGTCTATTTTGGTAGTAAAGATAAGAAGACTTTTAATATAAAACCTGCACAAATTATTCAAGCATCAAAACTTGGTATCTCTCCAAAACAAAATCCACTGAAAAGTTGTGGTTTTTCATTGTCCGGAGGTAGTGATATTGACAATAATGGATATCCAGATCTTCTTGTTGGTTGTGTTTTGTCTGATACAGTTGTTGCATTAAGATCGAAGCCTATTATAAATATTATTACTGATCATTTTATGATTAATAGTTCTTTAAATATTGATGGTGGTGTTAGTTGTCCGAGAGGTTCAAAGACATGTTTTGAATTTACAACAATTCTTAGTATGAATCCAAGTTATTCAAAAGAAAAGTTAGTTGATTATACAAAGGATGTCTTTATCTGCCAACTTGAAACACTACCATATCAATTGGGTATTGATAAGAGAGCTAAAATTTATGGTTCCAAAGATGGTTATTCTTTAACATGGGAATGTGGAAAAAATTTAAACAAACAATCCCAAAGAAAGATTCATAAACTCTTTATCTCTAAAGATAACACAGATTGGTTAAATCCATTGAAATTAAAGTTTAGCGTATACATTAAAGATCAACCAAAGACAACCTTACCTGATGAAGGGGAACCACTAATAAATCTCAACAACTATCCAATATTAAATAAATACAACTCAACACATGAAGTAGTGATATCATTTAACAAACGTTGTGGTGATGATGATAAATGTGAATCGGATCTAGAATTAAGTGCAACATTTTTAGATATATCACAAGATAAAAAAGGGACTTATGTAACAAGGGTTGGTGAAAAAGATTCAATAAATATTAAGTTTGTTGTTAAAAATAAAGGTGAAAGAGCATATGAATCAAGGATGTACCTACAATATAATCATGATGAATTGGATGTTCCACAGTTAGATAGTACCAAGAAGTTAAGTTCAGTTAATTTGGAAAGTTATGAAAATAATGTAACTGTATTTTCACTTGGTAATCCAATTGAACCTGGGAAGGTTATAACTTTCCATGTAATATTTAAATTAGTTAAATCAGAAGGTCAAAGAACAAGTAATATTTTAAATTTTAAAGCTAATGTTAACTCAACTAGTATTGAAAAAAATGATAAAGATAATGTTTGGGAAGAAGAATTGGAGATAATAAAAGAAGCTGAACTTGAGTTAAGCGGTGTTTCATCTCCACAAATGAATTACTTTGGTACAACAATTGATAGTTTATCAGATGCTGAATTAAAATATGAAGAAGATATAGGTCCAATGGTTAAACATCAATACACAGTTACAAATAGAGGACCATTCTATGTTAGAGATCTTTCTGTTGAATTTGACTGGCCATTTAGAATTGATCATGAGGATGATGAAAATAATTATGCATTATATCTTCTTGAGATGCCTACGATAATAGAAGCAGATAAATCAATAAGACATTGCCTTGTTGAAGATGCCTATGATTATATAAACCCTCAAAAACTTATTATTGATCCAAGTTTAACTGTTGAAAATAGTATCAAACAAAAGGGAAGAAGTAAGAGAGAAGTTGAACAAGGTAAAATGTTTAATATACCAGATATAAAAATTTCAACAAAAGGTTTCCTTGGATCGAAGGGTATCCAACCAATTGAGGCAACAGATTCAAATGGATCACCTATAATGATTGTTGATGTAGATTGTAAAAACAGTTACGTTATGTGCTTCAAAGTTAAATGTCATTTTAACTACATTGAATCTGAATCCTCGGCACAAATAGAATTTAGAGCACGCCTCTGGAACAGAACATTCATTGATCACTACACAAATGTTGAGTACGTTCAAATATCTTCCTCAGGAAGAATTATTGTTAAACCAGAACAAGGTGTTGTTGATGATCAATCCAATAACTTCTTTACTATTAGTACCCATGCATATCCTGATAGACCTAAACTTCAGACACAGGAGCTTCCTATCCTTCCAATAATATTAGCTATTATTGTTGGTTTAATGATACTTGGACTTATTATTTTGATATGCTGGAAATGTGGTTTCTTTAAACGAAAACGAGCGGGTGATGGACCATTATTACATAAAGCTGAATTACAATATGAAAGAGAGATGTGGCATGAAATGCATTAAAATATTTTATTTTTTTAATAATTTTTATTTATTTGTATATTTTTTGTCTAATTTTTATTAGAATAGTTGTTATAATATATAATAAAAAAATTTATATATTTTTTTAAGATTGTCTGAATAAAAAACATACAACTTTAGTTTTTTGAGAACCGGAAAAAAAGTGTTTAGAAAGACCTTATTATTAATGAGGGAAATATCAATATTTTCTCATGTGTTTATTGAATAGTCATGCTCAGAGTTGTAACAATTCTTTCTTTCATTTATAATTATTTTATTATTTGACTAAAAAAATTTTGTAGTATGTGCTAATATATTAAATAATTTTATTAGATACGTACTTTACATGAATACTGAATAATTTTTACAAAATACATTAATATAAAATATATATTTTTTGTTCTTCTGTGTAAAATAAATTTAAATAAAAATTATATGGATACGAATGCAATTGTAGAAAATATAATTTATATATAACAAAAGTAGAATGGAAACGTTTATTTTATTTTATATGAATATATAAAAGATATAAAATTAATTTTCTAAACAAATTAATGTCTAAATATAAGAGTATACATACTTGTAACAGTTTTGCGTAAAATATGAATGATATAATATTCTCCTTTTGAAGGCTTTTTGCATTCATCTCTCCTGACACAATTATTAGATTCATCCAAAGCAAATGGTTCTTGACATTCGCAGCCTTCTTTAACACATTCTTTTGTGCAAACGCGTGTAACGTTTGCAGGAATTCCACATCTGGGTTCACAAGTAGATTTACATTTTGTGTAAACCATGTTCTTTGGACAACGTGGTGTAGTTCCTGGTCTAGATGTTGTATTACGTGGACATTCTACAGCAAGGATGCATTTGCCAGTTTCTTCGTTTAGGACGAAAGATTTGTCACATTGACAACCTACAACGCAATCCGAATTACAAACTTTTGGTGGGTCGAAATAATTAGAGCATGTAAGTGGACAAGAAGTTCCACATTTGTCGAAATGTGCGTTCTCTGAACATTTGGGTGTAGTAACTGTTGGCCATGGTGTTAATGTTACTCCACAATCCGCATATCTAACGCAATCGTCAGTTAATGGATCGCGTACGAACCGGGGCTTACAAATGCAACCTGGATTATCACATCGATCATCGCACACCTTTTTAATTCTGGGGTCATCATAACAAGTTCGTTCACATCCAGTTTTGCAGTTCCTCCAGTATTCGTTCTGGGGACATATACCTGTGGTTGGTGTTGGTTTTTGAGTTGTTGTTGTTCTTTTAGTTGTTGTTGTTTTTTTAGTTGTTTTGGGTTGGTTGTAACATTGATAAAGTCTAACACATTTGTTTTTATCATTCAAGTAAAAGCCTTTAGTGCAGACACAGACATAACCATTATTCTTCTTGCAATCTTCATTCTTATAGCATTTCTTAACAGACTGACGATTATTCTTGGTAAAACTGCATGTATTAGTACAAACATCACATTTCTTTTTTTTCATATGGTTTGGACATTTTAGTTTTTTTGCATCTACAATAAACGCAACCAAAAACGAAATAAGTATGGTAAAGTACAATTTATAAATCATTTTTTTATAAAATAAAAGTTTTGTGATATTATATTTTTTCAAGTCTTTATAAATAGATTATCATATCAAAGATGATAATTAAATAGTGATGCTTTGTTGAAAATTGTACGTTAAATATTTTACAGTTTGAGGCAAATTTCAAGAGGAAGAAATATTGTTTCGAACAATGAATAATAAAATAATTTGCATTTTTTGCATGAAATATTTATTTTCATGATATAATCACGAAATCTAACTTCCTCATTTTGTTCTGTTCACTTATATTATTAGAATTTATAATTATAATTCGCATTTCTAGAAAATGGAGAAAAGTTTATATGAAAGCATCATTGAAAACTTTATTTTAGTAAATCTTTTTTAGTAAAAATGCATAAGATCTTAAAAATATTTCATATTTGTCTATTAATCATATGGGAAATATTGAGCCTAGTAATCCACGGGGTGTCCCAAATAGGTTTGAAGTATTCTTAACGTTAGTAACGTTTTTATTTCTTGATTAAATTTAAATATTTTTTTTTTAAAAATAATGGGTGAAGGTAGGAATTTTAGGCTATATAATTTTTTTTGTTAAATTTTTTGCTGCAAACTTCTTTTCATTCGTTGACCATTTTATACGTATAAATCTAATTACCTTTAAAAAAACAAATTTGGAGTAATGTTGAAAGTTATATCTTAATTTTTTATATAGCTTCAAAAACTCTTCAATCAGTCAGCAAAGGCTTTTGAAAAATTCTTTTTGTTATTATTACCCTTCCCATAAGCATTAATGTTAGACAAGCCCTTTAGAAATTTTAGTTAAATCACGAAAAACGTTCTTAAAGCACTTTAAACAAAAGATAATAGCTTTTTGGTCATTATTCCAGACCTTTGGTCATAAAATAGTACGACTTTGGCATGCAAAACTATCAATTTGTAGAAAAAAATTTTCAGCAAATAAAAATTTTAGCGAGGAAAAATTATGTGGATAAAATTTTCTACCTTTACTCATTATTTTAAAAAAAAATTATTGAATTTGCTCAA
Organism: Strongyloides papillosus; assembly: GCA_005656395.1. Classification (NCBI taxonomy): domain Eukaryota; kingdom Metazoa; phylum Nematoda; class Chromadorea; order Rhabditida; family Strongyloididae; genus Strongyloides; species Strongyloides papillosus. The sequence goes on from SRSI01000043.1 coordinate 366,833, forward strand.
GAAATAAGAAAGTTATTAACGTTTAGTATGTTTCAGACCTGTTTGGAAATCCTGTATTTTAATTAAAAAACTTTTGTGGAGCTATAAGGTATTAGAAAAAATATTCGATTTTTATTCTTTTAAATTAATTTTGTAATTTTTGTCAATAAATCAATAACATTTTTATACTGATTTATAATCATATAGATAAGAATTTAGTAAAAAAAAAACTGTTTGATGGAACTTGTATTAATGAGGTTAAATTTAATGTACTTTATTGTAATCATTTTATTTGTGTGGCATATATAGTAAGATTATTTATCTTACAAATAAATTTGAAAGCCAGAACATCAAAATGAGGACAAAAACAATATTATAAATAATTTTGTATTAATTAAGTTGGACAAATTATTAAATATATTGACTAATTGTTCATATTATAAGCACTTTGGTCAGTTTTTAATAAAACATTAGCTGTATAAGTTTTTTAGTTTTCTTATCTATTAATATTATTGCCTTAACTGAATTCTCATTAAAAACTTTACATTCTATAGAACTCGACTTAAAAATTACAAAAAAGTGTGACACAGATTTGTGTAAAATGTTGTAAATTTATCCCACCTAATAAAATTCAAATTTGTTTGACTTTCAATTAATTCTAACACAAATATTTTTTCCAAAAAAATTTAAAGAGATTAAAATAATTTGGTTTTTTTTATTACTTTTATCTTAAAACTTAATCTGTTTTTTTAGAAAACATTTAAAAATACGAGATTATAAGTTAATTTTAAGAAAAATTAAAAATGTTTTTATAAAGAACATTTATTAATATATCATAATGTCTTTTTTAATATGTTTAAATAATTTGAAATATTAGAAATTATATTTTTTATAGATTTATTGTCATATGATAGACAATTTTTTTATAATGCTTCTAAAGATCATCTTTAAAAATTATAATTATAAAAAGTTAAAAAATTCCATGCATTTTTGTTCATAGTAAAAAATAACTTTTTTATATTTTAGTTTAAATTGAGCAAATACTAATATAAAATTTTTAATTGATAATGCTTTATTTAGTTAAACAGTAATTGCTTTGAAATTTTTAAATTGTTGTTGTTTAGAGACTGTTTAAAAAATGATTTTTCTTAGAACGTTTACAGCTTTAAACGAGATCAATCCTTAATACCGCACTTCAAGATATATTATAAAAACAAGTTAGACTTAAAGATGAGCATAATATCATAAAAAATATCAATATTAAATAAAAGCTACATTATCTCAAAATCTCAAACAAATATATTTTTTTAAAAAAACAGCATGATTTATGCAACAAACTAATATTTTACGTAGTTTAAAACATTTTTGCTGTCGTCTGGCATTTTTAAGACTTGTATAACTTAATTTTTTAGACAAGTGAGACATTTCTATTGCATTTTTTGAAAAATTTCCAAGATTTGCTTCTTTTTTATGTGTGTTTATTATTATATTTACTAACACCATTACATTAATTTTTTAACTTTTCATAAAATCTTATTGTATTTTATATTATGGTTAAAGAGTTTAAAAAGTATTTAATTGATGATGTTAACATGTAGTAAACACGATATCGAAGATAATGGAATTAGCTGAACCTGATCTCGTTTACAAATTCTTAACAAATAAAAATTAGATAGATAAGGTTGATGGAATGGAAACGTTTATTTTATTTTATATAAAAGCAAAAGTATAAAACAATTTTTTTAAATAAATTAATGTCTAAATATAAGTGTGTACATAGTTGTAACAGTTTTGCGTAACATATGAACAATGTAATATCCTCCTTTTGAAGGCTTTTTGCATTTTTCTCTCTCAACACAATTATTAAATTCATCCAAGGCAAATGGCTCACGGCATTCACAACCTTCTCCAGCACATTCAAAAGTACAAACGCTTGTTACATTTCGAGGAATTTCACATCTTGGTGGACAAGCAGACTTGCAATTTGTGTAAACCATGTTTGTTGGACAAACTGGAGTAGTTTCAGGTTCAACTGTTGTTCCAGTTGAACATTCTTCACGTTTAACGCATTGCTTAGTTTCTTCATTACGAACATAGTCTTTGTTGCATACACAACCTACACGACACATTTTATTACATACTTTTGGTGGATTCTTGTGGTTGGAGCATGTAATTGGACAATCAGTTGAACATGATTCGAAATGTTCGTTCTCTGGACACTCGTATGTTGTATTACGTGAACAATGTATAGGAGAAACGCATTGGTTATTTTGTTTGTCCCGGATATATCCATCATTACATACACAACCAATTACACATTGCATAGTGCATACTTTTGGTTGATTGTAATAATTATTGCATGTAATTGGACAAGCAGTTCCACATTCGTCGAAATGCTCGTTCTTTGGACATGAAGGTGTAGTTTCTGGAAATAATGTTGATGTTTTTGTACATTGTTTGCGTTTAACACATTTGCCAGTTACGTCATCACGAACGTAATCTTTCTTACATACACAATCTCCGCCAACTTGGCATATAAAAGGACAAGGCTTGATTTTTTTGGGATCATCAGAACACTTTGGCTCACACACAGATCCACAATGATTCCAAATCTCGTTCTTCGGGCATTTACGTGTGGTTGTTGGGAATGGTGTTGTTGTTTTAGAACATTGTTCCCGTTTGACACATGTGTTAGTGGAATCATCACGGACGAAACCCTCAATACACTGACAGCCAGCTGGCTTACATATTCTAGGACAAGGCTTTGGTTTTTTGATATTATCAAAGCAGTTAGGCTCACATGCAGATCTACAATTTGCCCAAATTTCGTTCGGAGGACATTGTCCTGTGGTTGTTGTTGGTTTTTTAGTTGTTTTGGGTTTGCTGTAACATTTATCCTTTTTGACACATTTGTTTTTATCATTCAAGAAATAACCCTTTTTACAGACACAAGCATAGCCGCTAGTCTTTTTGCATTCTTTTTTCTTATTATAACACTTTTTAAGAGGTGTTGGAGGGAGAGACCTAGTAAAACTGCATGTGTCAGTACAAACGGTACATGGTTTTAGCATCTCATTTGCTTTACATCTTGGCTTTTTTGCATCTACAATAAATGCAATCAAATACAAAATTAATATAGGGAAATATATTTTGAAAATCATTTTTAATGACATTATACTTCTTTTCTTGGCTTTTTATATGGATTATCATATCATGAATTATTGGTAAATAGTAATGTTTTGTTGAAAAGTATACATTAAATACTAAATAATTTGAAGCAAAATTCATGCGAGAGATTTATTTTTTCAAACAATGGATAATAAAAAATTTACTTTTCCATGTATGAAATATTTATTATAAATCACGAAATCTAATTTTTCATATTGTTCACTAACTTTTGTTGTTTCAATTTTAATTTCTATTTCGGGTTTTAAAAAAAAAATAGGAAATGTTTATTTGATATTAGCATTCATATCTTTATTTTAGTAAATTCTTTTCATAAAGAGGTATTATATTTTAAAAATATCTCATACTTATTTCTTAGTAATTTAGCAAATGTTGATCTTATTATGTTTTTAACTAAAATTAAAAAATTCTACTTTATTTTCTTTATTGAATCGATAACTTTATTTTATTTAATCAATAACTTTTTTTAATATTCATTTATAATTATATAGGTAAGAATTTAGTAAAAAACTGTTTGATAGAACTTGTATTTATGAGGTTGAATTTAATGTACTTTATTGTAGAGACATTAATTGTTGGGCATATGTAGTAATATTATTAATCTTTCAAAGAAAATTTAAAAGCCAGAACATCAAAATGATGACAAAGACGGTATTACAAATAATTTCATATTAACTAAAATAAATGAGCTTTTAAATATGTTGACCAAATGTTTATATTGTAGGCACTATGACTAATTTCTAGTAAAACTTTAATTGTATAAGTTTTTTATTCTTCTTATCAGTGCTATTTTTTGCTTTGACTAAACTGTCATCAAAAACTTTACATTCTATAAAGTTCGACTTAAAAATCAGAAAAAAATGTGATACATATTTTTGTAAAATGTTGTAAATTTATCCCACCTAATATAATTCAGATTTTTTTGACTTGATATTAATTTTCTCACATATATTTGGTCATAAAAATTAAATATTTACTAAAATAACTTCCTATTTTTCAATGATATTATTTTTATCTTAAAACTTAATTTTGTTTTTTATTAAACATATAAAGATACTACCGGGTGGCCGGCGAATTTCTTCCATTTTGATGACATAAAATCCGTACATAATATTCCATAATTATAAAAGACAATATTTTTATACTATTAATTATAGTAATTAAAGGGTAATTGTTAATTTAATTTTAAATAATAAATTAACAAAATGAATATATTGGTAAATAGATAAACCTTTCATTTTATTAAAAGATAAATTTCTTTTAAAATTATTAATTATTCCCGAACAGAAAATAGGCAAACAAATTGTCATCGAAATGGGAGAAATTCGCCGGCCACCCGATATATTAGAAGTTTATTTTAAGCAAAATTATATTTGTTTTTATAAAAAACATTTATTAACATATCACAGTATCATTTTTAATCTCTTTAATAGTTTGTAATATTAAGAAATTATATTTTTTTAATAAAATATATAGTCATCTGATATATAACTTTTTTTAAAATCATTTTTGAAGATCATTTTTTAAATATTACTCATAAAAAGTTTTAAAATGTTATACATGTTTGTTCCTAGTAACAATAATGTTTCAATATTTAAATAAAAAATAGACAAATACAAGATAATATTTCTAATTAATAATACTTTGTTTAGTTAAGTAACTAGTGTTATAAAATTTCTAAATTTCTAAACTTGTTGTTAGTATATTGTTTTAAACAATAACCTTTGTCAAAATGTTTACAATTTTATAAGAAATTGATTTTTAGCACACGGCTTAATAATAAATTATAAAAAACGAAGTAGACTCTAGGGAGAGTATGCTATCATAAAAAATATCAAAACTAAATTATAGTCACATTACTTTAAAATGTTAAACATATAAATTTTTAAAACAAAACAGCAAAATTTCTGCGATAACCTAATATTTTACGTAGTTAAAAACATTCATGCTGTCGTTTGATATTTAAAAGATTTGTATAATTTAATTTCTTAAACAGGTGGAATATTTTTATTTCCTTTTATGAAGAATTGGTAAAATTTGTCCCATTTTTTTATATGATAGTTAATTATTATATTCACTAACATTTTTATATTAATTTTTTGACTTGTCATAAAATCTTGTTGTAATTTATATTATAGTTAAATAGTTTAACAGTGTTTAATTAATTATGTCGACATGTATTAAGCACGATATCAAAGGTGATGAAGTTAGTGGAACCCTGTCTCGTTTACGAATTCTTAACAAATAAAAATTATATAGATAATATTGGTTGAATAAAGATGTTTATTTTATCTTATATGAATACAAAAGATATAAATTTTACTTTTTAAACAAATTAATGTCTAAATATAAAGGTATACATACTTGTAACAGTTTTGCGAAAAATATGAACAATGTAATATCCTCCTTTTGAAGGCTTTTTGCATTTTTCTCTCTCAACACAATTATTAAATTCATCCAAGGCAAATGGCTCACGGCATTCATAATCTTCTCCAGCACATTCAAAAGTACAAACGCTTGTTACATTTCAAGGAATTTCACATCTTGGTGGATAAGCAGACTTGCAATTTGTGTAAACCATGTTTGTTGGACAAACTGGAGTAGTTTCAGGTTCAACTGTTGTTCCACTGAGAAAAAGTTTGCGGATAGAAACCGCAGGCATTTGCAGTTTATAATCAGAAATGGTGAACCGCAAATTTTTATAACCGCGAAATTATTCTAAACGCAGTAAAATTATGTTTTCTTCTACTACGACATTTACAACTGTTAATACTTCTTCGGTAAAAGATACCACATTTATCTACAATGTATGGTTTTTGATTAAATGTAGAAAAAAGCAAATAGTTACTATTATAAAAAAACATTATTAAAATGTTTATTGAACACGTTTTATCTTTTTTTAAATTTTAAAAAATTTAAAATTTCTTTAATTGATAAATAATAACTTCAACGATAATATGAATATTTATTTTATTGATAAAATTAAATACATTTTATTTGTGAATAAAATATTTGCAAAAATATAAATTTGACTATGTCAAATTTTCTATCAATCGCAAAAAGCCGCAAACTTTGCAACCGCAAAGAGCCGCACAAAACATTTTCCTCAGTGTCGAGTTCGACATTTACTACGTTTAACGCATTTGTCGGAAATTTCGTCACGAACATAACCCCTGTCACATACACAACCTACACGGCACATTCTATTACATACTTTTGGTGGATTCTTGTGGTTGGAGCATGTAATTGGACAATCAGTTGAACATTTTTCGAAATGTTCGTTCTTTGGACATTCGTACGTTGTATTACGTGAACAGTGTAAAGGAAGAACGCATTCATTAGTTTGTTTGTCCCGGATATATCCCTCATTACACACACAACCAATTACACATTGCTTAGTGCATACTTTTGGTTGATTGTAATAATTATTGCATGTAATTGGACAAGCAGTTCCACATTTGTCGAAATGCTCGTTCTTTGGACATTTTGGTTTAGTTGTTTTTTTACAATCTTTACGTTTAACACATTTTCCAGTTACGTTATCACGAACGTAATTTTTCTTACATACACAATCTCCGCCAACTTGGCATATAAAAGGACAAGGTTTGATTTTTTTGGGGTCATCAGAACACTTTGGCTCACACACAGATCCACAATAATTCCAAACCTCGTTTTTCTTACATTTACGTGTGGTTGTTGGGAATGGTGTTGTTGTTTTAGGACAATCGCTAGGTTTAACACATTGGCCAGTTTTATCATTACGAACGTAATTTGGCTTGCACTCACAGCCAGCTTCTTTACATAGTTTTGGACAAGGTCTTGGTTTTTTGTATTCGTCCATACAGTTGGGTTCACATGCATATCTGCAATTCTTCCAAATCTCGTTCTTTTGACATTTACCTGTGGTTGTAGTTGGTTGTTTGGTTGTTTTTGGTTTTTTAGTTGTTTTAGGTTTGCTGTAACATTTATCCTTTTTGACGCATTTGTTTTTATCATTTAAGAAATAACCCTTTTTACAGACACAAGCATAGCCGCTAGTCTTCTTGCAATCTTTTGTCTTATAACATTTTTGAAGAGGTATTGGAGGAAGAGACTTAGTAAAAATGCATGTGTCAGTACAAGCGGGACATTTCTTTCTTTCCATAAATTCAGATTTTTTACAATTTGGTTTTTTTCCTGCATTTACAACAAATGCAACCAAATACAAAATTAATATAGGAAAATATATTTTGAAAATCATTTTTAATGATATTAATTTTTTTTCTGAGCTATTTATAAAGGTTATCATATCATGGATTATTGGCAAATAGTAATGTTTTGTTGAAAAGTACACGTAAAATTTTTATATGTTGAAGTAAAAATTCAAACGAAAAGTATATCGATTCGAACAATGTATAATAAAATAACATGCATTTTTATAAATGAAATGTTTTTTTTTGGTAAAATTACGAAATTTAATTCCTCCTATTGTTTGTTCATTTTGTTTTTTACATTTTTAATTATATTTCATATTTTAAAAAGAAATTCAGAAATATTTATATAATTCTAGCATTAATGTATTTATTTTTGTAACTTCTTTTAATAAAAACATATTCATAAATGTTTTATTATGATTTGACAAATGTTGAGTGTAACAATCTAATTTATGTAAAATAAAAATTCTAATGTTATTTTTTTTATTAAGTTGACGAGTTTTTTTATTAAATCAATGACTTTTTATATCGATTTTTAATCATATAGGAAAGAATTTAGTAAAGAGAACTGTATATTGGAACTTATTTTAAAGACAACAAATTAAGTACTCTCTGTTTAAATCATGTTATTTGTCTACTATATATAAGTTTTTTTATTTTTTTTTGTCTAATAATATTTTCTATCTAATTTAAATTGTCATTAAAAACTTTACATTTTATGGAATTTTAATTAAAAACCTTTGATGTAAACTAAAAAACTTATTTTTAAAATTATTTTAAACTAAAGTGCATAGATACACTTCAACTATACTAATTTAATTTGAATTCGTTTACTCAATTAAATGAATTAATAATTTTTAAACAAACATTTTTTCTTACATTCATTTACATATTTTCAGTGATTTATTTAAAACAAAGAAGTTACCTCATTGGTTTATTGTCTAGCAAGTTTTAAAATTTAAATAATATCTTATGCTGTGTTGTGTTTTATTTCTTTAATACATTTAAAAATTTCCAATCGTCGATTCTTTTATTATAAGTTTTTTCTAAATGTTTAGGTCTTCAAATTATACTTATTATGAAAATATTTATATGTCATAGATTAGAAAATCATTTTTGATTTAAAAAAAGAGAAATATTTATTTAATTTTTGGTTATTTTTATTAAATTATGTTTTCGGAAAAATTATTACTTTGATATAATATTTTTTAAAACATATCAGTTATGCAATATTGTATTATGAATTTTTCATAATGAATAATTGTTTTTCTTTTAACTTTATTAAAGTATTTATCTATTAAATTTAAAATTTTTTTTAAATACTATTTATAATGATTTTTTATTGATTACAACAAATGTTTAGGTAAAAAAATTTTAGATAATTTCATAACAACCTGTCATATTATTTACAACAATATACTTTTAACATAAATGAAAATTAATGTCTAAAACTATAATTTGATTTTCAATAAAGTAAATAAAATAATTTCCAAATTTAAAAAATATAGATATAAGAGAAATTTTAAAAAAGATGCGAATTTTCAAAAATGGCAATTTTTTATGATACAAATATATATTAATGTATAATAAAGACATTATTAAAAATAAATTTTAATCAGTTGATCAGTGATAAGAGATAATTTTGAGTAACAATAAAGATAATAAACAACAATAAACAGTAATATAAATGAAAATTCTTTCTAGTTTTCGTCTTTATTGTTTGATTATTTTTAAAATTACAAAAACTCAATTGTTTAGTATATAAAGTTTAAAAATAAGCTTTCTGTTAAAATTATTGCAACTTTTATCAATTTTTTTTATGGTTTTACAAATATATAATTATGCCCTCAATAATTAATTTACATTTAACTCTGAGAAATAGTTTTTTAATTAATAGTTTTGAACATACTTATAACTTAGGAACTTTTATAGTATAAAATCTTATTCATAATACTCAAATGTTTTTATAGAATTTAAAAAATCATTATTGAAGTGAAAAATAAAGTGAATTTCTTAATTACTATCATTCAAAAACAATATCAAATAAGAATAAATGCTTGTTATTAAGAATTATAATGTATTAGTGTAATTTTTATTGTTATCATTGTTGTAAATTTAAAATTAGGTATATAAAATATTTCCAGTATAGTAATTTATGTAATTTTATAAAACATTCATTATTAAGGCTTTTTTTATCAGCATTTATTTAGTGATATCAGTAGTACTATAAAAAAAAATTTATTAATTACATTAAACTCTTATATACTTATTTTGCTTTTTTATACATTATTCACACCGATATGCAGTCACTATATGTACTTTTATATAGGAAAATTTTATGCTATAAAGAGTATAATAAATCCTTGAATATTAATATTTTTTTTGAAAATTGGTCAAATGTCTTTAATTTTAGTACAGATTCTCATGATATTTCTATTTTCTAAAAATTCCTTTTATAGGAAAAAATTTTTTTGATGGGCACTTTTTTTATTTATGTTATCTTTTATGTTATGACACCTATATCATTCGAAAGCCCATCTTTTCTTCTTATATCTACAAATTTTGAAAATAATCTGAACTAGATTTTTTAAGTTATTTTAATTTTACTGTAATTTATCAACATTTTAGCATATTTTACACTTATTAATGTAGTAAATTTTAATTTTTTTAAACTTTTATTACGTAAAATTATGATCTGATGATTTTTAAAGTAATTACGATTACATTGCATAAGTTATAAAACATAAAATTATTGAATACTATTAAAATAACATTTTTTACTAAATAAGTTAATGTTATTTTTTACAATAGAAAAAAATATTTAAACTCTTTTTTATTGTTAATTGACAAAAATATAATGAAAAACTTTAAATATTATGGTTTTATGCACAAATGAATATTCCCAATTAGTAAAAAAAATTTTAGCCATTTATCCTCTAAACCATAGTTAAGGAATATTAACTTTATACGATTATTAAGGTATTTATAGAAAATAACTAAAAAAAATGTTAATAAAAACAAGTTTTATTTAAGCTTGACATTTTTTTACTACAATATTATTCTTATAAATAAACCTTAAGTGTAGTATAAAGTTTTACAATTTAATTAATAATTTATAAATTTTATGTTTTAAAAACTTATCTTATGTAATTATAGACATTTCATAAATGATTAGGTAACTTTTTTTGTATGTAAAAACATTTTAAAAAGCCTTATTTAGCAATTTATATGGTTATTATTGAATATAAAAACAAATAACAGTTAAATTAAAATAACTCAAAAAGTCTAGTTCAGATTATTCTCAAAATTTGTAGTTATACAGAAGAGATGATAGGCTTTTGAATGATATCGATGTCATAGCATAAAAGATAACATAATTTAAAAAAAATGTCATCAAAAAAATTTTTTTCCATATAAGACATTTTTAAAAAATAGAAATATCATGAAAATCTACACCATTATTAAAAACACTTGGCAAATTTTCAAAAAAAAATATTGAAACTAAAAGATTAAATTTTTAGAAATAAAATTCTTTCTAAAGTAAAAGTGCAAATAAAATTTATTACACAGAAACATATCGCTGTGTATTATATATAATACAAAGTGACTTTATTCCAAATTGTTATATATTATGGTGTTAAAACAGATGTCAAAAAAGCAAAATAGCCGAATTCACTTGTAATCACACTCCATACAAGCTAGTGGTGAAACGACGTGTCGCTAATAACACAGGTGTCTCTAAAAGCAAAAATTTGTTGTCAGAAATTCTTTTTTAACATCTAGGACGTCAACTAATCTTTATTGTATTTTCAGGTTCCATTAATATTATTGCACTATTCGCGTTAAGAAAGTTTATAATGTGCTGATGATTCGTAATACTTATTTATATTTCACTACATATTTGTTAAATAATGCTAAGATTTAAAATCGTTTTTTCATTAATTTTTTTTCTAGCGCCGACATCTGGAACCATTACCATGAAAGTGGACATACAACAACAAAATCTATCTGTATGGATGAAGATGATGAAGAAACGAAGGTATTGAAGAGGAAAGCGGAAAGTGATCCATTAATTCCAGGTGATACAAGCGTCACCATGTGTAAGGTTACTGGTGTTGAAGGTTTGAGAGAATGCCTAAGAGCTACAGAAGAGAAACCCATCACAGAGCTTAACGTAAACTCAGAAAAGCCTGTTGCAAAAAAAGCATTGTTTGATCCCAACATAGAAGTTGCGTTTGTTCTTTTTACACCACCGGAATCAATTAAAGAGCAAGGATTAACAATCGATGGGAAGAATGAACTTATTCATGTTGTTGTGGATCTTTTATTGGGGAATGAGCTAAAGCCGCATCAAAAAGAAGGTTAAAGCTTATGTATGACCATGTAGCCGACCAAGGAGGAAAAGATCTTTGTGGATGTATTTTGGCAGATGAAAAGGGTATGGGTAAGACATTGCAGTGTATTACTCTCCTATGAATTCTCTTAAAACAAAGTCCTTCTGGAGGACCGACATTTAGTAAAGCTTTCATTGTGTGTACAACTGGTTTAGTTGATCATTGGAAAAGGAAAATGGCTTGGAGATCGACTAAATCTGGTGTCACTTGGTTTAAATAAAAGTGGCAAAAGTGAAATTGAAGATTGTTTGACCCGTTTTGTGAATGAAGAAGAGATAAAAGTTCTCTTGATAACCTATCAAAGATTTTCTAAGTGGATTGAAACTTTGAGAAAAGTCGGAATTGGTCTGATAATATGTGACGAAGGTCACTATTTGATGCAAAATCAAAGTCGTTACTATAAAAATTCGTTGTTTCTAAACTGTAAAAGGAGGATTATTGTTTCGAGCACTTTGACTCGAAATGAAATGAGGGATTTATATAATTTGTTGGATTTGGTAAATTCTGGCGGATTTGGAATCCCAAGAGAATTTCTGAGGAAATATAAAAGATTTGGTTCAAATGACGGACAATTGGTTTCCGGTGAAGAACAACAAATTTTAGATAATATTAGAGTTAGGGAACTTTGGAATCGTGTGAGTCCGTACATTATTAGAAGAACATCTGAAATTGAAATGAGTGCTCGAAAATTGCCGGATGTATACGAGTTCCTCATATTCTGTAGACTCACTGAACTTCAAATAAAACTATACAAACAAGTAATACCACCTGGAATTGAAAGAAACTTTTACGGGAAAAATGATTCAGTATTATTAAAGTTAGGTAAGATTTGCAACCACCCACAATTGGTTTATAATTATGCTGTAAACAAAGAGTTCCGCTTAAAGGAAGATTCGTTTCCTTCCGATTTTAGTGGAAAGAAAAATGATTCAAGATGGTCTAGTAAATTCTGTATCCTTGAAAAGCTTCTTGAGTGTATTAGAGCAGAGGGTAATGACAAAATTGTGTTGACTTCACGTTGCTCTGGAACGTTGTTTTTGCTTGAAGAGTTTTGTAAAAGCAAAAATTACGATTTTTCTCGATTGAATACAAATATGCATGGACAGAATCGTAATACAAAGTTTGATAGATTTCGTGATCCAAATAGTTCTACATTCATATTAATATTATCTCTTAAAACCGAAGGATATATATCTGATTTAACTTGCGCCAATAGACTGATATTTTTTTACTCGGAATGGACCCCAGTTTATACTGATAAGTTGACGGACAAAATATGGAAATATGGACAAGACAAACCATGCTTTTTTTATCGTTTCTATGCAACGAATACATTTGAGGAAAAACTTCTTCAAAAAGAAATGTTTAAGAAGGGTCTTGAATCGTATGTTGTTGATAAACAAATAAGTTCAGGAAGACACTTTAATTTCGAGAAAAAAAGGAATCTTTATTTGAATTGAGGACCGACACAATTAGTGACACACACGAGAAATTGAATTGCAGGAGATGTGTCAATGGCGATGAGGTAGAGAGTCCTCCAGATAAAGCTGGCACAAGATCTAAGCTTTCTTCATGGCATCACGCGGCAAAAGATTTTTCTAAAATATCGGGTAGTACTTTTAAAAATGTCCTTGCAGATCGCGAAATGCATATACCTTTCGTTTTTCACCAAAAGTCCTGTAAGAAGGAATTTGAAGGGAAAGGGTAAACTCAGCATGGTGTGTCATGACACATTTTGCCGCGTGGGAAAATTTCGCCGCATGTTTATAAAAATTTAGGTTTATATTCAAATTTTTTAAATAAATTGTCGTATATAAGTTAAATTTTTTTTCAATATCTTTAAAATAAAGTCAATTGATATAATTAATTTTAAAAATTTTTTTTAAATAAAATAATTTTTATAACGATAAATGATCGCCGCGCGGTAGCATATTTATCGCAGAATATAGTCTCAGGTTGAGTTTACTCAAAGCCAATCTGAAGATGGAAAAGCTACTTAGAAATTCCAAAATTTCCTATTACACAAACGTTTTCGTCATTCTTTGGACAAAGCTATTATTTTAATTTACTTAAATTGTACCACACAAATTTTTAATTATATGATAAAAAGAGGGAAGGTAATAAAAATTTTAATGCAGTAATAAAAAATACTCAGAAAGCGGGAAAAAATGAATCTTTTCAGGATTAAGATCACTGGATCGTGGCGAGAAAAGTCCAAAAAATTCCATAAACATAAAATTTATTAAATTTAATTAAATATATTCATTCTTTTCTTACTTATAATAATCTTTTTTAATTTTATTTTAAATAAAAATTTTTTTTAAAGGTGTGTTGTTATATTGAAGGTTTCTAAAGGATCATTTCACACTAATCAAATAAAATTTAACTATAACTACTAATTTTATTTTTTTCTTCAAATGAAATTGAAGAATCGTTTGAACAAGACAATCGAACAAGTAAATGGTTAATAAACAGCTTCACAAAACTATTATTTTTTTTCTAAATGGTATAAAGTTACCTTTTCTTTTAAAGAGATAGAATTTTTTTTAAAGTATGGCTATCGCCAAAAATATTAAAAATAGGGATGTCGATATGGCAAGCACACAATATTATGGCGTTTGCCATAAAAATAGGGCAAACGGCAACCATGACTATAGCTCATCAATATTTGATACATTTTCATAGCATTGTGTTTCAGCTCTATTCTCGAAGTGTACCTTTAAAATGACGTAATAATTGAATTATTTGATTAACTTTGAAAAAAGTTATTCTCTGAACAAAACCATACTAAAAAAGATGTTTTTAAGAATAACCTGGTCAAATTCTGGCTAAACATTTTTAAACTAATTCAGCTTCTAAAGTTAAAAAAAAACACATCTTTTGACTATTTACTTATAAAAATCGGTTGAATTTGAAGAGATTTATGAGAGAGACAAAATTTTTTTTCTTATTTCTTGTTGTTATAGAGAAATTTTTATAAGAAAGGTTTAATTTTTGGCGTTTATCAGAGAAGAAAAAAGATCCTTACATATTATTTTTCAATACTATATAGGCATAGTAGTTTACATAACGATAACAATATATTTAAAGTAAAAATTTTATTAGAATGAAACTGGGGTTATAACAATATAAAAAGAATGATAATTAATAATCCCAATGACAGGTGAACAGGTAATCAGGATAGGACTCATTGAGCTAACAATCCGTTCAGGATTCATCCATTCTTACTTCTCCCTCCTTTAAAATTTTCCAGTGGCCTAATTTTTAGAACAGGTCTTTTGATCATCGAGTTTTCCTTTGACTTGATCATGACAGTATCGTCATTTTCGTTAACACTTTGAAGAATACCAACAGCAGTCTCAGGTTTTCCTTGTTTGTAGATTCTATAAGCCACAGGGTTGTTAACATATTGGAGAGTTTCTAACTTGAGATTTTTCAACTTAATGTCTTCAGGATCTCTTGAAATGCCATGAGTAGAAAAAGCAAAAATCAGATCTCTAGGTCTTTCACCAGTACTTGAATGTTTAGTTCTATTATAATTTCTAGTCACAACCGCCACCCTTCTTTGAAAACTATTCCTTCCGCGAAATGTTGACTCGTCTTTCTTGAGAAGTGCACGAAGTGTTCGAATAACACGTTCAGCAACACCATTTGAAGTATGTTCATTCGGGATAGTTGATTCAAACTTAATTTCTGGGAATTCTTGGATGAGTTGTGGGCTAGTAAAAGACTTGAAATTATCAGCACGAATAGTAATAATAGGGCAATCAAGTTGATTCTGAATGGAATGCAGAGCAGTAATAACAATGTTAGTAGATTGTGATTCTGTGACAACCGTCCATAGGTATTTCGAAAAACCATCAATCATTACTAAAACATAGTGGTTCTCTAATAAGGCAAAGTCAAGATAAAGTATTTTTAGCACAGTCGTAGGAGTTGTTCTTAATTTCTTCTTTCTCTTAAGTGGGTTGTTTTGGTTGCAGATCGGACATTCTTTCATCAAGATAAGTAATTTTTCCAAAACTTCCAGTACCATATAGTGTGACAACTTAAGTTCATGAAGATGTTCGATAACATAGTCTTTCATTTTTGAATAACAGATATGTGATAGCTTCTTATGATACTCATCAAATAATTCTTGTGCCAATAGTTGACTTTTTGAATTGTCAGTAGATACAGTTAAATGATGGGATTCGAGAGATTCATACGCAAACATCCGGCTTAACAGGTCAGATAGAGAGTTACTTTTTCCATTAATGTAATGTATCTTTATTGAATATGAAGAAATGGCATCGATCAGGTCAGCATATCTGGGGGTAACGTTATGTTCTAAAACTTTCTCCAGTGGTTTATGGTCAGAATAAACAGTCAGTTCTTCTTGAGATATAAGTGGAGCAAAGAAGATTAAAGCTTTCTTTATGCCATACAATTCGAGATACGTTGCAGCACGAGCTTTCTTGGTTGGAGATAACATTTCAGAGTAATAGCAGATCGGTACATATTTCTTTCTAAATAAAACTTCTTCATTCTCGGGATTGTCAGATTCTTGTAACAGTACAGCTCCAATGCATAACTGGGATGCATCGACTTCCATAATAACTTTCTTTGAATGATCACGAAGTTGTATGCGAGGCTTACTGTATACCAAGTTGACTATTTCATGATAAGCTTGAATTGTAGATTCAGTCCATTGAACATGTTTTGAAGAGCGTTGACGAGTGAGAAAATACAGATCTGTAGTCTTTTCAGCATATTTTGGAATTGATATTCTATAATAATTGAGAGTTTGTAACCATTTGTATAAGATAACTTTTGATGTAGGTAGAACTTTCATTTTCTCTGGAACACTATCTGGTTCCGGATACATGTCTTTACCAGAAAACTTCCAGCCTAAGAAACATATAGTTTGATGAATGAAATGACATTTTTCCCAATTTAATTTGACTTTACGTTCATTGAATAGTTTGCATAATTCCCACATAACACGTTTATGTTCTTCTGAATCAGTATTACTAAGAACCAATATATCGTCCAGATACACAATAATAGCATGTAGATTTTCGTCAAATTTTTGTCGTAACGGTAACACAAGATCTTCCATAAGATTTTGATAAATGATTGGTGCGTTGGTGGAGCCTTGGGGCAGTTTCGTAAATGTAAATCGTTGATGTAAGAATTGGAAATTGTACATATGAAGATCACTTTCAGCGAGATTAACTTGATTATATCCAGATCTGAGATCAACACAAGAGGCAAATTTAAACATGTGAAAAGAGTTGATAAGAGAAGTTGTTTTTCTATTTTCAGTCCATAACTTTCGAGTACGATTATTAACTGGTCGACAGTCAATAATAAAACGTTTTTCCTTTGAATGAGGTTTGTCAATAAGATAGTGATTACAGATCTCTAAAGATTTGGTTGATTTCAGAATTCCTTGGTCTAACATTGATTGGATTGTTTCTCTTTCACCCGGTAATGGATACTTACGATTGAATACTTTGTAGTCTTTGATAGGATTGGTAGTTGTAAAATCTTGAGGAGGTGCCGTTGCAAAGCCTTCACCCACATCATACATATGCTGGGATATTAATGATGGGAAGGTTTTCTCTAACTTAGATTTAAACTCAAGTTCATCTTGTGACTTATCTTTTAGAACAAATTGACAGTTTTTATCATTAAAATCAGGTCTGTAAGAAAAAGTAGATGTACTATAGTCAATTATGATTCCAAAACTAGCAAGAGCAGGTCTGCCAAGAAGTAGTTGAGCATAATTAGGAGTTGGACCAGAATAGAGTTGATTTCGGCTACACGTGATACGAGATCGATCATTGATTTGTAGAGATACAGGAGATTCAACTAATACCATTTCACATTTACCCGCGAGTGTAGTAATACTTTCAACGTCATTTGAAACACATAAATCAAGGTGTTTAACTAAGTCCGTATTAATGATACTAACATCAGATCCACCATCGAGAAGAGCAGTAGCAGATAACCCATTTACAATAACCGTAGCAAGAACTCTAGGAGATTCAGGTCTGTGAGGTGCTTTGTTGTTTAAGTCCAGAGGAGGCTCTCTGGACCCCGTTAGTTTAAATGAACTTCATTGGAGATTGGTCTTCCAGTAGCATCACCTTCAACTTCAGTTTTGATAGGACGTCTTGAATAATCACCTGGTGGTGCACCTTGTTTCTTTCTTTTACACTGATCACTAGTATGTCCCAAGATTTGGCAATGATAACACTTAATAGACTTAAAACGAGAAAAAGAAGTGTATCTTGAGAACTTACCAGCGTTAGCAGTTTGTCTTCTTATCTTTTCGTCATCATACCGATGAATCAGATCTCTAAAAAGCGTAACAGGATTTCCATCGAAATCTCTAACATATTCGTACAGATCTTTATAAGAGGCGAGTTGACATTTTAGACGATCTTTGATAGAATTCAATTTATCAGCTTCAGGGTAGTTGGCTAAGACGATTTCAGCGAGATGTTCAAATTGGAGTAAGGATTCTTCAAACGATTTCATGTCGATCTTGAACTTGTAGTACTTATCAGAGGCAAGTGTGTCAGAGTAGCTAGATGGGAAAGCATTTCTGATCTTCGTAGAGTAAGATTGGAAAGTTTCAGCCAAAGCGACAGGTGGTAACAAACGTCTAGTGACTTGTTCAACACGTTGACGGAGTACATTAATCTTAACTCTATCTTGAGTAATACCATCTAATTCAAAAGCTTCATTTAAAGATTCTAAGAATTGTTCGACACGTTGAGTTTGGTCGCGATGATTAAATAAGGTAACAGATAAGCAAAAGTCGTAAGATTGACGTTGTGCCATGGTTGGTTGAGCCATAGTAGTATCGTTAGATTTTATTTCAGACAGGACTGTAGAGATAGCGCGAGACAGTCTAGTAGGATCACTATGATTTCTTTTTGTACGAGCAAAGATATCTTGTAGGTCAAGTGATTTAAAATCGATATGTTGATATTGATCTAGCGATGAGAGGGTATTGAGTACGTCCTCTATTTGAGTATAGATGAGTTGATCAGATTCAGAAATTTTAGGCGATTCCAGAATGTGAATTGATAACGATAACGTAGCAAGCTTCTCTTCTGTAAGTTGTATTGACGACTAATCCAGTAAAAATTTCGTCAATCACTTACTTCTAAGAATTGCTAACTTCGGCAGTGTGTAAATCAAAAGTAGATAAAATGTAAATCTGTGTAGCTGTGAGCCTTCAGTGGCGTAGCGTGTAACAGAGTAAGAGCAGTAGTAAAACAAAAAGCAATAAAATGCAGGTCTGTGTAGCTGTGAGCCTTCAGTGGCGTAGCGTGGAACAGAATAAGAGCAGTGGTGACACAAGTAAAGATAAAAAGTTGATCTGTGTAGCTGTGAGCCTTCGGTGGCGTAGCGTGGAACAGAAATAGGCTGTAGAAAGACCTTCACAAAAATTGATAACTCCCGCAGCGAGTAACCCAAAAGTAGTAATAAAATGCAGATCCGTATAGCTGTGAGCCTTCAATGGCGTAGCGTTGGACAGAAGTAGGGCTTCGGAGAGACCCGTGAAACACAATAGAATAAAAGTACTGTCCACAAAACAGTAAAAATTTTATTAGAATGAAACTGGGGTTATAACAATATAAAAAGAATGATAATTAATAATCCCAATGACAGGTGAACAGGTAATCAGGATAGGACTCATTGAGCTAACAATCCGTTCAGGATTCATCCATTCTTACTTTTAAATTTTTGATTTATAATTTAGATTTTACAATTATGTTTTCTTTTTACATATTTAAATTTAAAATAAGAACGAATATTAAAATAATATTTTTATTAATAATACTTTGTGTGAGCAAATAATTATTGCTTTTCATTATTATTTTTATGAAATTTTTAAACTTTCTGTTGTTAGTAGTTTGTTTAGAATAATGATCTTTATTAAAATATCAATAATTTTACACGAAATTGACCTTTAATATCACATTTTACAAAATAAAAAACAAATTAAGATCTAAATGAGCATAATATCATAGAAAATATCAAAATTTAAAAAAGTCACATTAATTTAAAAATCAAACATATATATCTTTGTAAAAAAACGGTAAAAAGTAAGGGACAACCTAATATTTTGTGTTGTTTAAAAATTTTTGCTATCGTTCGATATTTTTTAAATTTGAATAATATTCATTTTTTAAAATGGTGAACATTTTTTTGCATTATAGATAGAATTGTCAAAATTTGTTCTTTTTTATGTGTATACAATAGTAAAAGTTACCGATAAAATAAAACAATATTTATAAACATTCTAAAATTTTTAGAACTAGATGATTTTGAAACCAATATTTAAAATATTTCTAGAAAAAATTATCATTTTACTTGTTTAAAAGCATTTACAAATATTGAAATATATAATAAATGTTTATCTTATTAATACAAATTACTTTATGAAAATTTATATTAAAACTCAACTTATAAAAAATTGACTTTATATATTTTGAAATTATATTTTACAGGATAAAAAAAGAATTTTAATAATGTAATATTTATAATAAAAATTACCATATTTTCTTTTTACTGTTAGATTATTATATTTAGATTATAAATATTTGATATTTTTTTCATTAAAGAAAAATATTCTAAAATAAGTATAAAAAGGAATAATTTGGAATGTAAAATGTCATCGAAATGCATTTCATAAAATACTTTACTATCCTTGTACTTTTGGCTGTCCAATACAGTTTCCAAGATGATACTACTACATATGCAACAACACCTGATTGCACATATAATTGTGGTTTCGGTACTACACAAGAATCACCATCAGATTTTGTTTATAGAAAGAAGAGATCAGCTTTAAAACTATTTGTAAGTTTTAATAAGATATTATTTATTGTTCTTTAGAAGACGGTAGGTAAAGGTATGGCAAAGAAAGCATTAAAAACAGTAATGAAAAAATTAGCTTAAAAAAGGCGATAGTATACTAATGGTTTTAAAATTCTTATCCTGGATTGTTTTTAAGATAAATATTACTGTTTTACATCAAATTTCATGCGTAATATAATCGTTGTCAAGAAATTGGTTTTTTAATCAACTTAAAATATAAAAATATTAAATATAAGATACATGATTTTATTATGTTTATGTAAAATATTAGTATTTTATCGTTTTTAATAAATTATAGTCATTAGATTTTATATTTTTGCTGCTAATTTAACAAATTTAAATATTCAACACCATATCTTTACATATCACTTTATAAATTCTATCAAATTTACACAATTTTAAAAGTTGAAGTAATTAATTTTTTTATTCTTCTAAAATAAGTTGTTAAAACATAACTACTTTCGCTTTGTAACGCCCCCAGAAGGCGTTATTCAGAAAACCAATATAAATACCAAGACAAATTCATTTTACAATGTTATAATTGAATATAGAATATATTGTACCGAGGTTTCTATTAATAAAAAGTTTATTTATATATTTCGTTTCTTATCACCCGAGGATAGCACCTCGTTAAAAAAGCTTATATGGAGGTTCCACCGAACCATGTCGCAGCCTTGCACGATTCATCGATGCAAGTGATTCAAATAAAAAATGGATGACAATTAAATTTAACATAAACAGGTTAGTTCTATACAATCATTTTTTGTTGAATGCAACAAAAAATGACATACTAATACTATAATAATGGTTGTTAACGAAATTGTATAGAAATATGCAATTATAAACAACCTTACTACTTTACAATTATTTTTTAGAAAAAATTTTAACAATTTGATCTATTATAATGCGCCTATTTACAATCGTAAAAAACACAATTACGAATGGCCTTAATACTTAGACAATTATTTTTAATTCAATGTAACCTGTTTTACATTGATAATTACATTTTTAGACAAATCCAACCTCTTTTCGGATAAAAAAAAAATATAGAGGATAAATAAGCGACATTCATACAAAAATGATCATTCAATTGTGCATTTCTGCATCATAACCGTTCACTCATGTCTCTTCGTAGTAGCAGCACGCCGGTAAAGGCAAACAATCGTTTGGGTAATGATTCAAACGAGCTGGTACCTAGTGTACCACTCTTCAATGCTCATTTACGAGCCGAGCTAGGCCACTCCAAGGATGCCCAGCACCCTCTTCTTGCTCATTCACGAGCCGAGCTAGGCCACTCCAAGGATGCTCAGCACCCCTTTCTTGCTCATTTACGAGCCGAGCTAGGCCACTCCAAGGATGCCCAGCACCCTCTTCTTGCTCATTTACGAGCCGAGCCAGGCCTTTCCGAGGAAGCCAGGCAAACCTTAATGTCCTCAATGACATCTCCAAAGGCAAGTGCGCCACCATATGGAGATAGTCTCGAAGGCACCAATGTTTTTGCTTCTTCTAATAAAGGTAGCAAAATAAGATCTAGTTCCAATAACTTGATCAATAAGATTACCAATCCGGTAACGTCTAAATCTGCAATGGAATCTACAATTTCGTTGAACAGAACTAAAAGACAAGTCGATCTTGACAATGTTGTCAAATTAATACTTGATGAACTTAAAAGTGATCAAATTGAAACCTTAAAATATAGTCCCAGTGACTATGATGGTTTACTTCAAAGACAGAAGGCCAGAATGACCAAACTATTACAAGATTTGGGTTCTGATGCCATCGTCGATTTACCAGATGTACGTGCACAAGTTAGTGACAATCTGGGTTCAACAAGAAGCTATAATGCTTTATTTGACATGGTCCTCCGTGCGAAATCGCATGGGGCCTTTTATCAGTTCAAGGGTAAGTCCCTTACTAGCTTTACACTTTTTATAAGTGATTGCATGACGGCTATAAGACAATTAGCCATCACTGATGACGAAATCCCTATGCTTGATCGCATAGCAGGACGTCACATTGACTATCTTATACCAAGAGATAGTAAAATAGCACATGCTCGACACATAGCTGTCGAGAGAAAGTCCGATGCTACTAAAGGACATAAACAATATGATTTCACATTGTCTGAAATCTTAAACGACATCAAGTTGGTACTTGAAAGTCAAGGCATGAATCGCCTAGAGCAATTTAATGCTCGTCCACCAATGGAGAATGCTATGGATGTTTCCACATTCGCCAAGAAATTTAACGATTATCTTCGTAGAAGATTTGCTACTAATCAGCCTTCAGAGTTCCTGAAGGACAAACCTGATCTGAGACGTGAACAATTTTACTTGTTCACAAGAGGATTGCATCCAATCCTCCGGGAAAATAATTCCACAAAAAACCTTTATGAATTGCAATATGATGAATTCATAGCCACATACGTAGACACACAGCTACGTTTCCAATCTAAATTAAATAAAGCTTCACAGAAAGTTAATAATAATCATAACAATAGTTATAAGCATAATAACAAGCACATAAATAAACATAATAATGTGTCAAACAATAAACAATCGAATTTGAAATTTGATAATACAAAGAAACCATTTGTAAAAAATAACTCTAGCGGTTATAATAAAAATAATCACCAGTCATCATCTGGTACACATAATAATAAAGGACATCAATCACGATATTCCTCATCGAAACCGGCTAATAAGCCTGTAACTTCATATAATAATACCAGTTCTGGTATGAACTATAAACCTAATAATAACCAATCATCTGGTTATAATAAAAATAGAATAAAAACTAAACCTCAAAAACATGGTAAGGTTCATACAATTGAACCTACGCATGATGAATGCCACAATGATGGCGAAATGAATGTAATAATGCATTCTATTAAAGAGATCAAACATATGATCAACGACTTTAAACTTAATACATTAACAATCTGTATGTTAATGATATGTATGCTTATACCATTCGGTGGTTGTCAACCCCTTGGTATATGTCGATTTGCACCTTCTGAATTTCCTCGATTGTATCTTCAGAACAACTATGACGCTAAAAAGGCGAAACAAGTCACATTGGTATCTGTTGATACCAGATGTGTAGCTTTAGACGTATTTGCTAGTGGCTATCGCCTTGGCAACGTCTTTGTAGACCCCGACAGTAATGTCGAACATTACTTTGATAAAAAGGCTCCAACATTTTCTTGTGCTGGAAGCCACCTTGTCCATTTATCAGGACGCAATGAAACCTTCGTTGAAGAAGTTTCAACAGGTACACATAATGCTGATACCTCTTTAAAGAACATACGAGCTAAGCATGCTATGTATGAAACTGGATGTGATAAACTTAGTTCTGTTTCACAGACAGTACCTATGGATCCTCATCCTAGCAAAATAGTCTCATCGACTAAGGCGCCTGTTGTGATGTTAACAGAGCGACCACATATTGTACAAATTGTTGCACACGGTACAAATGTTTCTGCTTCAAAGATTAAGGCACCAACGGATGTTAGTGTTCCTTCGAAAGCAACAAAACCTAATAATGATGCTACCTTAAAAGCTGCATCTGTTGATAGTTCCAAAGTATCATCAACCACATCTGGTTATCAGAAAATTAAATCTTCATTGAAAACCTGTGAAGAAGAATTAGAAAGGACGAAGACTCTCTTAAAAGAGAGTACAAGTACTATATCCGACCTACGATCGGAA
Source organism: Strongyloides papillosus (assembly GCA_005656395.1). Lineage (NCBI taxonomy): Eukaryota > Metazoa > Nematoda > Chromadorea > Rhabditida > Strongyloididae > Strongyloides > Strongyloides papillosus. The sequence goes on from SRSI01000043.1 coordinate 391,178, forward strand.
ATAGAACGAATAAAGCGAGCAAATAACATGCTTTCCGAGCAACTTCGTGATTCTGAAGATCGTCATCGGACGACTTCGCGATCAATGACCGAGGAATCGGCCAAATCCCTTTCCGAAGACATAAAAACAGTCTCTCATGTTTTGACTGATGAAAATAGAATCCGCCAGGAATGTGAAGACAACTGGAAGGATGAAATAAAACGTCTTAATAGTGAGATTGAGGATTGTAATACCAAACTCAATAAGCTAAAGACGGCAAATAACGCGTTACGTGAAGAACGTGATAAAACTAGTAAAGCTTTTAAATCTTGTAATATAGATAAGGATACTTGTCTTAAAGATTTAGATGAGTTAAAATCAGACGTTAATCGTCTTAATATAGCACTTGAGGATAAGGACAATAAATTATCCGAAGCTACAACATTAATAGATTCTCATGAATCCCAAATAACGGTTTATAGAAACCAGGAAGCTGCTCTAACCGAACAGTTAGCTGCAGTAAATAATCGTATTTCTCAATTAGAGAATACCGAATTAGAGAATGATGAAGAGCAAGAGCAGAATTCATCATCCAAGGTACATGCGTTAAACGAATGTACTAATAAAGAGGCACAATGCCATCTACAATTAATTAAAACACAAAGTCTACATGATTTAACACGTACGGAGCTTACTCGTTGTGAATCACAGATTGCTGTGATAAAATCACGAGCATCCTCATCGCCGTGTCTAAACAATATTCCCACTACTGATAACAAATCAGAGAAGGGATTGTCCATGATCGAATGGGCTAAAAAAATATATCAACTACATGTTGATGAGGCTATAACAGAAATGCCTAATTCTATTGCTAGTGCATTAACATTAATCACTGCAATTTTGGTTAAATACGGTTTTAATAAAACTGCTGAAACTTTGAGAAAACGTTATGGTTCTTCTTCTAACAATGAGATCCCATACACTCATCAATTAAGGACGATTTCTGAAGCACGACCACTTACAAGAACTCCTATTCGAGTATCCCGTTATGGGGTAATACAGAATATTCGTAATTCTGATTCAATGGTAAAATTACCTGTGATTTCGATTAATATCGGATCAAATAAATTCGATGCTCTTGTTGATACTGGTGCTTCCTTAAATGTCATTAGTCAAGATGCATTTAATCTCATACCTAGTACACATAAAACTATGGTAAAACCATCGTTAAAAGCTGCAACAGTAGCAAACAATGACAAACTCGTTTTTAGCGGGGCTTCTAGAATTTATATCGAAGCAAATAATAAACGAGAACAACTTGAATTCCACATAGTGGACAAGTTATCATATGATATAATAATTGGTATCCCTGGATTACATCGAATTTTTGGTGATGAACTAACTATTCGATTTAATCATAGTATGCCATCTATTACCAACGTACCCGTCAAAACGGCTTCTAAGGTACGTATTCCTCCTAGAACGACAAAAGTAATTCATGCTAATGTGCATGCAATTCCATCACATGACAAAATTAATTGTTTATTTGTGAGTAACCCTCGTTGGAAGGGTAGTGATCACATCATGACCTACTATCAGACAGGTCCTGTAATTGATAATAAATTTGCCGTGATTCTTCAAAATCATGGATCAAATACTGTATTAATACCCGCTAATACTGAAATTGGTAATCTACATTCTATTGAAGAAGTAGATGATAATACTATACGGATCTCTGGTGATGAAATAATCCCAGAAGATGCCGCTTGGGAAGATTCCTTACCCAACTATCCAGAGAGTCATGCTCCTCTTACTAGAGAGCAACTAATGGATTCCATTTCTTGGACAAATTGTACTCTTTCTCCGAAGGCGAAAGAGGTGATACAAGATATTATATGGAATAATCGTACCGCATTTTTCGAATATGATGGAAATGCTGGTCTTTATAATGGTGATGAGCGTCTCAATATTGAGTTAGCCACATCTGACTTACCTCAACGTATTCGGCCTGGTCGTAGGTCGAGAGAGATTGAGATTGAAATTGATAAGCAGGTCGAAGACATGCTTGAAAAGGGGATGATCGAACATAGTCGATCTCCTTACCTTTCTAGAGTCGTATTAGTACGAAAGAAAGACATGAAATGGCGTTTTGTCGTCGATTTCAGAGCTATTAATAAGCTTATAAAACAACAGTCACATCTTATCCCACGAATAGATAGATTGACTGAAGAAGCTAGTGGTCATAAGTACTACAGCGTATTTGATTTGAAACAAGGATTTCATCAAATACCTCTTGATGAACATAGCAGGCGTATTGCTGCTTTTGTTACACATAGAGGCATTTACCAATATAAGGTAATGCCTATGGGACTTACTGGATCGCCAGATAAGTTTCAAGATATAATGGACAAAGTCCTAAGCAACATACTCGATTGCTATATCTACTTGGATGATATTCTCACTTGTTCTCAAGATGAGGAATCTCATATCCACAATATTAATAATATTCTGTCACGTATAGCAGAATATAATATGAAAATCACTTTAAATAAGTGTCAATTTGGGCAAAAGAATGCTCAATATTTAGGATACATCATTGATTTTGATGGTATCCATCCTAACCCTGATAAGGTTAAGGCTATCACGGATAAACGTGAACCGAAAACAGAAAAAGAGATTAAATCTTTTCTTGGTGCCGTGTCTTATTTTAGAAGGCACATTAAAAATTTTTCAGCATTGGCTGAACCTTTATATAGAGTTATTAACTCATATTCTTGGACATCAGAACAAGCTGATGCTTTCCAAGCCTTAAAACAAGCACTAATAAATGCTGCAGTATTGGCTCCTCCGGACCATACGGCACCATATACCATATACACCGACGCTTCATTTCAAGGCTTAGGTGCAGCTCTTACGCAAAAGGATAAACCAATTGCCTTTGCTTCGAGATCTCTGAAACCTGCAGAGAAAAATTATCCAATAATTAAATTGGAAGCTTTGGGTCTAGTTTATGCTTTACGGCAATTTAGACCATATATTTATGGTAAACATACTAAAGTAGTTACCGATCACAAGCCATTGTTGGCTTTACTTAAAAATAAAGAGTTGACTGGTATTCTTCAACGATACCAGATGGCTATAATGGAATACGATATTACAATCGTATATCTTAAAGGGGAAGATAATCATGTTGCCGATTATCTTAGTAGGACGGAATTTAATGCCGTTCTTCTGAAGGAAGGTCTCTTTGAAGACGTATTTCCTATAATGGAGAATCCAATGAATACTCCATATGTTATAAGTAAATTTCATAACTTTCTTAATGAAAAAGAAAAGGATGTCATTAAAGATGGTGATATCAATGTCTTTTACAGAGGTAAACGACGTGTTTTTGTTCCTAAGGTGCTAAGGGAAGAGTTGTTGAGACGATTCCATAGCCATCCTTTAATAGGACAACATTTTGGTTTCGATAAACTAGCAGATAAATTCTGTCTTATATTCTTCTGGCCTAAGATGCTTGAAGATATGAAACGCATTTGGCAAGACTGTGAGGTATGTTGGAAAGTGAAACACCAACCCTCTAATTTAGCAGCTACCAATACTAAAACAATCCCTAAACCTGAAGGTGTTTGGGGAACTTTAAATGCTGATTATATACAGCTTGAAGATCATCTTCACGTATTAGTGATAATAGATGAATATAGTCGTTTTGTGTATACTGCTGTTACCAAACGACAAGATCAACATACTACACTTCTACAATTAATGAAGTGCTTTTCCACTTTTGGATTTCCAAAAGTATTACGTACAAATGGAGGATCTGGCTTTATTGGTAATAAAGTATCAGATTACCTTAAATCTGTTAATGTTACTCATTATGTGTCATCTCCACATAATCATACTTCAAATGCTTTCGCTGAACGATTCAATCGTACAATTCGCGAAGCTATCAGAGCACAATCTGATTTATCATATACTGATGCTGTATATGCTTTAACATATGCTTATAATCGTACAAAGCATACTTCAACAGGTTGTCCACCTTGTTATTTTATTCTCAATACTGCTGATAAATTTTCAGACGAGATTGCAATTAATTCATCCCTTAGTGGTTTGAAAGATATTATACAATTCGGTCGTACCGAATTTAGTGAATCAAAGCCTAAGAGAAAAGGAAAAGTTCTTTCTCCAGGCATGTTTGTGATGAAACGTGTGTTACATAAAAAGTTAAATCACACATCACATAAAAATCAAGATATATTTGAAGGTCCTTATAAAATAATTAAGCATTTACATGCGGACACATATATCATTCAAAAATGTTCTCGTACTGGTAGAATTACTGGTAGAGAAGAAAGAGTTACCACTGAGAGATTGAAAATAATTCCTTCACTATCTATAACTTATAATAATACATAACTTTATATTATGTAATGCTTTTCGTGCACAATGCACATATAAATATAAAAATGTACTTGAACACTTTCAATTTTGACAGTTTTACTATTATCCACATATGAAATGGATACACATGCAATTGATAAATGCATTAATCAAATTAAACGATTTTTGATAAATTTAAAATTTATTTTCAACAAAAATGGTACTTGTTACCTCAATTTGGTGTATTTATACTCTTCTTCGACAAGGCGTCTGAAAAGGGGAGAACATACACGCAATTTCGTAACAAATGACACTTTTAATTAAAAAAAAAATATATATATATATATTCTAGCATATGTATCAGACATATACAAAACATAATCTAATTAAAGATAAAATAATCAAGCATTCAATATACAAAAATGCAACAAATATTGCAACATTTTAAGTTGTTAAAACAACTAAATAAAAATTATCTTTTATAACGTACTTAATATAGATAAATTTATCAATCATAAAGGATATGAAAAACATCTAAGACGTTAGTATTAATATATTTACAACAAAAGTCAATATACTTTCTATTATCCAGCTCCAGAGACTCCAGCAGCAGTAGTGGTTGTTGGGGCAGTTGTTGTTGTTGGTTGGTAGCCATGGCGGCTACACAATTCTCTATAATTGCTTAAATAAAATAATAAATAGTCCAGACAAAAATCAAACATACATTGCTGGCATTTTCTCCTTATTACAATATTAACAAAAAAAAAATTAAAAGAATCAAAATAACCAAATAGCTATATATATACATATGATTTTGATGATCAACAAATTGATGGATTAAAAGAAGTCTTCAATGATCAAATACCAAAAAATTACTCTCTACATTCCTTTTTTTATACAATATCTAATATCAAATACCCGAACATTATTTTCAACTTCTATTACCTATTACTGAACAAAAATACATTCCCAGATCGCTACGAAGTAGCTGAAAAGGGGATGTAACGCCCCCAGAAGGCGTTATCAAGAAAACTCTATAAATACCAAACATAAATTCATTTTTAATGTAGATGTAAAAGATATAATACATAGTGAACACCTATTAATAAACAGTTATTTTATATATTTATACTTTACTATATCACCCGAGGATAGCACCTCGTTAAAAAAGCTTATAAAAATATAAAATATAAGATATGTGATTTTATTATGTTTATGTAAAATATTAGTATTATATCATTTTTTAAATAAATTATAGTCATTATATTTTAAATTTTTGCTTCTAAGTTAACAAAATTAAATATTCAATTCTATGTTTATGCAAATCATTCTAAAAATTTCATCAAATCTATACAGTTTTAAAAGTTAAAGTAATTAATTTTTTTTAAACTTATAAATAACTATTACTTACATTTTGTTACTAATTATTGATGAATTAAATATGTTTTTAACAAATATGTGGATTTCATTATTTTAATAATAAATTTATACAATAATAGATTAAATTTACTGCAAACTCATAGTTAAAAAAATGCTTTAAGAAACTAAAATTCTTTTTACTGTAAACTGTTTGTTTTAAATTAAAATAATGTGTGGGAACTGTAAAAAAATTATTTCAGAATAAATTATGTCAATAAAAAGCTAAAGATAAATTTTATATTAAAGCTAAATAACAACGCCAGTAAAGGAATTTTTTAAAAACTAAGAAAATAACATAATTAATGTTTTATTCTCTATATGCAAATATACAATAATAAAAGTTACCGACCAAATAAATCTATATTTGTCAAAATCCAAAATTCTTAGTGGTAGATGATTTTGAACTAATATTTAAAATATTTTTAAAAAATTACAATTTTATTTGTTTAAAAAATTTGGAAAGCTTGTAAATCATAACATTGTTATTCATATTAAATATTTATTTCATTAATACATATTACTTTATGAAGATGAATATTAAAATTCAACTTATAAAAAATTGACTTTTATATATATTGAAATTACATTTTTCAGGATAAACAAAAGTAAAAAATGATTTTGAAAATGAAATTATTCATAAAAAGTTATCAAATTTTATTTTTTTTGGTAGATTATTATATTTATATTGCAAATATTTAATTTTTTATGCGTTTAAAAAGATATTCTAAAATGAGTATAAAAAGGAATGATTAAGAATGAAAAATATCATCAAAATGCATTTCATAAAATATTTTACTATCCTTGTACTTTTGGCTGTTCAATACAGTCTTCAAGATGATACTACAACATATGCAACAACGCCTACTTATATGTATAGTAATGATTACGGAGATAGTGGTTTTGGTACTACACAGGGAGCACCAACAGATTATGTCTATAGAAAAAAGAGATCATCATTTAAAGAAGGACTTGTAAGTTCTAATAAAGCATTATTAATTGTTCTTCAGGAGAAAGTAAAAGAGAAAGCAAAGAAATTTAGTGATAAAACTACAGATAAATTAAAAGCAGCAGCTGAAAAAACTAAAGAAGCAGTAAAAAATTTTGGTGAAAAGGTTAATTTACAAATGAGAAAAGTTTTTTGAAAAAAAACTCTAATATATTGAGCGTTATTAGATTCTTACTCTGGATTGATTTTATGATAAATATTATTATTTTACATCAAATTTCATGCATAATAGAATTTGTTGTCAAGAAAGTGGTCTTGAAATCAATTAAAAATATAAGATATATGATTTTACTACGTTTTGTAAAATATTAGTATTTTATCGTTTTTTCAATAAATTATAGTCATTTAATTTTATATTTTACTTGTTAATAAAACAAAATTAATTATTCAACACTATATTGATACATATCATTTTAAAATTTTATAAAATTTATACTGCTTTAAAAGTTTAAACAATTAATTTTTTATATACTTCTAAATTATGATTCTAAATAGCTTTTATTACAATTTATTACTGATTATTGATCAATTAATAAAGTTCAAAGAAATTATATGAGTTCTTTTATTTTAATAAAAAAATTATACAATATCAGACAAAATCTTTTGCAAACTCTAGAGTTAAAAAAAGCATTTCAAGAAATTAAAACTCCCTTTACTATAAAAAAATTTGTTCAAAATTTAAATGAAATAAGAAACTGTATAGGAATTAATTCACAAAAAAGTATAGTGATAAAAAGTTTAAGATAGATTTTATGTTTTATTTAAACAATTACGCCAGTAAAGAAATTTTTTTAAAATCTAAAAAAATATTATAATTATTGTTATACCCTCTAAATACAAATATATATTTATAAAAGTTACCGACAAAATAAAACAATATTTATCAACTTCTTAAAATACTTGATGATAGATGATTTTGAACTAATATTTAAAATGTTTCCAAAAAATTATTATTTTACTGTTAAAAAATATTTACAAAGCTTGTAAATCATAATTTTGTAATTCATATTAAATATTATTTCATTAATGCATATTACTTTATTGAAATTTGTATTAAAATTTAACTTAAAAAAATTGACCTTTATCTATATTTTACAAGATAAACGAAGTAAAAAAAGATTTAAATGATGTACTTATTCATAAAAAATTATCAATATTCTTTTTATGGCTAAATAATTATATTTAGATTGCAAATATTTAATTTTTTTATTTAAGAAAATATTGTAAAATGAGTATTTAAAGGATTGATTTAGAATAAGAAGTATCATCAAAATGCATTTCATAAAATACTTTACTATCCTTGTACTTTTGGCTGTTCAATACAGTTTCCAAGATGATACTACAACATATGCAACAACGCCTGGTTGCATGTATGATTGTGGTTTCGATACTACACAAGGAGCACTATCAGATTCTGTTACTAGAAAGAAGAGATCATCAATTAAAGAAAAACTTGTAAGTTCTAATAAGCTGTTGTTTATACTGTTCTTTAGGAGAAAATGAAAGATACAGCAACAGAATTTGCTAAAAAAACTAAAATGGCAGGAAAGGAAGCACTTGATAAAACAAAAAATGCATTAGAAAAATTTTCTGATAAAACAAAATCAAAATTTAAAAAACTTTTTTAAAAAAGACTATAATATACCAAGGGTTCTAAAATTCTTACTCTGAATTGATTTTATGATAAATATTATTGTTTTACATCAAACTTCATGCATTATATAATCTTCTGTTAAGAAATTTGTTTTTAAATTGATTTAAAATGTAAAAACATAAAATATAAGATATATGATTTTATTATGTTTATGTAAAATATTAGTATTTTATCGTTTTTTCAATAAATTATAGTCATTAGATTTTATATTTTTGCTGCTAATTTAACAACATTAAATATTCATCATTATATTTATGTATATTATTTTATAATTTTCATCAAATTTACACAATTTTAAAAGTTTAAGTATTTAATTTTTTATACTTCTAAATAACTATACATACATTTTATTACTGATCATATATCAATCCATTAAGTTCAAAGAAATAAATAAATTCCTCTATTTTAATAAAAAAAATTATACAATAAAAGATAAAACCTATTGCAAACTCTATAGTTAAAAAAGCATTTCAGAAAATTAAAGATCTTCTTACTGTTATCCGACAGCTGTGTTGGATACGCCCCAAACCACATCTATATAAGAAATGTTCTCTTATATATATGAGTATTCTTAGCATTCTTATAATCCTTGTTAACTTTTTTCTTAATATATAATAAAAGATATAGTAAGAAAGAGAAGGTAAAAGTCCAAAGATTAAAGTTTAGATAAGTTTTTTATATATAAATAAGAGTTTTTTTATATTTTACCATTCATCCTTTTATTCATTTATTGTAATAATCATCATATATATTGTAGACCGTAAGTCACTATTTTTTATGTAATGTTTTTATTATTAATGTAGGTGGCCACGGTGTTGTATTATATCTTATATTGTTACTGTATCCTTTCTTAAGATTCCAATAAAAGTTTATAAGATTAGTATAGTCATCACTTATAAAATTTACTGGTTTAAGTTAGACTTTACTTCTCTACAACTCTTTTACCTTTGGAACTGTTAAAAATCATCTTACTCTGCAATTATCGATAATCATGGTTGTAACAAGAACTGGCCCACCGACAACTCAAAAGGATGGACAGATCATCGATAATCATGTTCAACCAACTAATACTGATGATATGCATCAAATAGTAAGACTGTTAACAGAGCAAAAAGAAACGATGTCAACATTGATGACTTCGATATCGAATATCGAAAGTAGATTACAACAAGTTGAAATTAAACAAAATCAAATACGCGAATACCCCACAACTCCAGAAGGTGGAAGAACGTTAAACGATCCTGCAGCAGAAGACCATAAAAATGGTAGAAACAAAAATAAAAACAAAAAAAACAACCGTCAACCGATTAAGTCACCAAAGATTAATCAGGAAGATGATGACAATGATGGAAATTATCATAATATTTCTCAGTTGAGCTCTCAGATAGAAGCTTTATCTATCAACTCTTCAACTGGAAATAAGAGACCTCCAAATATATCATTGGAAAAATTTAATGGAAAAATTAGTTTTCAAATATGGTTGAAAAAGTTTATGGCATATTGTAAGATTAACTCAATTGATTCTGATATGAAACATGAAGTTTTATTATTGATGTTAGAAGATGAACCTGCTTCTGATGCTAATAGAATAGAATTGTATGACTTCCATACATTATCTTCTTTCTTGTGTAACAAGTATAAAGGACAATATTCTATAGCCAGTGCTTTTCATGAACTCGAAATTATTACTTCACGTCCGGTTAGAAAACCAGAAGAGTTAGATGCAACGTGTAAGAAAATAAGTGACATTATAGAAATATTAGAAGAATCTAAACCCACTGATTATATTTTACAACGTAAAATTGAAGCCTTATCAAAAGTACTTCCTTTGGAACTTAGATCAAAGATTCTATTAACTGCTTCAATATTTCCAAGTTTTGATGTTGCCATTTCTTCTACCAAACGTGCTTGGGCTTTAGACTATCGTGCCGATATTGAAAGAAGTAAAGGTAACACTTTATCTAAGAATAAAAAGAAGTATTGTTCTAATTGCAATACCAATACTCATAACACTGACATGTGTAGACATAAAGATAAGAATAAGCATAGAAAAGAAATAATAAACAAAGTCGATGATGAAGAAAGTTCAATGGATTCGTCATCATCCTCTTCCTCATCTGAAAACGAAGAAAGTGTTTATAAAATATTTGATGTTTCAAGTGAGAGCGATGCAGAAAAAGAAGAAGTTAATATCCTTCTCCGTAAAAAGACGAAAAAGAACTATAATGAAGTTAAAGTTATGAGAAATATTTTCAAACCTACCTCCACAGATACGTTAAAAGATGAAAATAAAATTAATGACGATAAAAAGATTTCATCATTAAAGAATAATCTTAATGACGACAAAACTATTTCATCATTAAAGAATAATGTTATATCATTGGAAAAACGTGGCCCTGGTAGACCAAGAAAAAAGGTAATGAAAGATGACGCTAAACAGTCAATTAATGATGCCTTAAAAGATAATGAGGATATAAATACACCTCAAATTGCAAATGAACATTCATTTTTGTCTAACAAAGATCATAGTTCATGTATTAACAATACTACATTATTCCACACTATCTTACCTAACAATTTTAACATTAGAGATAAACAACAATTGGATCTTGAAATAATTGCTGCAATGAAATCTAAAATTTATGATAATAAACCAATTCAAGTGATTAATGGAATTGTACACGTCCAAGTTCCATCCAAAGAAGGAGGAAATGATTTATTACCAATTATTCCTAGTGATCCTGAGACATGTCAATTAGTATTCAACATTTGTCATACACAGTCAGGTCATTTTGGTTTGGAAAAATCATTAGAATTTTTAAAGACTTATGGATACCTTAAAAAGAGTAGAAAAATTTTTGAACAATTTTATAAAGAATGTGTAACATGCGCAGAAGTTAATAGTCCTCTTCAAAAACATTGTGAAATGAAAACGGTACAATACAGTAGACCATTATCTGAAATTGTTCAGTATGCTAAGAAAGCCCTTGTTAACCCTAAGTACATTCTGGAGCAAAGTCACTTTAAAGAAGGTGATAAAGTCTATGCTAAGCTTCCTGATTTTTCTAGAGGAAGAAAATTAGCTAAGAAATGGAAGGGACCATATACTATAGAAAAAATGGAGGATGCTGTTGCTTTTATAACTTTGGACAATTTACCTAAGAAAAAAATTAGAAAACTTCATATCGACAAACTCAAGAAGTTCCGTTCAAATAAGGAGGAGTAAGAAAGAGAAGGTAAAAGTCCAAAGATTAAAGTTTAGATAAGTTTTTTATATATAAATAAGAGTTTTTTTATATTTTACCATTCATCCTTTTATTCATTTATTGTAATAATCATCATATATATTGTAGACCGTAAGTCACTATTTTTTATGTAATGTTTTTATTATTAATGTAGGTGGCCACGGTGTTGTATTATATCTTATATTGTTACTGTATCCTTTCTTAAGATTCCAATAAAAGTTTATAAGATTAGTATAGTCATCACTTATAAAATTTACTATATACATAATAGTAGTTTAATCTTATTCAAAAGCACGATTCTAGAGATCTCCTTTTATCAGAAAGGATCTCCAGGATTACATTACTACAAAAAGTTTATTTCAATGAAATAAGTTACTGTATAGAAATTGTTTCACAATAGTGCATGCTGGTAAAAAACTTAGGATAAATTTGGTATTTTAATTAGATAATAACGTCAGTAAAGGTATTTTTTTAAGTACTAAAAAAATAATATAATTTATGCTTTATCCTCTATATAAAATATATAATAATAAAAGGTGCCGACCAAATAAATCTATATTTATCAACATCTAAAAATTCTTAGTAGTAGATAATTTTGAACTAATATTTAAAATATTTCTAAAAAATTATTATTTCACAAGTTTAAAAATATTTACAGAGGTTGGAATTATAATATTGTTATTCATATTAAATATTTGTCTCATTAATACATAATACTTTATCAAGATTTATATCAAAGTTCAACTTATGAAAATTTGACTTTTATTTATATTGGAAATATATTTTTGAAGATAAACAAAGTAAAAAATAATTTTAATAATGTAATTATTCATAAAAAATTATCACATTTTCTTTTTTGCTAGATAACTGTGTTTACATTGCAAATATTTAGAATTTTTTTTCATTTAAGAAAATATTTTAAAATAAGTATAAAAAGGAACGATCTAGAATGAAAAATATCATAAAAATGCATTTTATAAAATATTTCACTATCCTTGTACTTTTGGCTGTTCAATACAGTTTCCAAGATGATACTACTACATATGCAACAACACCCGATTGCACGTATAATTGTGGTTTCGATACTACACAAGGAGGACCATCAGATTATGATATTAGATATAAGAGATCACTTTCACTTGTAAGTTCTAATAAGGTATTATTAATTATTTTTCAGAATAAAATGAAAGAGAAAACAAAGGAACTAGGCGATAGAACTAAAAATGTATTAATGAAAGCAGCCGATAAAACTAAAACTGTATTTAATAAGCTAGGTGATAAATTAGAATCAAAAATAAAAAAAGTATTTTAAAGAATAATGTAATACACTAAGGGTTCAAAAATTTTTACTCTGGATTGGTTTTATGATGAATACTATTGTTTTACATCAAGTTTCATGCATAATAGAATCTTTTATCAAAAAATAAGTCTTTAAATCAATTAAAAATATGAGATATATGATTTTATTATGTTTGTGTAAAATATTAGTATTTTATCGTTTTCAAATAAATTATAGTCATTAGATTTTATATTTTTGCTGCTAATATAACAAATTAAATATTTAACACTATATTTATGTATATCATCCTTTAAATCTCATAAATTTTATAAAATTTTAACGGTTTAAATAATTAATTTTTATACTTCTAAATAACTATTACTTCCATTTTATCAATAATTATTGATCATTCAAATAAGTTTAAAGAAATAAATGAATCTCTTTATTTTAATAAAAAAATTATACAATAACAAATTAAATATATTTCAAACTCTATACTTAAAAAAGTATTTCAAGAAATTAAAACTCTTTTTACTGTAATAAGTTTTTTTAATAAAGTAAGTAACTGTATAGAAATTATTCTACAAAAAAGTATACTGATAAATAACAGTACCAAAAACATCGTTTTCGGTGAAAAGATACTTTTATTATGAATAAATTGTGCGCACTCAAAATTATGAAAATAAAATTTTGATTATTATATTATCAATTTACCTGGCAATATAAAAGTATCGCCGTCCCAGGCATTTGAATGCTTTATCGTTTGTGATTAAACTATAGTTGAAGCAAACATTTCTTTTAAATCATTTACATTTTGGTCTTTATTGGTTAGAAATTAAAATACTTCCTTTTGTAGATACTTGTTTATAAATTTAATATTAGATATATCCTTATTTTTTATTATTTTAATGAGAAAGCTCTTATTATTTGATATACAGTGATACGTTTTTGTAGTCTTCGATAAATATTTAAATGCCTGGGACGGTGATACTTTTATATTGCCAGGTAAATTGATAATATAATAATTAAAATTTTATTTTCATAATTTTGAGTGCGCACAATTTATAATAAAAGTATCTTTTCACCGAAAACGATGTTTTTGGTACTGTTATTTATTTTCATAATTTTTCGTGACAGTAAATTAATTATCTCTAAACTTTATAATGAAAAATGTTTCTATTGTAAATTGCCAAATCAACGGTTTACAAGTACATCTTTTCAATCATAACATTAAAATAATTTTTAAATCACTTTAATTAATATTTTAAAAATAACGGTAAAAGTTTAAAAAGGATGTATTAGAAATCGCGCCACTATATGCATTATTTGCGCCACTTCGAAAAAATCCAATCAAAAGTTTATTTAATAAATAAAAAAATATAAATATTATAATAATCTAATAATTAATATTCCAATGCATATCCCATATTTTTTCTTTTTTTCCTTACTTTTAATGGTTTTGAGATAATTTCATGAGGTATATCATCAAAAGTATATTTTATGTGAGCACATTGAATACCATTAACCATACAAGTGCACATTGTGCCATCATTTAAATATCCTATTGAAATCAATTTCTGAAAATCTTGAATTGTAGACCATGATTTGCTTCTACATGCATTTAACATATTTTTAAGCTCTTCATTTGTAATACTACTTCCTATAGCAACACATCTATAGGGACCTGAACGAATTATAGGAACATTTAATGTTTTTAGCTCAAAAGCTTCTTTGTATATTTTTCTAGTAATTTTATTAAATTCATCATCATCACTTTCTAATATTTTTGAATTAGCATAAATTATTAACTCTACAACTCCTCCAAAATAACCTTCAAGATTTTTTGATCTTCTATTAAAAATACACTAAAAAATGATACAAATTATGCTTTCATGACTTACTTTTATACTTCTATTGTATGATTCTAAATGATTATTTGTTTTAACTAATGGTCCGTACCAATATTTATGTGTGTTTATGTAAAGATTTTCAAAATATTCTTGAAATTCACTATCTTCAGCTTCATTTAAATAACTTTTTTTTGCAACTTCCCATAATGCATTAAACCAATCTTCATCAAAACTATAGCTAAGTATCCTGACAAGATTATTATATTTTGAATTTTTGAATTTTCTGTCAACACTTTGTGATACATGAAAAAAACAACATTTTCTTTTTATATTACCATAAACATTTTTAACAGCACATGTAAAAGCTAATGAACAATCTCCCATTACTTGTTTTGGTAAAATTCCATGATTTTTGAGTGTATTAAGCATATTTTCAATAGTTTTTGCGTCTTCTTTAGTTGATATTCCAATAGCAATTGGAACAAAATGATTTGTTCTACTAACATATCCAAATATATGACAAATTGACTTAATTTTTCCAAGTTTATATGTTCCATCCCAATGAAGTGTTGAACCATTTTTTTTGAAAGATTCAAGAAGACTATCAGTGGATAACAGTAGAGAAAATTCACCATAATTTGATTCTATATCAATGTTATCATAAATGACTTTAACTTTATTTTCTTGTTTAATTTTTTCAATTATATCTCTTACATGATCAGTAGAATTTGTGTCTTTTTTATTGTTGGTATAGGCTCGGGGTACACTCAGCTAAAATATTTTTACCGTTTGGTAAAGTGTAATTTTGTGTATATGCATACAAATTTAATTTAATTTGAATTAGTGATACATGATAAATTAAATGTTAAAATTATGAATATTACTTCAAGTTTTAGAAAAAAAAGAGGGAAAATATCTTAAAAATGTATGATTTATAATGATTGTGATCAAAAATTACAATTAAGTATACAATCAACTTTAGAATGTTTTTTTCTTATAGAAAACTTCTTACTCAATAAAGAAGTCCACCAATTACTTTAATGTAAAATACCTTTTATTTAACTAAAAGATGTTCTCATTATTGTACTTTTAGTCATTTTTATTAAATTTGTTTACCGTAAAATTAAATTACGGTTACACTTTACCAAACGGTAAAAATATTTTAGCTGAGTGTCCTATGAGCCTTGGTATAACACATATTTCTTATTTGTTGTAATGACAAGTTTAACGTAAATTGTTGCTAAAAGTAAAAAACAATATCAAAATATTTGTTTATTAACTTACAGAACGAAGAAAAACTTCAATTTGTAAGGGTGTTGCATTTGAAGAATACATGTCTAATACTACTTTTTTAGTTTGCTCGTCAATAGTAAATTTCTTAGATTCAAAGCAACTTTCATTATGACTAACGTCTAAAAAACATTATCAAACAGCCTTTTTAAACTTACTATTTGATGATATTATATATATGTTAGCAGTAGGGATGAAAGTAGTACGAAAACGCCTTTTACACTTTTCTTTTTTACATACATAATAACAGAATTCACCTTTTGTTGTTTTTTTCCTCATACTTTCGGAAGCGATTTTATTTTCATACTCCTCTTTATTAATTGTGGAAAAGTAAGGAAAAAATGATGACTGTTTGCTCGTCATATTGAAAAAAAAATGAAGGACATTATTATTGATATCATATATATATTATATTGCTTTAAAAATAATTACAATTTTAGATTTTTTCTTTATGCAAATTGACGTTCATGCTATATATAGTGGCGGTATTAATGCATATAGTGGCGTTTTCCATGCATATAGTGGCGGACAAAATGTACATCCGTTTAAAAATTATAAATGTACAACAATAAAAAGAAGATAATATACAAAGGTTCTCTTAAATGGGTTTAAATTTTTTAAAATATACATTAAAAATTGTAAAAATTAATGTCTTAAGCTTTAAAATTCAAAAATTTTGAATTTTCTCTAAAGTCTAACTTGTTCTCAATATTATTGTCACGAAAAACCTTCTGGAGATGCCAAAAACTACGTTTTTTTATCCATATTTGTAAAAGATTTATTTAATACATAGTAATGACACACATACATTAAATTTATAATTATGTTTGTGTTAAATTTACTGTTAAATTGAGGTCCGGCCATTATTTCAAAAAGATCGTCATTTTTGGCACTTTGGTCTCAATTTTCTCCACTTTGGAGAAATCTTTTTAAAATTTTCTTTTTAAATTATGGTAGTCCATGTTGGAATCTACCTCCATGCAAAATTTCAGATTCAATTTCTGAAATTAAAGGGGTCAAAAATGCTAACGTTGCATTTTTCGTTACTTCCTCTACGAGTCATAATAAAAGTATCTTTAAAAACTATAGATAAATGTTATATTTTAATTACAAAAAACTCAAGTAAAAAAACTTTTTAAAAACTAGGAAAATAATATAGTTAATGTTTTATTCTTTTTCAACAAATACACACAAAAAAGGACATATGTTTGCATAAAATGTAACAAATTTGTCCCACCTAAAAAAATTTGAATTTTCTTGATTTGCGTCTAATTTTATCGCAATCATTTTGTATATGGAAAATTAAAACAATAATTAGAGAATTATTAAAATAATTTTCTATTTTTTAGTACACTATTTTTATTTTAGAATATAAGTCGTTTTCTACAATCCATTTTAAAGTACATGGTTAAAATTTAATTATATGTAAAATTACAAAAACTTTTATAAAATACATTTTTAACATATTACAGTACATTTTTTAAATATTTTTCAATAGTTTAAATTACTATAAATTGTATTTTATGAAATTTTCACATTTGATACTCTAAATTTCTTTCATAATGTCTTTTAAAGATCATCTTTAAAAATCAAACTTATGGAAAGTTATAAAATAATATGGATTTTTATTTCTAGTAAAAAAATAACTTTTACATATTTAAATTTAAAATAAGAACGAATACTAAAATAATATTTTTATTAATAATACTTTGTGTGAGCAAATAATTATTGCTTTTCATTATTATTTTTATGGAATTTTTAAACTTTTTGTTGTTAGTAGATTGAATAAATTTTATAAGTGATGACTATACTAATCTTATAAACTTTTATTGGAATCTTAAGAAAGGATACAGTAATAATAAAATATAAGATACAACACCGTGGCCACCTATATTAATAATAAAAACATTACATATAAAAAATAGTGACTTACGGTCTACAATATATAAGATGATTATTACAATAAATGAATAAAGGGATGGATGGTAAAATATAAAAAAACTCTTATTTATATATAAAAAACTTATCTAGACTTCAATCTTTGGACTTTTATCTTCTCTTTCTTACTATTGTTTAGAATAATGATCTTTATTAAAAAATCAATAATTTTATACGAAATTGACCTTTAATATCACATTTTACAAAATAAAAAACAAATTAATATCTAAATGAGCATAATATCATAAAAAATACCAAAATTTAAAAAAGTCACATTAATCTAAAAAGTCAAACATATATATCTTTATAAAAAAACGGTAAAAAGTAAGGGACAACCTAATATTTTGTGTTGTTTAAAAATTTTTGCTATCGTTTGATATTTTTTAAATTTGAATAATATTCAATTTTTTAAAATGGTAGGACATTTTTTTGCAATTATAGATAGATTTGTCAAAATTTGTCCTTTTTTATGTGTGTAGGAGCTTCAAAACATATTGTTTTTTGTCGAAAATTTAGTATGCAAAAATTTCAAAAAAAATATTTAATAATTGATATCTCAGTTTTAAAAACATGATATTAAGAATCGCTTAATCAGGTTAAAAATTTAAGATTTGTTTACAAAATGAGCCATTGACCATATTCATAGGTTGTCTGGGGGCTTAAATAAATATAATTTTTTGGTAGCAATAAATGTTTTTACTAAAAATTTGTTTTTAACGTTAATTTGCGTTCTTTGACTAATCACTTTTCGAAGTTTCTTGGTAATTAATATATCTTTTTCAATTAATAAATAATTGTTTATTTACTTAAATATACTACAAGTAAACAAATAAAGTCATTTTGTCAGGATAATTAGAATGGTGCCTCTGTAAATTTTATTCCGACGAGTAAGTATTGTTTGCTCCCTTTTTTTTAGATTTACACTTAAAATTTTTAAAATATTATTTCAAAAATGGAATCATCGCATAAAACTCTTTCTAAATACAAATTTTTAAAATGTTACAGACAATTTAGAATTTTTGTAAAAAAATCATGCAGGTTACTCATCATAAATACAATGTTTATTAACAATTAGTTTTATTATACTTTAAAATTTTTATAAACACAATAAAATTTAATTTAGATTGAAAATTATATTAGCGATAACCACGATGATGTTGATAACTTTTAACCCACTATAGTTGGTGTAATGATAGGAACAGGTTTTGGCACAATAACTGGAGTTGGTACAACTATAGGAACTGGTCTACTTATAACTGGACGTGGTGGAGGTACTCTTAAACCGAGTGGTGGTGGTGGTGGTCCATGATGATGGTGACGTGGACCATATTTTCCATACGGACCGCCGTGCATTGGTTGAAATTCACATAATTTCCAAAAAACAGATAGTAGTACAAAGAATTGTAAAGAAGAAAAGTTTTTTCTAAACATCATGTTTCAAGTTTTTGTAAAGAATGTATTCTGATTTAATGTTACATAAAGGCATCTTTTTATACTCTTAATTGCTCTATATTCTTGACAAGTTAAGAATATAATCAAATATAAAAAAATGATTGAATCTATCATTAGTCATCTCATTAATCTATTAAAACATGAATTATTGTTGCAAAGATTGATAAAATCAGATTTTATAATCTTATCGTCTTGTTTTCAATGAAAACATCAAATGATATTTTATTTATCTTTATTACTTTTCCTTTAAATGACAACAAATCAGTCATAATAACTTTGATTAAAAGATTGTAAGGCAGTATGGATTCTTATATGATACCGATTCACTTACAATAAATTTAATAATTCATTTCTTTCAATTTTTGGAGCCAGAGACTGTGGACATTTGCTTGTCAATGGCTACTTTTTTTTTTTAAAATGCCAATCGCTTGTCCATGGGTAACCACGGGCAAGATAATTTCCACCGTTACTTTTTAATTTAATTAGGGTAGGTGTCGCTGTGAAGTGCGTATTCGTATATGATAGGAATACGATAGAATAATCAAAAATAAGTTAGTAAAAAAAGTGCTTTTTCACTTGCCCATATTTTGTATGTTTTTAAAAAAAAAGTCATCTCGCTTCCCCATGGACAAGCAAATGCCCCCTCTCCAAAAAATTTAGAAGGCTTGAACAAAAATACAAAAAAGACAAATTTTAATAAATCAGATTAAAATGTAATAAAATCCCACCTGTGAAGAAAATCAAATTTCCTTTAAATTTTAAGAATATCAAGAGACAAAAATTTATCGCATAACGCAAAGAATAGTATTATGGAAAATGTAAAATAATACTCTTAAAACTGTTTTTATATTAGTCATTAATATTTTAGAAACAACAAATATGTTAATTTATATAAGTTATATAATGCACTCAAAAAATCACGGACTTCCTAATAATGACGTAAAAAGCTGTGAGTATGAGTATATAAATAATAGCATTTTTATGTGGAATTTATTTTTAAGAAAGAGTCATCTATTAGAACATGATTTTGTATTAATTATTTTAAGTTTAATTAACATTGTGTTGTTGTGGGATAACTGCAATTTGAAATTATAAAATTAGAACTCTAAGTATATTTTTATTTAAAACAAAATGACAATATATATAATTTTAAAACAAAAAGGTTAACTATTAATACTTAAACTTTTACTCCAATCAAGAAATTTTTTTAACCGGCCTTCTTTTTCGAGACTTTCTTTTGATGTCGTTCAATATATCCTCATGAATTTTTGAATTTTCATGATTCTCTAGTATAGTTTACTTCAATTCTTTATTGAAGTAAAATGTTGATCTACTTCCCTTGCATATCAGTGAAAACCTTTCATTTATTTTCTCATAAAGTACTTAAACTTATGTTTTTCTCAAGCCCTTTACAATAAATCCTCACCAAAACAAAGATAAAAATTATAGTCAATTGAAATTATTTAAATTATAATGATAAAAAATGCTACTATTCAGTTAACATGTTTGCATAATCACAATCTACACGCGGTTATGCTTTATCAATCATATAGGATAAGTATGGAAAGCAACATTAGTTATGTGACAATTTATTAGTTTCTTTTATTATTAAATTTGTTTAAACAATATTTAACATTTAACTATTTTTTAACTATGGTCAATAAACTTGTTTACTCGTTTTTTTCCTTAGTTGAAGCAATCTTAGACATAATTTTAAGCAGTAGTTTAATAATTACATAAATTATAAGAAAACAAACAGTAAAGAATGGAATGATAATATCAAAATTGTAATACTCTATAACTCCCATATCCTTAGAAGCTAAATCTAATCTTGGAAGTTGTCCGAATCTGCAAGCAAATTCAACATGCTTTACCAATAATTTTTCAGATGATATGGGTCTATTTCGTAACATTTCGGCTGTTTTAATTGAATTAATTTTATACTTCTCGTTGTTTAAAATTTCAGAAATTCTTTGAGTAAGTTTCTTAGAATCTCTAAGAGTATCTTTTTCTACAGCTAATCCTATTTCTAATCTTTCAAATAGTTTAGCATTTCTCATTTGATCACCTAAAAGATTAATCATTATGGAAATAAAAAATTATCTTACCAAATACGGGAACTGCTAATGCTGGAACTTTGCTAAAAGCGACTTCTGTTGTACTTCCCATTCCTCCATGTGTAATAAAAAGTGTCAATCGTTCATCATTTAATAAATCATTTTGTGGAACCCATTTACTTAATACTAAATTTTCAACACCAGAACCGTGGCCGTCTTCTGGTGTTTCATACTTCCAAATAAATGTAATATCAGGAAGATTTTGTATTGTCTTTAATATTTCATCTTTCATTTCTTGATCCATATATGTACTTTTTGCAACAGATCCAAAGGATATTAAAATAGTTTTATTTCTTCTATTCAATATTTCATCAAATTCCTTATCAACAGGCTTAGGTTTTGGAATACCAATACCTGCTATTTCAATCATTTTAGGACTTTTTGGCGTTGGAATATCGAGAAATGGATTTGTATTGATAAAAAAGAAAGATACATTTGTCAATATCTTTCCATTTTCAAAAAATGTAGCACCAAACTTTTCTTCAAAAACATCTTTTAACGCTGTATATCCCGAAACAAATTTTGAAAAATAAGTTATATACACGTAAGTCATAAGATTTATAGCTCTCTCTTTGTAAGACATCTTATCTGTATATCCTACTAAAATAGATGGAACATAAGAGGCAGGAAATGGTATCCCAAACATTGGATACAATGAATCAATTATAGTTGAAGATGTTACTGCGATAGTAGTTCTTATTCTCCAATGTTTGAAAAGACTGAACATATAACGATAAAAAGTCTCAGAAATAGCAACATCAAATTTTTGTTTCGTTATAAACTTTTCTAACTCACTATCATTAATTATAGAAATTCCTTGATTTCTCATTGCTAAAATCGAGTTATAAAATAACTGAAGACACTTTAATTCAACTAAATGCTACTTACTCTTTTCTGTTCAAATATATTTTCCTTTGTTTTCCAGATACTTTTAACAAATGTTGAATCTTTTGCAATTTCAATAAAACTTGGATGAGGTTCAGTATAGTAAATATTACCAGGTTGATGGTATGGATCTTTTAATGAATCATCGATATTTGAAGAAATAATTGTTACTTCATGACCCGCACTTACTAGAATCTTTGTAATTTGACTCATAAAATTTACATGTGAATGCCTATATTTTGGATTAAACAACAATATTTTATATCCATTGGAGCATAAAGAGAGAAGAAAGAAAATAATAAATTGAAAATAATCCATTTTTATTTGAATAACAGATAATAATACTAGTTAACTTTTATATTCATTCTTATTATCAGTCTTACTTTGGTTATCGGCTAACAATATTTTCAATGATAAAATTCAAATAATTAATAAAAAATTATGAAAGTTTCATAGGTTATTTTTTTACCATTACCTTTATCATTAAAATAAAACAATGTATCAAAGCACAAACAATTGTACTTTTTTTTATAACATGATTATCAAATTTTTCGTCAATGTTTCAATTTATAAAAAAATTCTATTATTTATAAATGGTTTTAGTAAGATAAAATTTTTCTGAGAATGTGCTATATATTATACATCATTTTATTTATTGTTTTACAATTTTTCACTTCAAACTTTGTCATTGCTTATACCTTTTATTTAATTGTTTTTTTACATACACCTTGTGAAGCATACTTAAGAAATTTACTTTATTAATTTAGCATTAATATCTTTCATGATATTTAAAATAAAATAATTTCATACAAATTTATAAATATCAGTTAATATCTTTCATCAACGTTAAGGAAAGTTTAATACTTATTCAGAAAATTATAGTTCAACTGCTCGTTTATTAAAATAAAAGAATTTTATTAGTCTTTTTTCTCTTTTTTTAATATAAATTTAGATATAATTTTAAGTAGTAATTTGATAATTACATAAATAATAAGAGAACAAATTGTAAAGAATGGAATAATAATATCAAGATTGTAATATTCTATAACTCCCATATCCTTAGAAGCTAAATCTAATCTTGGAAGTTGTCCGAATCTGCAAGCAAATTCAACATGCTTTACCAATAATTCATCAGATGATATAGGTCTATTTCGTAACATTTCTGCTGTTTTAATTGAATTAATTTTATACTTCTCGTTGTTTAAAATTTCAGAAATTCTTTGAGTAAGTTTCTTAGAATCTCTAAGAGTATCTTTTTCTACAGCTAATCCTATTTCTAATCTTTCAAATAGTTTAGCATTTCTCATTTGATCACCTAAAAAATAATCTTTAAAAGGATAGTTTTATCTCACCAGCTACTGGAATTGCTAATGCTGGAACATAGCTAAACGCAACTTCTGTTGTGCTTCCCATTCCTGCATGTGTAACAAAAAGAGTCAATCTTTTGTCATTTAGTAAATCATTTTGAGGGATCCATTTGCTTAATACTAAATTTTCAATACCAGAACCATGGCCATCTTCTGGTGTTTCATACTTCCAAATAAATGTAATATCGGGAAAATTTTGTATTGTCTTTAATATTTCATCTTTCATTTCTTGATCCATGTATGTGCTTTTAGCTATTGATCCAAAAGAAATTAAAATAGTTTTATTTTTTCTATTCAATATTTCATTAAATTTCTCATTAACAGGTTTAAGTTTTGGAATACCTATACCACCTATATCTATCATTTTAGGACTTTTAGGCGTTGGAATATCTAGTAGAGGATTTGAATTTACTAAAAAAAAGGATGCATTTGTCATTATTTTGTATGGATCATAATAACCAATCCCATATTTTTTATCAAATACGTCTTCTAACATATTGTATCTTGAATAAAATTCTGAAATATATGCGTAGTATAAATAAGTCATAAGATTCGTAGCTCTTTCTTTGTATGACATTTTATCACTATAGCCAGAAACTCCTGATGGAACATAAGAAACAGGAAATGGTATGCCAAACATTGGATAAAATGGATCAAACATAACTGTTGATGTTGTGACGATAGTAGTTTCTATTTTCCAATTTTTAAATAACCCAAACATGAAAGTGTACATGCTTTCGGCAATAGCAACGTCAAAGTTTTGTTTTCTTATGAAGATTTCTAATTTTTTGTCATTAAAAATGGATATTCCTTGATCTCTTTTTGCACTTAAAAATCTTTTAAATACCTAGGACCATATTTACTATAATTATATAATACTTACATTTTTGTTACCTGATATACCTTCTGTTGATTTCCATAGGGTTCGTATGTGTTCTGCATCTTTTGCTACTTCTATCATATTTGGATGTGGTTCAGTATAGTAAATATAACCAGGTAGATGATATGGATCTTTTAATGTATCATCAATATTTGAAGAAATAATTGTTACTTCATGACCCGCACTTACTAGAATCTTTGTAATTTGACTCATAAAATTTACATGTGAATGCCTATATTTTGGATTAAACAACAATATTTTATATCCATTGGAGCATAAAGAGAGAAGAAAGAAAATAATAAATTGAAAATAATCCATTTTTATTTGAATAACAGATAATAATACTAGTCAACTTTTATATTCATTCTTATTATCAGTCTTACTTTGGTTATCGGCTAACAATATTTTCAATGATATGTAATCCTGGTGGATTCTTCGGGAGCCGTAAAGGCTCCCGGGCTTTTACAATATAACACGAGACTTTGTTTAAGAGTTTATTTAAGCAAAAAGAATTAGAATATAACAATAAAGTGAATATATATATATATATTATGAAAAAGGTATTATTTAACTATGATATAAAATAGTCTTCATCCGTTCCTTATATAGTCCTTGAGGGAATAGGCGTGTTCTTATTGATATGACTATACATACATTTCATCCGACACAGCTTCCTATGTTCGCAGATAAAATTCAAATAATTAAAAAAAATTATGGAAGTTTCATAGTTTATTTTTTTACAATTACCTTTATCATTAAAATAAAACAATGTATCAAAGCACAAACAATTGTACTTTTTTAATAACATGATTATCAAATTTTTCGTCAATGTTTCAATTTATAAAAAAAATTCTATTATTTATAAATGGTTTTAGTAAGATAAAATTTTTCTAAGAATGTGCTATATATTATGTATCATTTTATTTATTGTTTTACAATTTTACTCTTCAAACTTTGTCATTGCTTATACCTTTTACTTTATTGTTTTTTTACATACACGTTGTGAAGCATACTTAAGAAATTTACTTTATTAATTAAGCGTTAATATCTTTCATGATATTTAAAATAAAATAATTTCATACAAATTAATAAATATCAGTTAATATCTTTCATCAACGTTAAGGAAAGTGTTATGATTTGTCATTAAGGTTTCTAGATTTTGAGAAACCGACATTATAAGATAAAAGGGAAAAACTATTTATTTGATCAAATACAATAATTAAATAATAATAAATGATACAATAATTTGAATAATGGATTATTTAAATTGTCATTTTATCACATCCCTCCTTCAAGATCTTGACACTTCTATAACTTCGAGTATGTTTTTTTCCAAATCTATCTCTAATTATGTATGTATGGGAGGACGGTTGTGTGAGGACAATGCATTGTTCGAAAGTTCTATCTATATCAGGACGTCGCAAAAAGTATCCTTTTCGATTAATTACCTTAGGTTTAAACTTTGTACTTTTATCTTGTACTTTCTCACCATCGTCATTTGTGTCACTAAATTTCTGTAGTGCTGTCTTTTTGTCTTTTTTATAACTACTATTAAGTCTTTGTAAGCTCAATTCTAGCGCTTTCTTTTTACCTAGACAATGAAATTTAATTAATGCCTCTTTGAGAGAACGTACGCACCTTTCGGCATGTCCATTGGACTGGTGTTCGTATGCTAAACTATATGTCAATTTTATTTTATTTCTTGTGCAATAGTCTTTAAAATTTTTTGATATAAAACATTTTTGGTTATCTACTACTATATGTTCTATTTTATGTCTACTACGATGTTGCAGATTTTCTAATGTTTTTATTATGTTATTTGTATCTTGTTTTCTTACCCAATTTGCTACTACCAATTGTGAATATGTATCAGTGAATAAAATAAACCAACTGTTGTAATATTCGTCATAACCTAGATCACCGTGAATTCTTTCTAATGGTTTTGATGTTTTGGCCCAACTACTATTTTTCGATCTTAATTTATTTGTTTTTAAGCATGTTCCGCAATCATCTATTATCGAATTTATCTCTTTAGTGATACCTGGACAGAAGTAAAGATTATTTATATGTGCTAGCGAATCAGTTTTACTTCTATGTAAGGGATGATGTACACTATTCACTAGGAGTTTGTACAATTTTTGTGGGATTACAATTCTACTCTTATTAACTACTAGGACATGATTTTTATTAAAAGATAGTTGTTTGAAGACTTTAGCAAATTTTCTTTCTTTATAGTTACTGCTTGGTACAAAGATCGTATTATTATGCATGCATTTTATTACCTTCCTAATAACTGAGTCATTACATTGAAGTCTGCCTATATCTATCTCATCTAAAAATTTGTCTTCACTTAATTCTACGTTAATGACCTGACTGTCCTTAAATTCTTCTAACTTAGGTTCTTGTGAATCTTTCCAACCTGATCTACTTAAATAGTCCGCGATTACATTAGACGAACCTTTTATATGGATGATCTCAATATTGTATTCTTGAATTAATAAGGCCCAACGTAGTAGTCGATTAGCTAGATTTGTCTTTGTAAAAAATGAGACTAATGGTGCGTGGTCAGTATAGATTTTTACTTTTGTGTGATATATGATATTTTTAAATCTCTTCAGCGCACTAACTAAACTCAGAGCTTCTAGGTCACTAATGTGATAGTTTTTTTCAGCACCTTGAAGGGCTCTACTGAAAAACATTATCGGTCGTAAGCGTTTTTCATAACGTTGCATGAGACATGCGCCTATACCACTGTAGCTCGCGTCAATGAATATACTAAATGGATTAGATCCATCAATCGCGCCTTCTATATCTGGTTGTATAAGGGCATCTCCTTTTAGCAGAATCTCTTTAATTTTATTAAAAGCATTTAAACATTTACTATTAAAATCAAATTTTGTTTTATTATTTAAGCACAAGTATAAATTGGAAAGTAAAACAGCACAATTAGGGATAAAGTTACGAAAATAATTAATAAATCCTAGATATGATTGTAACGTAGCATGATTTGTTGGAATTTCGAAATTCAAAATTTTTGCTTGTTTAACTTTATCAATCTTTATTCCTTCCGCACTAATGTCGAATCCTAAAAATGGTACACTCAAAATTTAAAACTGTCGTTTTGACAGACATTGTGCAATCATGGGTTATAGTGTCGAATTCTGTCATTTCGACCACCAATTAATTTATTTTTAATTGTACCCACATAATAAACATAAAACATATAAAAATTTTTTAAGAAATGCCTTACACTTTTTTGTAAAATGCATGATTTTTCAAAGAAATGTACATACAGTCAAAACGACATACATACTTTTCTTTATTATTTGCCATACATTTTTATATAAAATGTATATACATTTCTTTAAAAATGCACTATACATTTTTTAATCTTTATAGCATTTTTAATGAAAATGTAAATACAGTCAAAATGACATACATACTCTTTTTTATTTTTGGCTATACATTTTTATAGAAAATGTATAGACATTTATAGATGACATTTACTATAGATTTTTTAAATTGTATGGTTATTTTTTAATATAAAATTATACATAACCAATGCAAAATACATACTTTTTTTGTGAATTGGTATGCATTTTTCATGGAAATTTATATGAAATTTTTTAAAAATACTAGTGATGAGGAAAATTCTGATGAAAATTTAATAGTTATTTCAGAAAGATTCATAAATAGAGCAAAAAAATTACTTCTATAAAATATATTGTATTTTATTTTTTTAATTTGATATAACATGAAACAAAAATATATGTAATTGTAATCCAAACTAGTAACTTTAAAAAAGATCACATCGTTTAGAATTGTTATTTATTTTATAATAATTAGGATAAAATTCTAATATTGTTAAAAAAAGGTATTACTTTATTTAAAGTACCGTTTAATATAGTTTATTAAAAATATGTTTTAGTTTCAGTATTTGGGAACCCGTCTGCTCACCACCGGCTATTTTGCTTTTTTCGACTTTGGTAAAATATGTATTAACAATGAGTATTTTGTATTGTTATGTGTCTTAACTGTGTTAATCTCATAGTTATGGCACATTTTCTTATCTTATTAACATATATAATCCTTTATTATGTATGAATTATGCAATAACACAAAATTTTAAAAATGATGCAAACCTTCATAGATGGCAATTTTTATGATACAAATATTATATATTAATGTATTATAAAGACATTGTCTTTATTTTATTATAACAAGCAATAAAAAAAGTAAAGGAATTATATTTATATAAATGTAATGATATGATAAAACACCTACTACACAAATTAAAAATATTATCACAATCAAAGTTCTATATTTACAATTATGATGAATGTCATCAATGCAATAATAAACTGTTGAATTTAGAAGAAATTTTAGATATATTTTTGAATAAGGAAATAGTATTTATCAAAAAAACAAAATAGAAGAAAAACTTTCATTAATCTGTTATAAAAAATAAATAATTTATTATTATTATTTCATTTCATAAAGCAAAACAGTGGACTTTTCTGTAGATAATTCGTTTTCATATATTTCTTTAGGCTTTTGACTATTATTAAGGCAATGCCACTTATCTTCATAACGTATATAATTTACATAATGTTCTGTTCTACGTCCAAATCTCTCGTATGCAATGAATCCTTTCAACTTATACGGCGTATTTGGTGTGAAGAATTCATTTACATACACTGAAACTTTTGTAGATATGAAGTCAATGCCCATACTTCCAGAATCTTTATCCATAATATTTTTTGTAAGCTCCACAAATAAATATTTTGGATATTTTCTTATTATCCGTTTCTTAGTCATGTTTTTTGAAATCTTGTTGCATAGTAGGCATTTACGAGCAACACTTTCTATTTCATATTCCAACATTCTCTTTATTGCGTTATTTATATCCTTTTTGTTATTAATATCATTGATATTTATATTCAAAATGGGTGCTTCAAATTCACTTATTGTCCTGCTGGTTTTACAATGTTCGCAGATTAGGCTGTTTTCTTCTTTATAATTAAGAGGTTTCATTAAGTCTGGAGTCCGATTTTGAAATTGATCAAGTATGAAGAATAAAAATTCTGCAGCTGATTCATGTTGTTTGCTGTATATAAATTTCTTGTTTTCCTCAATATTGTAGAAATGATTGTCAGCTAGTCGTAAATAAGAATGTTTAGGTAACATTTTGAATGAGTTTTATATCTACAAAATTGTCTACTGGATGGTTTGGACACACATTACAGAAATACAAATTTTACATTTGTATTAGAGCTGTATTTCTGTTTGTATTTGGAACTACAATAACATTGGCTGTTGGCTATATTTATTTTAAGACACTTGAATTGGATAAAGTTTTGGATGCTATTGGATTTTCATTCAAAATAATTTTCTCTATTGTACTCTTCTTCTTCTGGGTGTTACTGAAAACATTAACACTATTCCTGCCATGTTTAAATGAAAAAGCCAAATCACTATCAACAACGATCAGTAACTTAAGAAAAAGAAAAGTACAATCCAAACACAATGCAATTAGGTGGTAAAGTACAGTTTATATTTTAATTGTTTATTTTTTTAATTTAATGTTTACTACTTTAATAAAAAATATTTTAAAATAATTTCCATATTTGTATATAAAATTGTTTTTTTAATTTATCAATATATTTATTATTAAAAATTACCAATTTATTATTGCTATTGCTGTAAAATTAAAATAAAGTATATCAATAATTTTCAGCATAGTAATTTATGTAACTTTATTAAAATATTATTTAATCATTCTTTGATTATTAAAATATGTTTAATAATATTAGTAGTACTATATAAAACAATTTATTAATTGCATTAAACTTTTGTAATTCTATTTTGCATTTTTTTGCACCCCTATATTATACCTTATGTATTGTGTTGTTTATTGATCTATATGTTTATTTTGCTTTTTTATACACTTTACGATGTTTATTTTGCATTTTTTTGTACATCTATATATTACCTCATAATCAGTACTATTAATTAAACTATAACTCTATTTTGCATTTTTATACACTTTATGATGTCTATTTTGCATTTTTTGTACTTCTATATATTGCTTCCTAACCAGTATTATTTATTTAACTACATAGTTATTTTGTACTTTTATACATCGTACGATGTCTATTTTGCATTTTTATACACTATTATATACAATACGAAGTATTTTTATTCCATATTGTTGTATATTATATTGTTAAAACAGATGTCGAAAAATACAAAATAGCCGTTACAACTTGTTGTCATGCGCCATATAAACGAGTGGTGAAACGACGTGCCGCCCATTTTTACAATCTCTCTTGTTGTGGGATCTTTTAATTCGAGAAGCATTTTATCCAATTTGTCATTTATGGTATCCATAGTAATGTCCGTAGTTGAGTAAGAAAAATTGAAAACGTTAAACAAAAGAAGCAATGAAATCAACAGCTTGACCATGATGCTTCAAGTTGAAATTCACATTAAAAAAACTGATTTAATAAAATTTTTTATTGTAAAATTTTTCTTATAAAATAGTTGAATGTAAATTTTTTAATGTGTATATATAAAATATCATTGAGAAATGCAAAAAAATAAGATTTAAATAAGAAATAAAATTTTGTATAATTTAAATTCATTCATTTTTTGGTTGTCTATGTGACCGTCCGTGTTACTTCTTTACAGGATCTGGGCTATAAGGTAGAGGAGATTTGCTAGGATTAGTATTTTTGTTTGGTTTTTCGATTGGTCCATTTTTGTTAACTATATAAATGATATCACCATCATCATTATCCCATCCAGCCTGTGCAGCAACATTTAGAGATCTTTTTGGTTTATCAAAATCTTGAGTAAGGTATGGCAATAATTTTTTTTCTATCTGGGAAACCAATGCTTTTACATTTCTTAAATTTTTCTTTATCTCAAGTTCTACAAAAGGCTTCATCAGAACATATTGTTCATAGTTTCCCATCTCCATATTAGGATTAACGTCCTTAAATTTATCTTTTAATATTTGAATTTTTTTCATTCTATCAAGTTTTGTTTCCATTTCATTTAAAAGTTCATCACGCATGATTTCGGCTACAGAATCCGATGAAGCTTTAAGTGAATAAGAAAAATTGATAAAGCCGAGTAAGCAAAGGAAAGAAATAAAAAATTTCATTTTGTTATTTTCAATATGATATTCAATACTAAAAAGACCTTTTATATACAATTTGTTTTACATTATGCATGATAATTTATCACAAAAATAATCTTAAGAAATAATACTATTTAAATGAAGAGTAAAGAGTATACGAAGGTACGTAATATTCAAAAATGATGAAAAGCCTAAGTATACTGTCAAATTAATTTAATTTAATTTTCTTAAATAATAATTATATTATTATTATATATATGTTATGTTAATTATTATATTTTTATAGGTGCACGTACCAATAAATAAAAGTTTACTAAGGTCTTGGATAAGCCAAGTTTACTGGGTGGCTTATAGAACTAAGTAAACTACATCTGAAAAATTCCGCCCAAGAATTCAATACGAGTCAACTCTCCTCTCAACATAGGAGAAAGAAGATCACCTAGGAACCTTAGACGGAGATCACTGATACCGGTAGCCTCACCACCGAAAAGAGCTCCCACTCACACAAGGTCAACCTACAACCTCCGGTCAAACAAAGACAACATGGAAAAAGGAATCTCAATCGGAGCTGTCCTGTCACCAAGCTCCAACGACTCCTTCAAGAATAGTGAAGAAGACATTAGCCCCCACATCTCACGTATGGAGAGGAAATTCCGGCTTCTAGGAATACAAGACGAAATGGACAAGATCGACGCCCTCTTTCTCTCCCTCTCTCCGGGTATCACTGAAGCCTACACTGCAGAATTCGGAGATCCCACAAACTACACCACCTTCGTCAACAACCTGAAAAAGCGTTACGATGGAAGACAAACCCGTTTATGGATAGAAACCACTCTAGCCGATATGAAACTTAACGAACGATCATCTAAGTTCGAAGAAGACCTCGGATATCTCTGTTCACTCGTAAGGAAGACTGTGCCTAAGTGTACCGACAAGCAAAGACTTGAAGAAATGAAGAGAAGAATACACACCAAACTCACACCCCACTCCGACCTGTGGAAATTCGTTATCATATCCTCCTACGATAATGAATCTGATCTAGTAAGAGAAGTCGCTTCTTACGCCAAACTACTATCACCCCTACAAGCTCCTGAAGATAAAGTCTTCAAGACATTACCATCGAAAGAAAAAATCAAGGGAAACTGCTCAGTACATCCCAGAGCCCCACACGATGACTCTGAATGCCAAGTTCAAAAGAATCTGAAAAATCAACCTTTCCAATCCAACTTCGTCAAGAAGGAAATCGAAAACCCTCCTTCTCAAAATTTTATTCTTAAGCAAAGTTCAAACATTCGGAAAGCTGACATCAGAATTCCCGTATCTTTCGTAGACCCACAAGAAGAAAGAGCAGTCTCAGCTATTGCTTATGTAGATGGCGGCGCTCAAGTATCGATAATGTCCTCTAAACTAGCCAAAAGACTGAAGCTAGAAATTTTACCTAGCAAGTACAAAAGCCTTAGAGGGTTCACCCAACACTGTCAAGAAACCTCCGGGTCTGTCAATGTGATCCTGTGCCTATCCAATCTTCAAATACAATGTAGCTTTGAAATACTTGAACAAATTCCGGATAAATTATCAGAAGCATTTATTGGAAACGATGTTCTAGCATTTGTAGAAGCCTCTGTCATCTACAAAGAACCAAAAGGAATTCAAATAAACGACATTTTCACTCCTAGTGTATGTCCACCTGAACCTAAACCAACAGAACCATCAATATCACGTATTGAAGCAAACAATCACTCCGTTAAAGCTTTAAGAATCGAAGGTTCTCCAAAGTCTCGTCCCTCCAGAATTCCAAGACTCAAACGCCTCTTATCACCAAATCAACAACAACACCGTTACCCTAAGAATCAACTTCCAATTCAAAGTACCCCTCAAGATATCTTAGAAATTCGAAATACGTCAACTACTACAAACATAACCATATCCAATCAAATTAAGTTGGGGGGGATAATAGGCCCGAAAATTTATTCGCACTTCAGACCTCCAACATTAAAAGAAGAAACACCAATCTTAGCAGAGGAAAAGTGTATTAAATTAGCAGAGAGGTTCTACACTATCAACAAAAACAAGTTTCTACTAAAGGATACTGGACCTTGCATCGTCAACTCAGTCACCCCTTATATGATCCAATACCGTAAATCTGAGAAGTCAAGGAAAGTTAGCCGTGCTCATCCTCAACACGTCAAACTTTTTGAAGTACAGGGGGAGAAGTAAACAGTATACGAAGGTACGTAATATTCAAAAATGATGAAAAGCCTAAGTATACTGTCAAATTAATTTAATTTAATTTTCTTAAATAATAATTATATTATTATTATATATATGTTATGTTAATTATTATATTTTTATAGGTGCACGTAACAATAAATAAAAGTTTACTGAAGCAAACTCATTAATGTATAATATATAACAAAAAAGTTTATTATAAAGTCTGTTTAATGTTTTCGTTATGTGATAATAAAATATTTCTATTTTTTTTTAAATTATCATTTTTATTTTGTCTATCACTAAAAAGTTTTTAAGATATACTTCTGATTCAACTTAAACAATTTTATATATTTCATAAAATTTTCTGTTATTTTGTTTGCTAAAAGCAAGCTTAGCTTATCTATTGATGATGGCATAATAATAATATAAATAATATAATTTATTAAAAGGCTAGTTAAGAAGAGAGACTACAATATATATAATATTTTATATATTTAAAATATGAATAACTATATATGCATATTATGCAACATATTTATTAAAAATAATAATTTTAATTAGAATTTCAAAGTAGTTTCTTAAAATATTTTGTAACTAATAAAAAATGCAATGTTTTATTTTTAAAATATTCAATATTTGAATTTCAACATTCACACAGAGACAATCTCATCATTTTCTTTCCCAAAAACATTATTCAAATTTAACTATTCATATCATTTTTTTTCCTGTCCAATCATTTTTTTTCCTATCCAATCATTTTCTTTCCTATTCAATCATTTTCTTAACTAAAAAATCATTTTCTTTTCTATTCAATCATTTTCTTTACTAAAAAATCATTTTCATTCCTATACAATCATTTTCTTTCCTAAAAAATCATTTTTAACGCTTACTAATATATTTTCAAGAGATTATGATTCAATGTTAAAGCTTCACAATACTTTTATTTGTCTGAGTGAAGATAGCGATTTCGTAAGTCAGATATTTTTTTTTACTTTTATTTATAGCCTATTATGTTTATATTACATCTTCAAGATAAATCAGAAGATGTTGTTGAACTATTCGGATGTGAAAAAAATTAAAAACATTTGTTTTGGAGAATTTTACAAATAGCTATAAAAATTGCTTTTTACACCTCAAATAAGAGAAATAAGGCAAAGTTTTTCTTTACTAAAAAATGTTGGAAGTCGTTTTTCGCAAGAAATAAATAATCCACTTGTTAATGATCAATTTCATATTACATTAAATAAAATATGTAAGTTGTAAAAATACTATCTTATGATTTAAAAAATTTTTATTTTATTTTATCATTTAAATCAATCTAAAAATATATTTATCAATGTTGATAGTTATAAATCTCGAATGGGATTTTCAATTGGTTTTAAAATAGGTACAAACAATAAAATTAAGACTTATTGTCTATTGATACATAGAAGTACTATATTTGAAAATACTTCTTTAGAAAATGTCACTGAAATTTTTTTAATGTTAAATGTATGTTTATAATTGGTGACAGTTTTTTAAAACTTTTTTAGTATTTTATACCAAAATTAGAAGTCAGAAACCAAAATTAAACATTGCTTCATTTGTTTACATCAGTTTCTTTATATTAATATAAGTAGGGTCTTAAGTACAAAACAAAAATTGACGAAAAACTTAAGGGTAAAATAATTTCAATGATGAAACTTTTTTCAGACTAAAAATTTTTTGTATAAATACAATATTAATGTGTCATTTTTAATCACATAAAAAATTTGTTGGAATTATTGTTAGATATTTCTTTTACTAAACCAGAATACAATGATTCTATAGACAATTTTTTTATTTCATTAAATTATCACTTAAAATCTTATAAATGCGTAAGCAAAATATCTTGATAATTACTACATAATTATATTATTTTCAAATATAACTAATTCATATTGTACACTTTTTAATTTATAATAAAAATTTTTTTTGATTATTGTAAGTTATATTGTTATTATAAAATATTTTATGATCAAATATACATCCAAGAAAAAAAATGATTTTTTAGAAATGAAAATGATATTTTAGGAAAGAAAATGATTTTTTAGGAAAGAAAATGATTGAATAGGAAAAAAAATGATATGAATAGTAAAAAAAATGATATTTTAGGAAAAAAAATGATATGAATAGGAAAGAAAATGATTGAATAAGAAAGAAAATGATTGAATAAGAAAGAAAATGATTGAATAGAAAAGAAAATGATTGAATAGGAAAGAAAATGATGAGATTGTCTCTGTGTGTTTTAAATTTTTATTCTTAGATTGATCTTGCTTTGTTTTGTGAACTGCTAATGTTTAGACTTTAAAAATATTGTCAGTGGAGAGAGGAATATACTATATGAAAAATTTACAATTAAAAATGTTATAACACCTTTGACGTAACTTAACTTTCTTTAGTTTAGAATCAATAAATTTTTCTCCATTATTTTGTTAGAGAAACTACAATTTTAAAACTTTTATTTATTAATTACAAAATGAATTATATTAAAGGTAAATACATTTTATCATTAATTTCTAAAAAACGATGCCCAACGAAGATTTTAATTATAAATAAATGTTTTTTAAGTAAATAAATATGTATAAGATTTTGTCTTATTATTGAATCCATCATAGGATACTCCGTAATTCTTTCTTTTACAAGTCTTCTATAAACTTATAGAAGGTAATACGATTTATTCTGTATTTTTTGATTTTATTAGTTCTTCGTTTCTAAGTTTACATTGATGTTATTTGACTTTTTTTCAATACACTAAGTATTTCTAAAGGATTTTATAGGATCCTCCTTCTTTACAGTATTATTTTCTGTATCGTTATTTGTAAATGCTTTTCTCATTATATTTAAAAATTCATCTATTCGCATATTATCTTCATCACATTCTGGTTCATTATCTTTATAACACTCTAGTTCTTCATCTTCATTCCCTTCGTTTTCACTATCATCGTCCAATTTTTGTTCTTCATCCCGTTTCTTTCATTATTTTCATTAAATTCTTGTTCTTCATCCCATTGGTCTTTCGTTGTCTTCATCCGATCCTAGTCCTCCATCTTTATTAAATTCTTGTCTCTCATCTTCATCCAATTTTAGTTTTATATACGAGTCTCTATTCTTCTTTTTTAAACCACTTAAATTTTCGAATGGTCTCGCCACGGAAAAAAATAGCAAAATAGCATTTATACGTTCATCTAAATTTCTATACTAATTTTAGGTGAAATAGCGTGTCGCCTATCATGTTTAGCCCTGGCGTCTTGAAGAAAGAGGATTTTGCTGAAATGATTCATGACAAAGATCGGAAAATCAAACAAAACGACATCGTAAGTTCATAAGTAGTAGAAAATTACTTTTACTTTAAGCATATACAATATTTAGAAGCAACAATAAAAGCTCAAAATGCTGAAATTGATAGTTATAGGAATTCTTTAGCTTCATTAACGGATAAGAATATTACATTAGAAGAAAAAAATTGTGCTCTTGAAAAATCAAATCAATTCAAACATTCACATTTGAATGAACTTGAAGATAAGATTAAAGAGTGTACAAAAAAGGAAAACAAAATAGAAGAACTGACAACTCAAAATATAAATCTGAGGTCCTGGATCGATATTATTTTGAAAGAGTTACAAGATTGTAGATCTTCAGATGAGTCCAAAGCATCTTTCAATGAGACTCAAATTGATATTCTCCATTCTTCCATCTGCTCAGAAAGCAATGTGTCAGCATATTATAGTCCTACAGAATATGACGATTTGGTAGAACGTTTAGCAAAGAAAGATATTGAGATAAAAGAGTTAACGGGTGAGGTGGAATGCTTAAGATATGAAAAAAATACAATGTCTTCTGAATTGAATACGTTAAAGGATAAACTTGAAGAAATTGACAATAACTTTAACTATAATCTACTCCTACGACCATCTCTTGAAAGAATTAGCTTAACAAATCTAATGAATCTTAATGAAGAACATTTAAAAGTTCCACAAAGGGACATAAGTATAGCAACAGAAATGTCTGGAAATATTCAATTTATGGATCCAACCATTCGGGTTGAGGAGGAACATTTAAAAAAAAAATTAAAGAACTTGAAATGCGACTATTTGAATGTAACCAAAAATTACACGAAACAATCGCGACCATGAAATCTCATCAATGCCAAATTAGTTATAAAGATGGAATTGAGGAGGATAATACACAATCTTCAATAGAAGAAGGTGTAAATGAGAAATGTTTTATTGACTTGGAGAAAACTAAGAAGGCACGTGTAGAAAAAATTAAAAGTTTGGAGGATGTTAATGAATACCTTAAAGCTGAACTTCTGCCGTCGAACAAACAGAAAAATGATAAAATGGGAGACAGAAAAAGTTCATTCCATTCAAAAAACACTTTAATCACAATAGTTGATTTCATAGTTGTAGCACTCAAACCTTTTTTTTAATTCAATTATCAGGGAATTACAATGCTTGAAGAAAAATTTATGTACCTTTCTGAAATTAAACCGGTAATTTATTTTAACATCTAACAATTACACAAAGCATAAACATTTATTTGAAATAAAATTTTATCACTTGTTTACCCTGTACTTTATCATTTTAAAAATTTGAATATAAAGAATTAATTAATTAATCACTATTTCATCCTTTAAATAGACGTTAAATTAAGAGGAATTTCTAGAAGTGTAATCATTACTACAATATTTTCATTGAGAACTCTTGAATTACCAAAAAAAACCCAATCACTTTGTTATCGTGATAAAACATTAAGAGAGACATGTAATACCATTACTTATTTACGCGTGGATTAACTATGTCATTTGCAACAAATAGTTGTTTTTTTCCCCTGAATCTCTGCTGTACGTAGCGTGGCAAGATAAGAATGTCGAATCTCCAGCCACTTAATGATGATGAACTTTTTGTTGAAGTCGTCAAAAAGTAAGTTTATTTATCACCAATAACAAACAATTATTTAAGAGCATGGAAAAACATGAGTACTATTGTTGGGAAATTAAAGAAGATTTCTCGAAGCTTCAACGTAAGAAAGTACCGTACTTCGAGTTGGAGACAAATTTTAGCGGTGATCTAACTGGTGTGGATCACTTATATGATTTATCAAGAGATGAAATATGTCAATTATATCAACAAGAAAAAATATCTAATGAGAACAAGACAAGAACTAATGAAATGTTGACACGAAGAAAAAATGAACTTGAAGATAGGTTAGCTGTTGCTGAGACTATTTGTAATGTATAGAAGAATTTGATGAATAGATTAAATGATACGTTGGGTAAAATGTTTAAATTATTATCTGAGCATGAAGCTTCACGAATACAAAAAGCAAGAGAGTGGAAGAACAAAGTTGTTTTCTTGGAAGGGACTGTCACATTTTTTACCAATGAAAATAATGAGTTAAGAGGTAAAGTCAAAGATCTAATGAATTCACAGTGGAAGAAGGACAAAGAGTTGCTTGATTATAGCAATAAATTGCTTAATGAAGAGGGCGAGAAAAGAAATATTCTTGGAGAGTTAAATCTATTGAAAGTTAACCATGAAGGTAATTATTTTTAACTAGTCATACATTTTAATAAACATTTTTAGCACTAAAAAAAGAACACGAAAATTTGCAAATTAAGTATAATGAATCAATGCAAAAGAATGTAGATGTTAATCAAGCATCTTCTAGAATACATGGGGAACTTGAAAAGATATCAGAGGAATTACGAATAGCTTAAGAAAAGATTGATCTTGAGAAACAGACGTGTATTCATATTATTGAAGCAAAAGAACTTGAGTTTGATAAACGACTTAAAACAGAGAAGGGAAATATTGAGA
Organism: Strongyloides papillosus; assembly: GCA_005656395.1. Lineage (NCBI taxonomy): Eukaryota > Metazoa > Nematoda > Chromadorea > Rhabditida > Strongyloididae > Strongyloides > Strongyloides papillosus. The sequence goes on from SRSI01000043.1 coordinate 431,117, forward strand.
AAGAGGCAAATAAACAAATGTCATTTCTTCAACGGAAGCATGCAGAGGAAATGTCTAAATTAAGGAATGATACTGATCGGGTGTTAAATGAAGCAGCTTTGACAGAAAGATCTGATGTGAAGGAAAGGAATATGCTTTCTAGAAGATTGTCTGAATGTGAAAGTATCCTTGAAAATCATGAGAAGGTCTTTAGTCAGAAGTTTCAGAGGCAGTTGGCAAATAAGTATTGTGAAATTGTGACAGACCTTCAGCAGGGTAATGTTAAGCCGCCAAGAATGGAAACAGGAAGATCAAAGGTTCCATCTAGATACGCTGAGACATATCTCGGAGAGTTGTGTGGTGAACCCCTCTCTAGAGTAGGTATGTCATCCTCAAAAGGAAATGAAGGAGAGAAAAGTTACGTGAGATATTTAATCAAGTGATTGAACCTAGACTTTCTCCAAATGGTGGTCGTAAACGTAATTTATCTGCTACCTCAAATTTGCGAAGATAATTTTTGTATTTATATTTGATAATTAACTTTTTTTTAATGATATATTGCTGTATAAAATGTATGTTATTTTTTAAAATTTAACTAAAAAGTTTGTAGTATGGATAATTTTTTTTATCAATATTTATAACTATTTTGTAGATATTCTTTTTAACGTTGTATATCATTACGATTCTTATTATATTTTCAATTTCTTTTTCTGTACTATATTTTTAAAAAAATTTGGAAAGTTAATAAATATTATTTCGAAAATAATGCTATTGGATAGCACATTATTTAACAAATTAAATCTCATATTTATTTATAGATATTTTATTTTTCTTGAAGTAGAAAAGTTTTTAATGTGAATGTTTTGTAATAATGCAAGGATCATTTATATATTTTATTTATCAATAGCAAAAATTATTTCTGTAGAATGCTATGGGTTTGATTTTATGTTTGAATTATCTTTGATTAAATAATTTTAGTAGTTTAATTTTATTTAACAATAAATTCTTAAACTATACTTTTTTTTATATATTTTATTTTCAAAAATAAATTTTTTTATGAGTTATAGTAAAGTATACTCATAAGTGACAAAAAATACTTACTAATGATATAATTTCTCAATAGTTACAAAATATCATGACATCAATTAATTAGGATGTATAAATATATCTTGAATATTATCAAGTGTAAACTTCTCAAGTGAAATTCAATATGTATATTAGGTTTTTGAAAAATGTTTTTTATATTAGATTGATAGAAATAAAGTATTAACAAGCAGCAACTCGCCTTGTCGTCGCTGGCTGGGCATGTTATTTTTTTCAAATATAGAAAAATCTATAAAATAAAACTTAAAAATCTTTTGTTCCTTAGTAATGCATTGTAAATTCTCAAGTAATATTTTCTGTTTATCATATTTATAATATTAATGATTACCATAAAAATATTCTATATGTTTTTGAATGTTAAAAATTTCTAAACAATTTGAAAAATTTTTTTATTGTATATTTTCATGATTCTAAGGTCGTTTGACATTTCAAAAATTTTTCGTAAATTTTTAGTATTGAAATAGAAAAAAAATGAATAGAATGCTTACGTTAAACTTCAAACTAGTAATAAAATGCTGGATTTAAGTTACTGAAGATGACAGAAATTCAAATATCAATTTCAGATCATTCTTATGCTTATTTTGGCGTCTTGACGTGTTTACAAAAAACTTTTCTACATCTTCCACGTATACTTTTCTCCGAAAAAACTTTCGCATATATTACAATATATGGTGGTAAAATACATCAAATCACTCAGTGTTATCATTTTTAAAAGCAAGATGTTGAGCACTTTTTTAATGCTCTAATGAAAATTTTTTTGTTTTTTTATGGTCGTAGGAGTTTTTTTTCTTCCGTAACTTTTTAACATATTTTTTAATGTCATTTTCATCTTTTTGTTTCAGAAAAGTAGTATAGTCAACCTGTAGGAGCTTCTCGTCCACTACAGATTTTTATTTTGAGGTAATTAAATATTTATGTACATTATGATTGAATATTTTTAGAAAAGTACTTAAATTATTGGAGAAGTTGTGGCAGAATTGGAAATGAAACCTGAAGGAATGTAAGTTTTAATTAAAACAATTAAAAGTATATTAAAACCCGTATATCACTCATGATTACACATTAGGTACCATTTTCCCACATTTTTTTTGCATTCATACTCTCATACTATGGTTATTTTTATTTCAAATTAGTACTAGATTCTTTAATGACTTTGCATACGATTCGTGTGGATACACTTAGTTGAACATTTTTTACATAGAATTTGAAACTTACAGAATATTTTTGTCCCTGGTATTTCTCTCGTTACATTTGATTAGACTGTTATTTATATTTAGAGGGCCTGTGGGTTACATTAACTTCTGTAGTTTACTTCATAAACTAGTAATATGTGCTACTAGAAGCATCTACAACTTCTTTCTTTAGAATTATTTAGATATTGATGACGATAGTTTGGTTTTGTATGTCTTTCTCAGGAATATCTTAACTACACTAATAAATTCCTTTATTAGTTATCATTCTTCGAGTCAAGATTAAAATCAATAAGCAAATTTATCATTGTTCACGTTCTTTTATTTCTTAAGTTGTCATAAAGTAGAATGTTAGCTTCTTGTAGAATAGTAACATTTATAACTATGCCAAATTTTACTGTAATATAGTTGTTGATTTATTTTTTAACTTCCTAAACAGTAGATGAATTCTTATGCTTTCCATTCTTAAGAACGTCAATTTCCATTGATCTACTACTTCAATATTATTATATACCGATGTCGTTCTAACTATTCTTTATTCAAGTTTAAAGTAAACTAACTGAGAGTATACATCACCCATGAGGGCATTTTTTTGTAACTTTTATACTTTTGACACATGGAAAAAAACATATAAATATTAGTAAGTGCCATATTGTACACCATTTCCAATTTAGGATGTTATTTTCTTGGCGCGCTTTCTCATTGATTTAAAGTGTTAGTGTATTTGTTTTTTTTTACATTTACTTTTTCTAGTATTTCAATAAACTTCTGAACTGGAGATGCTCCAAAACGGAGAGAATATTGTGATAGTAAAGTTAATGTAGATTTTGTTTTGGCATTTCAATTGTACTAGTATTTTTCTGGATGTATTAAAGAAAGTGGAGCTGAAAGAATGTATGTTTTGATTGAATATATATGTGAATCCGTATACCGCCCATGATTACATATTATTTACATTTTTTCCACATTTTTTACTAGGTTGTACATCTTTGTTGGATTAATACTGTGGTAATTTTTATTTCAATTAAATACTAGATTCTTTAATGACTGTCTTATAACGAATTTGATAATCATAAATAAGATAAAAATTGTCATCTAATTTAGTTTTTGTTGTCGTGTTGTACAATAAAGTAGTCATTTAGCAATGACCAAACATACATTCATATAGACGCCCTTGCTTGAATCTTCTTTATACGTAGAATTTGACGTTTAGTGAATATCTCCATCCTATGTATCTGTTTGAGTCACGGTTGTAGACATCTCATTATACATGATTATGTTGTTAATTATAGTTAGAGGGTCATGTAAGTTACACTAACTCCTATGAGCCATTTTTTATGATAGAATATGTGTTACCAGGAGCGTCTGGACATTCCTCTTTCAATTATCATTGATACCATTTTGATTCACTTCCTTCTATTTCTTAGAATATTGCTAAAATAAAAGGCTAGCTTCATGTAAAAATAGCAGTTTTCTAACAACGGACGGTTGTACTCAGTAATGCAATCTTTGATTTATTTTTTAGTTTTATAAACAGTAGATGAGTTATTGCACACTACGTTCTTAGGGACGTCGATTTTCATCAATATTATCACTTATATGCCAATATAGTCTTAACGATTATTTTACTCATGTTTGTATTTAAGAAGTTACAGGTTGAGGGTACTACTTTAACCTCGAGGGAATTACTTTGTCAGTTCTTATTTTTGACATATGAAAAACAAACATATAAATATTAGTAGGTGCCTTTATTATTATCCACCATTTCCCATAGGAAGTGTACTTTTTTTGGCGCGTTTCCACATTGATTATCCTAGTTAATCATTAAAGCAATAATGCGTTTCCTTATTTCTATATTTACTTTTTTTAAGTGCTGCTAAAAACTTCGGAGCTAGAGATGGTGCGAAATAGGAGAGAATGTTTCCAAAATCAAGTTAGCGTAGGTTTTGATATCTCAGTTGCACTAATCTTTTATTTCTAGGTGTTTCATTTTCTATGGACGCAGTTGAAAAGAATGGGGCCGAAGGGGAGAGTAAGTTTTGATTAAAATATATTTAAATCCGTATACCACCCACAATAACATATTAAGTACTATTTTCCTACGTTTTTTTATTAGATACCCTTCCTTGAATTTTATTTATATATAGAAGTTTACATTTACTGAATATCTCCATCCTATGTATTTGTCTGAATCACGGTTATAAAAATATCATTAAACTTGATTAGATTGTTATTTAAATTTAGAGGGTCTGCAGTTATGCTAACTACCATAGACTGTTTCGTACAATAGAATATATATGTGTTACTCAAAAGCATCTACAATTCTTCCTTTAAAATTATTTAGGTGTTGTTAACAACAATTTAATTCTGTAGGCCTTTTTTGGGGTATTTAAACTTGAAGTAGTAAATTTCTTTGGCTGTCATTTTTCTGATCAACATTAAAAAGAAAGATCAAATTTATTATTGCTTCACGTCCTTTTATTTCTTATGTTGTTATAGGATCAAATGTTACCCTCTTGTAAAATAATTACACTAGTATATGTAGTTCTTGATTTGTATTCTATTTTCATAAGCATTAGATGAGTTTTTTACATTCTTCATTCTTAAGGACGTTAATTTCTATTTGATCTATTACCTCGAATATTATTATATGTCGTTATTCATGTTTAAACTAAGTTGTATATTGAGAGTACTACATTTACCCCTTGAGGGAATTACTTTGCAAGTTTTTACTTTTGACATGTGGGAAAAAAACATTTAAATGTATTAGTAGATGCCATATTATACACCATTTCTCATATGAGGTTTTTTTTTGACGCCTTACCTCATTGATTACCATAGTAAATCATGAAAGCATTAAATACATTTTTTTTATTATATCATTATTTACATTTTCTTTAGTACTGTTAGAAGAAACTGCTGAACTGGAGATGCTGCCAAATAGGGAATAATATTATGAAAATCAAGTTAACGTAGGTTTTGTTTTGATACTTCGGTTGTACTAATCTTTTATTTCTTTTTCTTAGTATTTGAATTTCTCAGGATGCAATTAAAATAATGGAACTAGAGGAATGTAAATTTTAATAGAAAATATACTTGAATCCTTATACCACACACGAATACATATTAGTTCCTGTTTTTTTTCACATTTTTTACCAGAATGTACGTCTTTGTTGTATTTACTACTACCTTTATACCTTGGTGATTTTTATTTTAAGTACATTAATAACTTTGCACATATTTATTTAGATCACCTTGCCTGAATTTTTTTTATACATAAAAGTTTATGTTAACTGAATATCTCCATCTCGTGTATTCATTTGAATCGCCGTTGTTGATGTCTCATTGTACATGATTATACGATTACTTAGAATTTAAAGGATCTGTAGGTTACATTAACTCCTACGGTTTATTTTATATACTAGAATATGTGTTATCAGGAGCATCTACACTTTTTCCTTCAAAATTACTTAGGTATTGTTGACACCAATTTGGTTTTGCAGGTATTTTCTCAGGAATATCTCAATTATACTAGTAAATTTCTATCGGTTATCATTTTCTAATTCAAAATTTGATGTAGTGTAAATTTCTTTTAAAAACTATATATTGCCTTACGTCATCGTTTTATTGCTTAGAATTGTTACAATAGTAGAATGTTGTCTTGACTTCTTTTTTAATTTTATAAACACCAGATGAATTCTTGTACTCTGCAATCTTTTCAGAACGTCAATTTTCAATTATCTATTACCCCGATATTATTATATGCCGATATTATTTTGACTACTTTTTTATTCATGTTTAAACTAATTAAGGGTACTACTTTGTCCTCGAGAGCATTTTTTTTGTAACTTTTTTTTACCCTTGACATGTGGAAAAAAAACATTATAAATATTACTAGTTGCCATATTATACGCTATTTCCCATAAGAAGTCTTTTTTTTGGCACGTCTTTCTCATTGATTATCGTGGTTAATCATAAAATTAATTTCCTTATTTTTATATTTCCTTTTTTTTAGTGCTGGTGAAAGCTTCTGAGAGTTTGAGATGCTGCAAAATAGAAAACGATGTTATCAGAATCAAATTAGTGTAGGTTTTTCCTTGATATCTCCATTTTGGTAACCCTTTATTTCTTAGTATTTGAATTTTCCTGAATGCAGTTGAAAGAATAGAGCTGAAGAAATGTAAGTTTTAATTAAAAAATATATTTATGTCTTTATACCACCCACCGTTAGATATTAAATACTACTTTTCACATTTTTTATTAGATTATACATTTATATAAGTAGATACTCTCGCCTGAATCTTCTTTACATGTAGAAGTTGACGTTTTCTGAATATATATCTCTATCCCATATCTTCATCTTAATCGCGGTTGTGGACATCTCGTTAATCATGATTATGGTATTATTTAGAACTTTATAGGGTCCGTAGGTTACGTTATATCTTCTATGGTCTATTTAAGCACTAGAATACGTATTACTGGAACCATCTACCCTTCTTTCTTTAAGATTACTTAGGTATTGTTGGCAATAGTTTCGTTTTGTAGGTCTTTCTCAGGAATATCATAATTGTACTAGTAAATTCCTTTGGTTATCATTTTTTCTGATCAAGATTTGATGCTGTGTAAGTCTTTTTTTAAACTATATTGGTCCACGCTGTCGTTTTATTGTTTATATATTGTTACAAAAGTAGTGCTTTATCTTGACTTGTTATTTAATTTTATAAACAGTAGACGAATTCTTATATTCTCCATTCTTAAGAACGTCACTTTTCATTGATCTACTACCTCAATATCATTATATACTGATATTGTTTTTACTATTTTTTTTATTCAAGCATAAACTAAGTAAGAGTACTATTTTACCCTTGAGGAAATTTTCTTTATACGTTTTATACATTTGAAATGTAAGAAAAAACATTTAAATATTAGTAAGTGCCATATTATACACCATTTCCCATAGGAAGTATACTTTTTTTGGCGCGTTTTCTCATTGATTAAAATCATCCATGCATTCTTCTTTTTTAATATTTAATTTTTTTAATGTTGCAAGAAACTTCTGTGCTGGAGATGCTGCAAATGGGAGACATTATTGTGAGAATCAGGTTAATGTAGGTTTTGTTTTGTGTTTCGGCTGTACCAATCTTTTATTTCTTAGTATTTGGATTTCTCTGGATTCAGTCTGAAGAATGGAGGTGAAAGAGAATGTAAGTTTTAATTAAAAAGTTTATTTATATGTGTAGTATACTACCCAAAATCGCATATTAAGTGCTGTTTTCCTATATTCTTTTTACAAGTCTGTACATCTCTTTGCATCCATACTTTCATACTACTGTGGTGATTTTTATTTAAGTTAACGCTAGATTCTTTAGTGATTTTGCATACTCCTCTTACTTGAATCTTATTTGGACATAAAAGTTGACGTTTGGTGAATATCTCTAATTATTGTTTGATTTATATTGTTATTAGATAGTAAGAAGGTCCTTGGGTTACATAATTAACTCTTATAGATTATTTTATACATTAAAATATCTGTTACTAGAATCATCTAAACTTCTTTCTTTGGAATTACTTTGGTATAATTTACACAAATTTGGTTTTATAGGTATTTGATAAAGTAGACCTTTTTAAAACTACTAAGCAAATTTACTTTTGATTCACGTTCTTTTTTCCTTAGATTATTGCTAAAATAAGAAACTAGCTTCATGTAGAATAGCAATTTTTTTAACTATGCACAGTTATACTAGTAATGTGATTTTTTACTTATTTTTTTGTTTCATAAACAGTAAATAAGTTTTTATACTTTGCATTCTTGAGAACATCAACTTCCATTGATCTATTGCCTTATTATTATTTTTATGCCGATATTGATTTTAATACTTTTTATTCATGTATGTAACAAGTTACATGTTGAGAGTACTACTTTTACCCTTGGGACAATTTGCTTTATATGTTCTATACCTCTGACATGTGGGAAAAAAACATTTAAATATGGTAGGTGCCATATTATACACTATTTCCCATATTAGATGTAGTTTTTTTTGGCGCGTTCCCTCATTGATTATCGTGGTTAATCATTGAAGCATTGATGGATTTTCTTATTTTATATTTACTTTTTTTAGTGCTGCAAAGAAACTTCTGTGCTGGAGATGCTGTAAATAGGAGAAAATATTGTGAAAATCAAATTGATGTAGGTTTTGTTTTGATATTTCGGTTGTACTCATTTTTTCTAGGTGTTCCAATTTCTCTGGATGTAGTTGAAAGAATGGAGCTGAAGGAGAATGTAAGTTTTAGTTAAAAAAATATATTTACATGCGTATACCACTCATAATTACATATTGGATACTATTTTCCCACATTTTTTTGCAAGGTTATACATTTTTGTTGCATTCCATATTTGATACTAGATTCTTTAGTGATTTTCCATACATTCATGTGAATATACTCTTATTTGGAACTTTTTATATACAATAATTGACGTTCACTGAGTATCTTCATCTTGGTTTATTCGTCTGAATCGCGTATGTGGAAATCTTATTATATATGATTGAGATCTGTAGTTACATTAATTCTTACGAGTTATTTTTCACGCCAAATTGAATCTGTATTACCTGAAACATCCACGCTTCGGTTCTGTATGTCGTTCACAGAAATATATTTTAACTTAAAGTAGTAGATTCCTTTAGTTACCACTTTTTTTAATAAAATTAAAAATAAAAATCAAATTTATTATTGCTTCACGTCATTTTATCTCTTAAGTTGTTATAAGGTAGAATTTTATCGTCTTGTAGAATAGTAACTTTTTTTAACTACTCAAAATTAAACTAGTATATATGGAATTCTTGGTTTGTTTTTTATTTTTATGAGCAGTAGATAAGGTTTTAAACTTATGCATTCTTAAGAACGTCAATTTTCATTGATCTTGTTGCCTCATTATTATTATTTTTATGCCGAGATTGATTTAAATATTTTTTTATTCGTCTTTGCAATAAGTTACATGTAGACGGTACTACTTTACCCTTGAGGAAATTACTCGGTCAGTTTTTACTTTTGACGTGTGGGAAAAAACATTTAAATACTAGTAGTTTCTGTATTATACATCATTTCCCATATGAGGTGTAGTTTTTTTTGGCGCGTTTCCCCATTGATTATCGTGGTCAATCATAAAAGTATTACTAGATATTTCATTTTATGTTTACTTTTATAGTGCTGCTAAAAGCTTCTGAGTTGGAGATGCTGCAAATGGGGGACATTATTGTGAGAAGCAGGCTGTAATGTAGGTTTTGTTTTGATGCTTCGGTTGTACTGATATTTTATTTCTTAGTATTTATATTTCTCTGGATGCAGTCTGAAGAATGGAGCTGAAGGGGAATGTAAGTTTTAATTAAAAAGTATATTTATATCTGTGGTATACTACCTACAATCGCATATTAAGTACTGTTTTCCCATATTTTTTATTAGTTTCTACGTCTCCATACATCCATACTTTCGTACTGTGGTGATTTTTATTTAGGTTAGTGTTAGATTCTTTAAAGACTTTGTATACTCCTTTTACTTGAACCTTATTTGAACATAGAAGTTAACGTTTACTGGATATCTAATTATGCTTGATTATATTGTTATTTAAATAGTTATAAGGTTCTTAGGTTATATTAACTCCTATAAGTTATTTTATACACTAGAATATCTGTTATCAGGAACACTCCTACTTTTTTCTATTTAAAATTACTTAGGTAGGTATTGTTAAACCCATTTTGGTTTTGTACGTATTTGATGCAATGAATCTTTTTAAAACGATTTAAAAAATCTATTTTTGATTCACATCCTTTTATTTCTTAACTTATTAAAAAAGTAGAATGTTAGCTTCATATAAAATGATAATATTTTTAACTGTGCATAGTCATGCTAATGTATGCTATTCTTGATTTACTCTTTAATTTCATAAATGGTATATAGGTTCTTATAGTCTCTATTCTTAAAAATGCCAATTTTAAATGGTCCATTGCCTCAATATTACTTATCATATACCGATATATTGTCTTAACGATTATTTTATTAATGTTTATACTGAGTTACATGTTGACAGTACTATTTTACCCTTGGGGAATTTTCTTTATAAGTTTTACACCTTTGACATGTGGGAAAAAACATTTAAATATTAATAGGTGCTATATTATGCATCATTTCCCATATGATATGTAGTTTTTTTTGGCGCGTTTCCTCATTGATTATCCTAGTTTTAATCTTGAAAGCATAATACATTTTATTTTTTTTATCATATTTACTTTTCTAGTGCTGTTAGCAGAAACTGCTGAGCCGGAGATGTTGCAGAATAGGAAAGAATATTGTGAGAATCAAATTTATGTAGGTTTTGTTTCGATATCTCGGTTGTATTAATTTTTTATTTCTAGATGTTTCAATTTCTCTTGATGTAGTTGAAAGAATGGAGCTGAAGGGATGTAAGTTTTAGTTAGAGAATATATTTAAATCCGTATATACCGCCGATGATCATATGTTAGTTTAGCCATTTTTGCTAGTTTGACCATTTGTATGTAGATCCCTTTGCTTGAATCTTCATTATTATATAGAAAGTGACATCTACTGAATATCTCCATCTCGTATATTTATCTGAACCACGGTTGTGGACATCTCTTATTACAGTTAATAAGATTGTTATTTTGTAGTTTAGGTTACATTAACCCCCATTTGTTATTTTATATGGTAGAATGAAGATGTGTTATTAGAGGTATCTACACTTATATCTTATCTTACAATTGTATTAATATAAAATTTATTTCATGGTTCTTCCCATGGAGCATTTAACTAGTTTGAGGTACTTAATATTACTTTATTATATTAACTATTAATAAAAAAAACATTACAATAAGTTTTAATATTGTTTATTTATTTCATTTTAGTGTATTTCCACGGATCAGACTTTAAATTAATCGGATGCTGAAGGTCGGTGTGTATATCTACATCATGGAGACTGAAACCGCTAGGATGGAGTTTCCTTGTGCTTTCTTCAAGGCTCTTCCTACACCACGTGCCACTCTAGCTCCAGGATGTCCCAGATGCAATCTCATTCATTGCCCGTGTCACTCTTGGAAACACGGCTACTCACCAGTATGCTTCTGTCTTCTGTAGTGATTAGCTTCGTCACGGAATCAATATTTATTCCCACGGTTGACAAGAGATGAAGTTTGAATGCACAAAAACACATTTAGATGGTAAATCATGATGTATCGCCTTCCTTTACCATTTGTACCAGCTCTCATTACTCTATTCCGACCAAAAGAAACACTGGCAAATTTTTACAGGGACTAGAAGAATAACAAAACTTTAAACGATTCACAATTCATTCGAAATGGAAAACAACAAACTTATCCCAATGTAAATAAAGATGGGTGCCAAACACGATTGGTATATTCTACACCACAATAAAAAAATTTAAAACACAACCAACTGAAAAAAAATACACAAAGAAACAATGCAAATGATTCAGAATATAAAGCGAGTAAGCAAATCTCGCAAAGATTCGATAGTGAAAAGTACCATTAATAAATAATTTCCTAAAAACAGCATCTATCAAGAATCAACAAACGCTCGTAACCTCCATAGAAATGAACTGGTCTACCATATGTCCAAGATTTCTGCAAATCTACACTAACTTCTCCATTTACCACATATCCAAAGTTCCATCATTGCTTTTGGTTACACGTTTAAGTTTTCAAACACTGATGGTACTGGAGTTCTCAATTTCATATCCATACTATCTTAATTATTTTATATCAATTGTTTACCTAAATGAGTGGTTGTTATTATTTTAATATATATATATATCAAGAACTATAGATTGTATGGTCTACACAAAGACCCAATTTTTCATATAACTGGAGACCCTCATATACGTGCAGAAACCATAGTAATTAAAACTAAGAATCTTATTTGTGTAGAATCCGTAATATATATATATAATTAAAAACTGGAGATTATGCACATTCATAAATGAAGATACTATAAAAATACAAGAACACGGACAACGGAAATACATACAATGAAGAGGGAAGACATTAAAAACACCAAATATAAATAAACGAAACAAAATAATAATAATAAATTAGTTGTCATTGCACAAGAAACCCCATCTTAGCGGTTTCAGTCTCCATGATGTAGATATACACACCGACCTTCAGCATCCGATTAATTTAAAGTCTGATCCGTGGAAATACACTAAAATGAAATAAATAAACAATATTAAAACTTATTGTAATGTTTTTTTTATTAATAGTTAATATAATAAAGTAATATTAAGTACCTCAAACTAGTTAAATGCTCCATGGGAAGAACCATGAAATAAATTTTATATTAATACAATTGTAAGATAAGATATAAGTGTAGATACCTCTAATAACACATCTTCATTCTACCATATAAAATAACAAATGGGGGTTAATGTAACCTAAACTACAAAATAACAATCTTATTAACTGTAATAAGAGATGTCCACAACCGTGGTTCAGATAAATATACGAGATGGAGATATTCAGTAGATGTCACTTTCTATATAATAATGAAGATTCAAGCAAAGGGATCTACATACAAATGGTCAAACTAGCAAAAATGGCTAAACTAACATATGATCATCGGCGGTATATACGGATTTAAATATATTCTCTAACTAAAACTTACATCCCTTCAGCTCCATTCTTTCAACTACATCAAGAGAAATTGAAACATCTAGAAATAAAAAATTAATACAACCGAGATATCGAAACAAAACCTACATAAATTTGATTCTCACAATATTCTTTCCTATTCTGCAACATCTCCGGCTCAGCAGTTTCTGCTAACAGCACTAGAAAAGTAAATATGATAAAAAAAATAAAATGTATTATGCTTTCAAGATTAAAACTAGGATAATCAATGAGGAAACGCGCCAAAAAAAACTACATATCATATGGGAAATGATGCATAATATAGCACCTATTAATATTTAAATGTTTTTTCCCACATGTCAAAGGTGTAAAACTTATAAAGAAAATTCCCCAAGGGTAAAATAGTACTGTCAACATGTAACTCAGTATAAACATTAATAAAATAATCGTTAAGACAATATATCGGTATATGATAAGTAATATTGAGGCAATGGACCATTTAAAATTGGCATTTTTAAGAATAGAGACTATAAGAACCTATATACCATTTATGAAATTAAAGAGTAAATCAAGAATAGCATACATTAGCATGACTATGCACAGTTAAAAATATTATCATTTTATATGAAGCTAACATTCTACTTTTTTAATAAGTTAAGAAATAAAAGGATGTGAATCAAAAATAGATTTTTTAAATCGTTTTAAAAAGATTCATTGCATCAAATACGTACAAAACCAAAATGGGTTTAACAATACCTACCTAAGTAATTTTAAATAGAAAAAAGTAGGAGTGTTCCTGATAACAGATATTCTAGTGTATAAAATAACTTATAGGAGTTAATATAACCTAAGAACCTTATAACTATTTAAATAACAATATAATCAAGCATAATTAGATATCCAGTAAACGTTAACTTCTATGTTCAAATAAGGTTCAAGTAAAAGGAGTATACAAAGTCTTTAAAGAATCTAACACTAACCTAAATAAAAATCACCAAAGTACGAAAGTATGGATGTAAGGAGACGTAGAAACTAATAAAAAATATGGGAAAACAATACTTAATATGCGATTGTAGGTAGTATACCACAGATATAAATATACTTTTTAATTAAAACTTACATTCCCCTTCAGCTCCATTCTTCAGACTGCATCCAGAGAAATATAAATACTAAGAAATAAAATATCAGTACAACCGAAGCATCAAAACAAAACCTACATTACAGCCTGCTTCTCACAATAATGTCTCCCATTTGCAGCATCTCCAACTCAGAAGCTTTTAGCAGCACTATAAAAGTAAACATAAGATGAAATATCTAGTAATACTTTTATGATTGACCACGATAATCAATGGGGAAACGCGCCAAAAAAAAACTACACCTCATATGGGAAATGATGTATAATACGGAAAGTACTAGTATTTAAATGTTTTTTCCCACACGTCAAAAGTAAAAACTGACCGAGTAATTTCCTCAAGGGTAAAGTAGTACCGTCTACATGTAACTTATTGCAAAGACGAATAAAAAATATTTAAATCAATCTCGGCATAAAAATAATAATAAGGCAATAGATCAATGGAAGTTGATGTTCTCAAGAATGCAAAGTATAAAAACTTATTTACTGTTTATGAAACAAAAAAATAAGTAAAAAATCACATTACTAGTATAACTGTGCATAGTTAAAAAAATTGCTATTCTACATGAGGCTAGTTTCTTATTTTAGCAATAATCTAAGGAAAGAAGAACGTGAATCAAAAGTAAATTTGCTTAGTAGTTTTAAAAAGGTCTACTTTATCAAATACCTATAAAACCAAATTTGTGTAAATTATACCAAAGTAATTCCAAAGAAAGAAGTTTAGATGATTCTAGTAACAGATATTTTAATGTATAAAATAATCTATAAGAGTTAATTATGTAACCCAAGGACCTTCTTACTATCTAATAACAATATAAATCAAACAATAATTAGAGATATTCACCAAACGTCAACTTTTATGTCCAAATAAGATTCAAGTAAGAGGAGTATGCAAAATCACTAAAGAATCTAGCGTTAACTTAAATAAAAATCACCACAGTTGTATGAAAGTATGGATGCAAAGAGATGTACAGACTTGTAAAAAGAATATAGGAAAACAGCACTTAATATGCGATTTTGGGTAGTATACTACACATATAAATAAACTTTTTAATTAAAACTTACATTCTCTTTCACCTCCATTCTTCAGACTGAATCCAGAGAAATCCAAATACTAAGAAATAAAAGATTAGTACAGCCGAAACACAAAACAAAACCTACATTAACCTGATTCTCACAATAATGTCTCCCATTTGCAGCATCTCCAGCACAGAAGTTTCTTGCAACATTAAAAAAATTAAATATTAAAAAAGAAGAATGCATGGATGATTTTAATCAATGAGAAAACGCGCCAAAAAAAGTATACTTCCTATGGGAAATGGTGTATAATATGGCACTTACTAATATTTAAATGTTTTTTCTTACATTTCAAATGTATAAAACGTATAAAGAAAATTTCCTCAAGGGTAAAATAGTACTCTTACTTAGTTTATGCTTGAATAAAAAAAATAGTAAAAACAATATCAGTATATAATGATATTGAGGTAGTAGATCAATGAAAAGTGACGTTCTTAAGAATGGAGAATATAAGAATTCGTCTACTGTTTATAAAATTAAATAACAAGTCAAGATAAAGCACTACTTTTGTAACAATATATAAACAATAAAACGACAGCGTGGACCAATATAGTTTAAAAAAAGACTTACACAGCATCAAATCTTGATCAGAAAAAATGATAACCAAAGGAATTTACTAGTACAATTATGATATTCCTGAGAAAGACCTACAAAACGAAACTATTGCCAACAATACCTAAGTAATCTTAAAGAAAGAAGGGTAGATGGTTCCAGTAATACGTATTCTAGTGCTTAAATGGACCATAGAAGATATAACGTAACCTACGGACCCTATAAAGTTCTAAATAATACCATAATCATGATTAACGAGATGTCCACAACCGCGATTAAGATGAAGATATGGGATAGAGATATATATTCAGAAAACGTCAACTTCTACATGTAAAGAAGATTCAGGCGAGAGTATCTACTTATATAAATGTATAATCTAATAAAAAATGTGAAAAGTAGTATTTAATATCTAACGGTGGGTGGTATAAAGACATAAATATATTTTTTAATTAAAACTTACATTTCTTCAGCTCTATTCTTTCAACTGCATTCAGGAAAATTCAAATACTAAGAAATAAAGGGTTACCAAAATGGAGATATCAAGGAAAAACCTACACTAATTTGATTCTGATAACATCGTTTTCTATTTTGCAGCATCTCAAACTCTCAGAAGCTTTCACCAGCACTAAAAAAAAGAAAATATAAAAATAAGGAAATTAATTTTATGATTAACCACGATAATCAATGAGAAAATGCGCCAAAAAAAGAGTTCTTATGGGAAATAGCGTATAATATGGCAACTAGTAATATTTATAATGTTTTTTTTCCACATGTCAAGGGTATAAAAGTTACAAAAAAAATGCCCTCAAGGATAAAGTCGTACTCTCAATATGTAGCTTAGTATAAGCATGAATGAATTAATCGTTAAGACAATATCGGCAATATTAATAATAATGTTAAGGCAAAAAATAAGTGGAAATTGATGTTCTTAAAAATGGAGAATGTAAGAACTCATTTACCATTTATGAAAATAAAAAAACAAATCAGGAATTAAATAAACTAATATAATTTTGCATAGTTAACAAAATTACCATTCTAAAAGAAGCTAGCATTCTACTTTTGTAATAATCTAAGAAATAAAAGGACGTGAGGTAATAGTAAATTCGCTTATTGGTTTTAATCCTGATCAGAAAAATAACAACCACATGAATTCACTACTGTAGCTAAGGTATTCCTAAAAGAAACCTACAAAACCAAATTGATGTCATCAGTGTCTAAATAATTTTAAAGAGATAAGTGTAGATTCTTCTGTTAACACATATTCTAGCGTGTAAAATAAACCAATGAAATTAATGTAACTTATCGACCCTATAACTATAAATAAGAATCTAATCAAATGTAACGAGTGGAATACTAGGGACGAAAATACTCGGCAAACAACAGATTTATGTATTAAAAATTTTAAGTAAGAGTATCCACACGAATCACTAATTGAAATAAAAATCACCACAATATGGGAGTATGAATGCAACGAAAATGTACAACCTAATAAAAAAAATGTGGGGAAACGGAATCTAATATGTAATCATGTGTGGTATATGAATTTTAATATACTTTTAATTGTTTTAATTAAATCTTACACTCCTTCATCTTTCATTCCCAATTCTGTAATAACTTCGCCAACAATTTAAGTGGTTTTCTGAAAATATTCAATCGTAATGCGAATAATTATTTAATTACTTTAAAATAAAAATCTGTGGTGGACGAAAAGCTCTTCTTGGTGGACCATTATATTTTCTTAAACTAAAAAGATACAAAATCACACTAAAAAACATGTAGAAAAGCGACGGAAGAAAAAAAAAGACGAATGATCTTAAAATAAAATAAGAACTTTCTTATCAGAGCATTATAAAAGTGCGCAACCTCTTGCTTATAAAAATAATAACACTGAGTGTTTTAATGTATTTTACCGCCAAATATTGTAATGTATGTGGGAATTTTACTTGAAGGAAAGTATGCATGAAAGTTGTAGCAAAGTTTTGTGCAAACATGTTCAAGACGCCAAATTAAACACAAGAATGATCTGGAGTTGATATTTAGGAAACATACAATCATTCTAAGTTGAAAATTTACATTTTTAAATAAAAATACAACAGTATTAAAAATATATAGTTGACAACTGATTGGAAAAGAAGAAGTACAGTCACACCTGTTCTAAAGACCACCTCTAATTTAGGACCACTTTTTTAAAAACCTATTTTTTACCCATGCAAAAATGTTTCAAATACCTGCGATTTAAGACCACCTTTAATTTAAGACCACCTGTAATTTAGAACCACTTTTTAGGATAATTTTTGATTATGACCATGTAAAAAAACCTCTAATTTAAGACCAGGTGTATTTAACCATAACATTTAGTCATTTTATTATTAGCTAGCTTAAAAATAAAATATCTTTTGATAAAAAAATATTATAAACGGTTTCTCTTTGTCTAAAATTTTATTTGTCGTAGTATGTTTGAAAAAACCATGATTTAAAAAAAATAAATGACCATGTGATATTTTTTGTATTAATTTTTATAATTTTAGTAATAAAAGATACATTTTTAGTGATTTCTAAGAACAGCTATCCAACAAACATAACCAATATTTTAGAGGTGTTTATACATTAAACGATATTGTATGTTATTCCTTTTTTTTAGTAAATATAAATGAACTTAAATGCATTTATTATAATCAATTCCAATAAAAATTTCATAAGAGTTTAAAATTTTCAATGAAGCCTAAAAAATCTTACCCAATAATTTGCTAGAATTAAAGCAAATTTGAAATCAGAATTTAGTAAGGAGTTGTCAGGTAGAATGAAAAAATGAAAATGACGAACATTTTAGCAAATAAATAATTTTAACTCCTTTTTATCACTTAATTTATATTTATTATTCATTTTAATATAAAAATTAAAAATAATTTACTATATTTGTGCTTATAACTATACTAATATCTGGAATAATATAGAACCTCTAATTTAAGACCACCTGTCATTTAGGACCACTTTTCCGAAAAAATTTTGATGGTTCTAAATTACAGGTTTGAGACTGTATCTTGAAACACATGATTATTTTCATACTGAGTAATATAAAGAGTATTGTACAAAGAAATACCACTTTAAATGATGGTCTATTTTGCATGGATATTATTAAAAATAGGTGTTTTTTATATTTGATATAATTTGGCGTAAATAGTAAACAATATAAATATTGAAGATAAATTAATTAGAATTTTAAAATAGCATATTGCACAAAATAACATCTATTTCAAAGTTTATAGTATTTCAAAATCAATCTTTTAACAATACAAAATATAAAATAAGTTAAGTGAATCATTCATTCTCTTTTTATAATAATTGATCAGAAGAAGATTTATTTTATTATTTTTAACTTATTCCCAGAGATAAAAATTTGCAAGTATATAATTCTTTTTGAATAAAAGTTCCACAATAATTTGTTATATGGTTATGAAATTATTAGGCGCATATAATGTTATACTTTTGTCGCTAATTCTTATCACACTTTCTTAATTCTTCTATACATGTAAGATTTATTGCATTAAAGTAGAAAAGTTCAATTTTAAAATATATTTCAATCATTCTTCACACTTCTTTAAATATATTTTAAAATATCGTAAAATAATTGCTTCCATTATGAAAACATTTTCTTTAAATAAAATATATGATATATATTTGTTTATAAACAAATTCTACATATTTATTTCACTTAAATATGAAAATATTTTATAAATAACAAGTTTAATATTAATTGAAATAATTTGTTTGCGTAAATTTTTTAATAAAAAAAATCCTTGTTAAAATAATAATTAAAATTTCTATTATAATCAGTAAGAAAACTTAATGAGTGACAAAATTTTCAATTCCTTATTTAATAATCCTTCTTTTTATCATACTTTTACAAAACAGTCAATGAAATATTAATTTATATTTTTTTCTATCATTTTACGTCAAACACCCATAATATTTTTAATAACCAACATTTAATATTGCCTCTATAGATGAATAAAATTACTAGTAATAAAATTTTAAAATAATAATTGTATTAAAATATGAATATTATTTTATAGATTAAATATATTTTTTAACGATACACTTAATTTAATATTTCTAGAAATACATTCTTTATTTTTGATGGTATTAATAAATTTTGGAAATGTTGTTGTCATGTGCTTATATATATCAATGATCTTTATTTTCATTCATTAACTTTACCAATATGTATGCGAAAATCTCGAATTAATATAACATAAAAATTATCTTTTTATTATTATGTATATATTACCGCCTTAAAGTAAAATGTACAATAAAAAAATATTGCATTAAAAAATTTTTTACTTAAAATAATTTTTAATATTATACTGTATCAGTAGAATTTTTGGGTATAGTAAGACTCTACCTACTAATTAAAAATAGGGTAGAATTTATGTATACAAGGGTATAAATTCTACCATAGGTAGAGATTATATAACCTCGAATTTGGAGAATCCAAAAGTATTTTTGTCAATAGAAGTGTTTGTGGCAGATCTCAAGATATACTCACATAATCTCCATTAAAAAGTTGCAACATGGTTTTATATGTTGACATTTATGACTGTTCCTAAGAATGTGCACAATGTAATGAATATGGAAAATATGTTATAGAACTTTATTCTTATCACATTAAATGTATTTTTATTTTATCGAAATTATTGTTTATTTATATTGCAATAGTGATTTCTATTTTAAATAAACGTTAAAAGAAAGTTTTACGAATCGCAATAACTCTAATATTTTGTTTTTCTCTTAAGAATAATCTTTATTATAATACTCTAAATTTTGCACATTTAAAGATTTTTGATTTTGAAACTTTAATATATCATAAATTTTTACTGTTACTAAGTTTGTTACTGCGTTAACGAAATGATATTACTTGTCCTTCTAAATATTGCCTGTCTGACATCTTTTATGAAGACTATGGAGAATAAAATATTCGTAACTAAACTAAAGGCTGTAAGTCCATCCAATATCCGCCAAACGATATATATATTGTGACCAGCTTCAAGTAGTTAAAATAGATAATTATTAATAATTAAACTTACTTGACTTAAGATAAAAAAAGAAAAGAGTTGATGGCCATTGTCCAAGAAAGGGTTGAAGTGTTTGAATAATTAAATTGATAAAAATTGTCTTGTTTTCATTTTGTTTAGATTTTGAACTTGGAGAAGTTGATACTTGTAAACTCAGGCGTTTAATCATGAAAAAGTTGATAATTCCAACGATTAATGGAACCACTAATACAAAATAATACATCAATCCAGTAATTTGATTAACTGTAGATGATGTTGGACTTTTAATTAATGTACATATCTCATCGGGTACCCATTCAATGTTTGATTGAAAAAACATTGCAGCAATCATCATAAATGATGGGAAATTAAAAAGAATAAAAACTGCGAATGCGAAATACTTTTGAAAATTATTTCTTGAAAACACAGCAAAGTATCTTTCAACGGTAAAAACCAAAGGGGTTGTAACTAGAAATGGTAGTAATATCATTTGTGTTCTTCGCATATAAAAACATGTATTTACTTCTATAAATCCATCGTTGTGGTATCTACTTAAATAATAAGATGAAACTGTTAAGCTAGTAACAATACATATTATATTTAATATGTTGAAAATTAAGACTGTCCTCCTCAATATTTTCCTCTTTTTGAATGCTATACTTGTCAATGTAGCATATAAAAAGTATAGATTTGGTATAAGAACAATTGACATTGATATTTCATATTGAATTGCAGCAAAATAGTAACTCCTGTTGATAGGATAAAATTCTTCTTTTAAAGCGAATAAAACTGAACTGTTAGACATTGTTACAAGTTAAAGTGACAAAATTAAATGATAATTTCGTTATTTTCATATTTTTATAATTCATAACTTAAAAGAAGTTGCAAAAATTTATCCGTACTGCACCTATTAAAATAATAACTTCACCTTATTTAACTACTTCCGTTTGAAAAAATGAAATATCTCCTTTAACAGCGATAATGGCTATCCATAGACAAAAAAAATTAAGCCGATCTATGCAATAATAATTACAATTATTAGCATGATTATATATAATTTGCTTACCAATATGGATATATAAGAAATGAAAGTAAAAGTAACCTTTGAAAGTTCTTTAGTTCATTTAAAGAACAAAAAAAAAGAGGATATGACGAATGATAAGGGTAGCCAGGAAACTTTCAAAGATTATACGTCTAACTTCGCTTAAAATAACCAAGATAAATGTAGGCCAACAGGAAAAGAATTCTTTTGGATGTATTTTGCGTATTGTTATTCGCGATCAGAATTTAAATGCATTGTTTCATGTTGTTTTAATACTTATCGTTCTTGCCTTTTTTGACTTCATCATCAATAATGAATAGCTAATGGTATCGTTAACAGAATGGAAATTATTTCTATACAAAACTTAAACTTTATTTCATGTTTACTCTCAAAAGTTTATGCAACATTAGATATTAATTATCTTACAAATAACTGATCATTCATTCTTAATAACGCTTAGTTCTAATTTTTCGAATGTTATTTCATAACTTAAAATGACTGCTTGTTCTTGGGTATCAAAATTAAATCCATTTTTTGCTATCTTTGTGCTTACAACATGCCTTTGACATTATACCTTATTCTACTCTACTGGAAATTAGAGATTTCTTTATAAAATATTGGTTAGGTGCACTAGACATTTCATATAAATAGAAAAAAAAGAAGGACCGTTTTTCGTCACACTGGTTTTGTAATATTTATTTTTTATTTTATTAATATTCAATTCTTTTTTAAATTGAGTTATAGTTTTAATTCATAAATTTAAATAAAAAAATGTTATTAATCAGAGATTTGAATAAAAATTTATTTTTGGCACTTTATGGAAAAATGTGTTATTACAACGGTAAATAATATATTTGTTTAGTACATGGTTATAATAGACAAGTATTACCGCTTTTATTATGTTATTAACGAATGACAAAATTTGTTTTTGCTTTTAATTTCTAAAAAAAACAATGATATTTACCAAAAATAATGCCAAAAAATCGTAAAAGTAGTTTATCGAAAACTTTTATTAAACAATAAATATTAAAAACTAAATATTAAAATTTATTAATAAACTCGGGAACTTCTTGATCTACATTTTTAAGCATCTAAAAAAAGTATTAAATAATTTAAATTGATTTAACTTACATTTACTATGTCATTAGCCAATAATTGATCTGTTCTTGAATCATAAAATATTGTTGCGTCTCCCTCGCTTATTCTTCCGGTTCTTCAAACTCTACGAATGAAGAAAGTATGTAGACTAGCATTAATTAGGCTAGTATATACTTCTCCCTCTAAACTACTTATCTTGTAATGAGAAGTCTTAATTCATGGTTCATCATTGTGATAACGACCGTGGAAAGATTAGAAATCAAGAGCTGTTTTGAAGAACTCGTCTTTGATATTATATACAATGGTTGTGTTAGTAAGTACATCTGCGATAATAAGATAGTTAAAGGAACGTCAATTCTACCATGGTCTACAAAACGATATACAACTACTTCAAAGACGGGAATAGCATCAGTCGATGAGGATTAATCATGGAAATGTGCTCAAAGAACATTTGAAAGTAGCATTGAATGTTTCTAACAATTCTCGCAACGTAGTGATGTAGATGAATTATAATATAAATTTGCCCAAAAAGATTTGTTTCCGATACCAAGTAGAACGGTTAAGTTGATGGATGTATCTGTGGTCATGAAGTATATGAAAGTACAACTTTTAGAGTATAAAATAAAACTATCGAGTGAAACTTATGAAATGTACTCCAAGCACACATGAACTTTAAGATGGATGTTCCCAATAATATCTTAAATGTAATTATATACGAAAAATCGAGGATGCTTTACGAAGCAATATTAATTTGTGTTAGTGAAAATGAGTGCGGAGTCAAGCCAAGTTATTCCACATCGACTGCATGTAATGTTGGGAATTCAATGGTTGCCAACAGTTGTATGTAATCTTACTTTGAATGAAATGAAGACAATGTATTTGAATTTCAGACTTGTTATAATAATGGTGTTTCCGATTAATCCAAGGGTGTTTGTCTAGACAGAAGTGTTTGTGGTAGAGCTCAAGATATACTCACATAATCTCCATTAAAAAATTGCAACATGGTTTTATATGCTGAGATTTATGACTGTTCTTAAGAATGTGCGCAATCTAATGAATATGGCAAATATGTTATAGTACTTTGTTTTTATCATATTTAATGTATTTTTATTTTATCGAAATTACTGTTTATTTGTATTGCAATAGTGATTTCTATTCTAAATAAACGTTAAAATAAAGTTTTACGAATCGCAATAGCTCTAATATTTTATTTTTCTTTTAAGAACAATCTTTATTATAATACTCTAAATTTTACACATTTAAAGATTTTTGACGTCTAAACTTTAATGTATTTATCAAGTTTTATTGTTGTTAGATTTGCTACTTTGTTAACAACTATATTACTTGTCCTTTTAAATACTGTATTTCTGACATCTTTTATGAAGATTATGGAAAATAAAATATTCGAAAATAAACTCAAAGCTGTAAGTCCATCCAATATCCGCCAAACGATATATATATTGTGACCAGCTTCAAGTAGTTAAAATAGATAATTATTAATAATTAAACTTACTTGACTTAAGATAAAAAAAGAAAAGAAGTGAAGGCCACTGTCCAAGAAAGGGTTGAAATGTTTGAATAATTAAATTGATAAAAATTGTCTTGTTTTCATTTTGTTTAGATTTTAAAATTGGACTAGTTGATGCTTGTGAATTTAGGCGTTTAATCATGAAAAAGTTAATAATTCCAACGATTAATGGAACCACTAATACAAAATAATACATCAATCCAGTAATTTGATTAACTGTTGATGATGTTGGACTTTTAATTAATGTACATATCTCATCGGGTACCCATTCAATGTTTGATTGAAAAAACATTGCAGCAATCATCATAAATGATGGGAAATTAAAAAGAATAAAAACTGCGAATGCGAAATACTTTTGAAAATTATTTCTTGAAAATACAGCAAAGTATCTTTCAACGGTAAAAACCAAAGGGGTTGTAACTAGAAATGGTAGTAATATCATTTGTGTTCTTCGCATATAAAAACATGTATTTACTTCTATAAATCCATCGTTGTGGTATCTACTTAAATAATAAGATGAAACTGTTAAGCTAGTAACAATACATATTATATTTAATATGTTGAAAATTAAGACTGTCCTCCTCAATATTTTCCTCTTTTTGAATGCTATACTTGTCAATGTAGCATATAAAAAGTATAGATTTGGTATAAGAACAATTGACATTGATATTTCATATTGAATTGCAGCAAAATAGTAGTTCCTGTTTATAGGATAAAATTCTTCTTTTAAAGAAAATAAAACTGAACTGTTAGACATTGTTACAAGTTAAAGTGACAAAATTAAATGATGATTTCCTTATTTTCAGATTTGTATAATATACAAATTAAAAGAAGTTGCAAAAACTTATCCGTACTGCACCTGTTAAAATAATAACTTCACCTTATTTAACTACTTCCGTTTGAAAAAAGAAATATCTAAATTGAGTAACGCTAGTTTCACCCAAATTGTAAAATTTAGGTGAAATTAGACATTTGTTTAAATAGATGTCTAAATTCACCAACAGGTGAAATTAAACACATATAGTTTAATAAATCCACCCACAGGTGAATTTAGATAATTATTCTTTAACATTTTGTGTTTTGCTCATAATAAAAATAATTTTTAAATATTTTAATTTAAATAAGAAAAATAGCAAACATTTAAAAAATATACTTAATTAATAATACTTTGTATTGTTGAATAATTTTTGCTTTTCGTTATTGTGGTTATAAAATTTCCAAAATTATTGCTGCTTTTAGAATGTTTGAAATAATGATATTTGTTAAAACGTTTACGAATTTACATGAATTCTTCTTATAATAAGGTACTTCATAATATATTAACAAAACTTTGAAATATTGAAAGTATATATTTTTGAGAAAAAATTAACCAAATTTAAGCGAAAACCTAACACTTTGCATCATTTAAAACACTTATGTTGTCGTTTGATATTTTTAGAATTTGAATAAATTTTTACATTTTCTAATGGTGGGACATTTTTACTGCATTTTATGTAATAACGTTGAAATTTGTCCCATTTATTTTTTATGTGAAAAGCTATATAAAAGATCTGAAGAAAAATTTGAATTCTGCTGATACATTTGTCCTTTTGGGGTAATTAAGGCACCAGTAAACAGAAAATTCAGTACTTTTCGGCTATATCCCCCCAGAAGATGTTAACTTTAGTAGTTTATTTATAACAATTTTTGATTATTTACAAATAAGTAATATAAAATAAAGCTATTTTAAAATATTTATCATTAAAATAACTAATTTTTAAAATTTAAAAAAATTAAATTTTAATACCATTTATGAATCACCTACTTTTTAATACACCTCCTTTATATCATAAATAATAAGAGTATACTCATTTATCCTTCTTTTAGTACTTTTATTAATATTAAAGATCTCCTATCATTCACAGACCCAAAGATTTTTACTTTTCCAGAGACTTTATCATTAGTAATTTTTTATTGGAAAATTACTTTTTTTAGTAACAGTTTATCAGTAATAATTCAATTATTAATTTATATGCAATAATTTATTTAATAATAGTTCGCTTTATAATGTTTTAATTGGGGAACATATAACCACGAAGTACCGAAAATTCTTCCAAATGGATCTGGTTTCTCGATATGAATACGAAAATTGGTTCCTCACTTGATGACATAATGAAAATAGAGATCCTTACTTCTCAGTAAGTTTTAAAATTCTTCTATTTTGTTTTCTTTGTTTATTATAGAAAATCATGTGGCTTTACTGAAGTGGTCGGAAAAATAAAAGTCTACTACACATATGAAAATGTGAGTAAAAACTCACTATCAAAAATGTCCAGTCGTTTAATGGTGAAGAGTTAGCTACGAAACTCAAAAAAATAGAGAGCAATAAGAATGAATGGCGTAGAAAAAAAATAAAGAAAGAAAGTAGAAATCATGATTAAGAATTAAAAAGGTTAAAAAATTTAAAAATAGTATACATATTTCTATCAGTTAACAACAAACATTAATTTTACCAATGTTTTTTATCATGTAATATATTATTTATTTTGCTAAAATACCAACAAGTTAAAATTTTATTTTCTAAATTGTTCCAAGGTAAATAAAATTAAAATACAATCTACACTGTAAGCATGATACCAGCTAAAATTGAAGCTGAAATTGTTATAAAAAAGAATTCATTATTTGAAGGGAAATCATTAATATCAAGTTTAATTTCTTTATACGAATTTCCTTTCTTTTCTCTCAAATGCTTATTAATATCTTTTACAATGTCTCGTAAAACTTTTGAATCATCTCCAAATTGAACCCTTATATCAGGAGGTCTAGCAATACTCTCGTTCTTCTTTGAGGTAAATCGTTGCATAAGTCTTGATCTAAGTTTGTCTTTTTCACTCAAATTTTCATTTTCAATAATTTCTTCAAGATATACATCTGCTACTGAGAATGGTGGTTGGTAAATAATTGACGAAACTTTGCTTTCTAATAAATATTTATGAAGAAACTCATCAAATGGAATTGTATTAACTAATGAATTCATTTTTTTGTTTTCAGACTGCCTTTTTAAGAATAAGCTCCCACTTACTGCTATCGTAAATCCCGTTAAAATTGCTCCCATAACGTAAGGATTCTTTTTATCATCTTCTAAAAAAAAGATTCAAGAAAATTTACTTAAGTTTTACCTTTCATCTCTTTTAAAACATTTGTCTTATATCTTTTACAAACAACATTGTTCAAATTTCTACAAACTAATCGCAACATTTACAAAATCTGAAAATAGTCATTAAAACATTAAATTTTATCCACAAATTTATCATAGTAAGGCACAAAAAAACGCAAAATCAAAAGAAAACATTAAACAACTTTAGATGGATCCCAACAAAATTTCCGCTGCTCCTCTTTAACTAATGCTTTCACCTCAGAAGGTGTTAACTTTAATTCGCTTCCATGAAAATTTTCAATAATATGATCGGAACATTTGCTTCTCGGGAGGACACTGATATCTTGTGAAAGTGACCACGCCAAAAGTAGTTGATTAACAGTGACATTTCTAGATTTTGCAAATTTCTTAATCTCTTCATCATCCATAAGAACATTCTTGTTTGCAGCACTTCCAAAACTGCTATAAGCTTGGAAATGAATACCATTTTCTTTACAATAAGAAACCAAATCTTGTGTATAAAAATATGGATGATATTCACACTGATTAACCTCCGGCTTCACTTTACAATAAGTCATTAATTCTTTTAGATGTTCTATATTATAATTGGATACTCCAATAGACCGCACAATCCCTTCATTATACAATTCTTCTAAATCCTCCCAAGATTCTTTTCTATTTTTTGCATTCTTAACACTATCTGATGAAAGGTTAGCTGTCCCTGGCCAATGTATCAAAACTAAATCTACGTATTCTGTCTGAAGTTTTTCCAATGATTTTAAAACAGATTTTCGACATTTACCTTTGCCTTGAGAATTTGGGGCTACCTTTGTTGTGATGAATATATCATTTCTTCGATTCAAATTTATTAAAAACTTTATTATAAACATACCTTCCTAAATTATATTTCGGTAACAAAATTTGTAATGCATCTCCAATGGCTTTTTCATTACCATAACATTGAGCAGTATCAATAAAACGGTAACCACATTGTAAAGCTACATCAAGACATTGATAAATGTCGGAAGATTTTATTTGAAAAGTCCCAAAACCCATTAAAGGCATCTTATCATGAACATAACCCATTATTACTATTAACTAAATATAGTTTGTTTAAACTTCTATAGCACACAAGAGTAATAATACCAACGAAAATTCTTGTTAAGATATATCTAAGTCTTAACATTATTTTTAATATTTTATTATTTTTGATACTCCTAAAAAAATGTCACGTCTACCACCGTTGCCTTCATTAAAAAATTTTATCTACATGTACAGATTACGTGCCAAAAAAATATTATCACAAAATTATTTAATGGACATGAATTTGACGAGGAAAATTGTACGGAAAGCCGGTAATGTAAACAATGCACATGTAATTGAGATAGGACCAGGTCCTGGAAGTATAACGAGGGCCCTACTTGAAAGAGATATAAAAAGTTTAGATGTTATTGAAATAGATTCAAGGTTTATTCCTCCTTTACAAGTATGTTTAAAGTTTTAAATTGATCTAACGTTACTCAGCATTTAGCAGAAGCCTCTGAAAATAGATTAAAAATTCATAGAGATGATGTTCTTAAAGTTGATTTTGAAGATGTATGGAAAGATTACGCATCAGAAGCTAATCCATGGATAGAAGATTGTAAAAATTTCTATGTTATTGGAAATCTCCCTTTCAACATAGCAAGTCCGTTAGTTATTAAATTTTTAAGAGACATGTCAAATAGAACTGGAGCCATGAAATATGGAAGAGTCCCCCTAATTTTAACTTTCCAAAAAGAAGTTGGAAAAAGAATTTGTTCTCTCATTGGATGTGATAATCGTTCTAGAATTTCAATTATCTCGCAATACATCTCACAACCAGAGTATCTTTTTGAAATTCCTGGTTCCTGTTTTGTTCCACCACCAGAAGTTGATGTCGCTGTCATTAAACTTACTCCAAGAATTGAACCGTTAATTCCTTGTTCCTTTGATCTTGTAGAAAAAGTTGCACGACATGTATTTCATTATAGAAGAAAATATATTATTAAATGTATTAAAACGTTATACCCAAAAGATTTAGCGAATGATTTGGCAAAAGATTTAGTAAAAAAATGCAATCTTGATAATGAAAACCTTTCTTTCCAACTTGGTATGGGTGAATTTTCTAGGATATGCGAGGAATATGAAAAACAATGTCTAAACATCCCAGGATTATTTCAATATGACTATAGAAACAATGATAAACCTTTATCAGAGCTTGAGAAATTGGAAAACAATACCCCACCATTGTTGGCTAAGGATTTCAGTGCCTTCCATGAAGGAGTTACATTAAAAAATTCAAAAGACATTATAATGTAATTATTGTATGTATTATTAACAAGTTTATTTAAAAAAAAATAAAATACAAAAATCAACATAGCTTTTTAGTGGTTTATACAAAATCACGTCGTTACTTCCCTCTTCTTTTTTCTTTTTGAATCATCTTCACTATCTCTCCTATGGCGCCTTCTCTTCCTCTCACGATCATTATCCTCTTCCTTACGCCTCCTCTCACGCTCTTTATCGCGTTCCTTGTCCCTATCTCGTGCACGATCCCGTTCACTATCTTTATGTTTTTCGCGATCCTTGTCTCGGTCACTGCGTCTTGAAGATTCTCTATGTTTATCACTCTTTCTTCTATCCGAATCCTCATCTCTACCTCTATCTTTACGGTCATATCTTTTACGGGAAGAACTCCTACTTCTTGATCTTCTATTCCTTCTATCTCTAGAACTATCTTCACTTGAATCTCTATGCGGACTACGTGAATCATTTGCAATATCATTGAATCTACCTCTAGCTGAACCAATCATATTTCCTGTAGGCAATGCATGCCTTAACAATGGCTGTTTACCTGTACCGCTACCAAAAGCAGGTGGCATAAAATTATTGAAGATTGGATTCTTTACGAAATTATTAGGAAACATATTAGGGAGATTTGGAGGTGGCCTCATAGGATTGAAAGATAGATTACTACCTTGAATCATCATATTTCCACCTTGTTGAGGAGGTAGCATGTTACCATTAGAAGTATTATTGTTTTGTTGAATATCATTTTCTACTTTAATTGAAGTTGACCCTTCATCTTCATGCATAGATTGGTCATTAGAATTGTTAGTAGAGTCAAACATTGGGGGAGGTTTTGAAAAGTCCATACCAATAGGCATATTTATTGGAGTATTTTGTCCTTGATCGACAGTTTCTGAAGAAGTGCCGTCATTATTGTTGTTTGCCTTCCTTGTTAAATCTGTTGTTATAATGATTCTGTTGTTAGAATTCAACATTGGATTTGCATTATTATGAGGATTCTCAGCACCCACTAAACTAACTAATTGTCTACCACCTGAAGTTGTATTTGAGTTGGAGGCAGATGAATTTCCATTTCCAGTACCATTCATCTGTGAAAATAATACTTGATTTACTTGTGCTTGATTGTTACCATATTCTAATCGTAATTTACGTTGCCTCTCACAATATAAGTTCCATGTCTCCTCAACAAAACCATAGTTAAAGTAATCTGAAAGATCAGTACCAGGTTTCCTCCAAGGTTTATCTTCAATATTATTAAGATCAACATCATATATACTTTCACCATTAATTAAAGGTGCACCATCTATAATAATTTTACCAACAACACCCTTCCTACGGATGTCTGTTGGTTTAATATCACCAATTTTAACAACAACACCATCGTCCTCCGAATCAGAATCTGATCCATCACTATTTGTGCTCTCTGATTCCTGTTTCATACCATCCTCAGTATCTGTCTCTTTTTTTATAATTGTATCCACTTCTGAATTACGTACTGACTGTACACTTGAAGGCCTTGATATACCTTCATCAAAATTATCATCATCATCGTCCTCAGCCTCATTTTGTAAAGTGTTATTGTTTATAAAACTTTCCTATAAATTAAAAAATTAAAAATAATGCTACTAATTTACCTGTTCCTCGTCCATAGGATATTCATCCTGAAAAGGATTTAACGAATCTTCATCAGGAAGACCATCATACGATTCATATGATCCTCCATCCATTGAATAATTATAAATATATTTTTTTTTATTCAATTTTTATATATTGACACAAACTAATGAATACAGAAAAGGGTCTATGAAAACAATATAATATCTTAAACACTCTACCAAAACTTTTCTTTGAAAGATGGTCCGTTCTTCAAAATTGGAGTTGTGCCAATACACTTTTATTTATATTCTTAATCGAAAGTGAAAACAGGATTTTGTTATTTCAGTTTATGAATGAATAAAATGATTTCCATAATTTAATATTTATAGAATAAATTAATTTAATGTCATAATATGTCTAATTCAATTACTAAAATTATTTAATTTTAAAGTCGTTGGTTTAATATCATGTAAATGTAATAATTTTATGATATAATTTATCTTGTTTTTATGAATATCAAAAACAACCTCAATATCTTTTAAATTATTTATCGAAAAAATGAATAAATAATATTCCTCATATATTCAAATTTTTAAATTCTCGTACAAAAAAATACATTTTTAATGATGTGTACAATAGCAGTTAATTTGAAAATATATAAAAACAACAAATTTTGGTAAACATTTCATTTCTTAATTTTGTTGCAAATTTTGACAATAATCTTTGATCTGTTAATTGTTTGACTATTCATAAAGATGAATGGTAATAATATGTATGATGACAATGATGTTGATAATTCATGGTTTCAAAGTCTTGGATCTCAAATTGATAGGTGCGAATCCAAGCAGGGTGCTAATGAAAGAAATATAATAATTAGTAACTCTCCAAATCTTCAGAAGAGTAGCTTCGTTAAAGAAAGTTCAATTGAGATGATGCCAGATTACTTGAAGCCTTACTACTATCCTAGAAGTCCAAGTCCAATTGTAATGTTTGGTGAAATTACTGAAAGCTACCATACCAAGTCTCCACAACATAACACTAATAATGATGTTGATCACCATTCTATAGGAAATACTGTTAACGGAAACCACCCAATGATGACATACGATCACTATTCAGGAATGTACTCAACAGGTCTTATATCTAATGTTACAGGGGATACTTTCCGATTCCAAACGGAAGATATGGAGGTTGGCGACAGTAAAATTTCACCACCAGAAATCGGAGATTCAAACATCCAGGACACTTCCTTATGGCTTGAACGAGAAGAAAGAACTGATACGTGTAAAGATGGTACGGAAGCAGAGTATATGGAACAAAAAGTATATGCAGAATTGACAAATGTCAATCAAGATCTACCAAAATGCACTGAAATCGACAACAAAAATAATCACAACATCCCTCTCCCAGAACAACTCGACAATCCTGACCATCTAATGAAAATCGCTTCCCTAGATTCAACAACATTATCATACAAAAGTAGTATTTTAGTGAAACACTTCAATGAGTTTACAAAAAAATTAAATATTCAAAATGCATATGATTCACATGGTATGTTAATACTATTCATTTATTTATAATTATTTTATAGTTACTAATGAAGGTTTAAATGAAATACATAACTTCTTTTCTCATCACAAGGCTATAGTTCTTATGAAAAGTCATCAGGAAATGAAGAATCAGATTGCCCTAAAAACAGGAAACACATTTGAAGATAAGGAAAACCAGTTGAATCACCCATCTACTCATGGTGAGGAGTACTGTAATAATGAAAACCTTTGTGAAAATTACTCCAAAGATATTAGTCATGAGAATATACATTTAATGGATCTTGAAAATTTTGCATCACACTTCAAAAATAGTAGAATCAGATATGGTTTTACACAAGGAGATGTTGGTCACCAACTAGGACACATTTTTGGTGGTGAAGTTTCCCAAACTACCATCTCGAGATTTGAGGCATTAAACTTGTCATACAAAAATATGATAAAACAGAAGCCATTTTTGGAGGAATGGCTAAGGATCACCCAACAACTTATGATTGAAGGTCATACAGTTGAAGATATTATGAAAAACAAGCTCCATTGTAAGGTATGTTTTTAAGCTATTTTTTTTATTAAAGTATTTAGTATTCCATTCAAGGGAGAACTGCCGAAATAAAAAATATAGAAGTGTTACCTTTTTTTGAGGAAGATCAAAAAGAGCATTTGAATAATAAAAATAATTTAAAAACTATTCGAAACCCAATATTAAAGAGGCGCCGTAAACGTACAAATTTAGATATTACCCAAAGAGAGTATTTAAATCGTACATTTTGCATCGAACCAAATCCAGATCATGGTAAGATGGAAGAAATAGCACTAGATCTTGGACTTGACAAAGAAATCGTAAGAGTCTGGTTCTGTAACAAGCGCCAAAAAATGAGAAAATTTTCACTAGTAAATGGTGTTATCTTATCAAGTAGAATGTATTAAAAGTTTATACTATTTAATGGAACAGGCAAACCAAATATTAAAAACCAGTTTTTATGCGAATTGTTAAGTGTTTAAAAATAAATGTAATAAATAAAAAGATTTTGTTTAATTTTTTTTTGTTATTTATTACACAATAATACATCTATAAATGAAATTAACAAAAAATTTCTTTATTAGTGATTAATATTGAAGTATGGGACTTTGATTATACTCCATTGGAGCAATGAGCATTTCATTAAGCCATTCAAATTTTTGCAGAGGTTCCTTAAATGCTATACAATATCCGATAAATTTACTTTTGTATTTAAATTTAACTGATGTAACGAGTAGGGTTAATGTATGTTCATATGGAGGTTTCCTATCACTCTCATGGCCATCAAACCAAAGGAGATCTCTAATATTAAAACTACCTATTGGTTTTGAAGCTTTATTTAACTGTATCATATATATTTCATCATTCATAGTCTCAAGCTTCAAATGGCATGTTTTGAAACTCTTCGAGCCCGGATCAGCCATCTTAACATCATCAACATAAGACTTATGATTCGTCAATGACAACGGATACGGATCAAGAGCATACAAAAGATAACATTCTTTGTGATCATAATCTAGCCATCTCTTAGCAACTATCGGAGCTAGTGTCTCATCGGAACGAATTTTCCTTTTCAATGCACCACCTTTTATTACTTCAAAGAGATCATATTTTTCCACAGTATCTTGTATGTTCAACTTTCCTGAGGCATATGAACAGACTTCGGCTGCTTTAGATGTGGCTTGAACATTAAAACATTGGTTATCTTTGTGATATAAATGTATAGGAACTAAAAGCCCAATAGGGACAGCTTTACTTGTACTAATTTCTTCAATGGCTTTCTCAATTTTAGATGCAGTTCCATTGTATTGATCAGAAATTGAGAAAATACTTTTATAATTATTTAGAAGATCTCGAAGTACAGTCATTTGAACGGTTGTTTGAGTAAAAGTTTGTAACGATATATCTTCATCGTGTTTGTCAACTGAAAATAATGTTGGTGCGAAGATTTTTGAAATGTTATCAATTGTGGCAAAGTTTTTGTCTGAGTTATCAGTGATTTCTCTTAAATGGCAGATTAAATTTTTAAGCGTATTATAGTGGACTATTTCTAATTTTTTTAATATATCTGAATATCTTTGGCATTTACTTTCAAAAAGTAAACTATCTTGGTTTATACAAGAAATGGCATATAATTCTTGGTGAATATCTGTTGAGATTACAGGCTTACTTAATTGTCTAAGAAAACTTCTTAAAGCATCAGCTACTGCAAAAACTGTCTCTTCACGTTCACGTAATATCTGGTAATTTGGAGGATCTTTTTTTAGACCTTCAGAAATAGTTCTAGCCTCTAATGCACTCCCATTCCTCCTGTATAAACCTTTTACAGTTTTACCATAAGTAGAAATAAACTTCATACACTTATCAACAATATATGGAATGTCATCATCTGTCAACCGTTGACCTTCTAATGTATTGTCAATTTTTAAAAGCTCATTTGATATATTTTCATACCACAAGTCTGTACAAGTATCATTTTCACCTTGCATATAAAAAGAACTATAAACTTTATTAAATATAAATAATATTAAAATTACCTTCCACCCTGTGAACAGACAATAGGACCTTCATTGGTATTATAAACAAAGGGACACCAATCCGTCCTGCAAATATTTTTTTTTAAACACCTAATCTTTCTGATATCAATTTTTTTATTGTAAACCATATTAAGTTTCATGTAATTAAGAGTCTTATTGCAAATATAAAGCCATCCTTGACTCCATTGTGATGTAGTTCCTTCTTTAAACCAAACAATACCTCCGAAATCAAGATCACTAAACTCATCGTTATTGTATTTTATCGAAGGAACAACTGATCTCGCCAATAAGTGTGTCCATGACTTGAATTGATCACTATCAGTTACCATTTCAACTCTTGTCCATATTGCAGTCTTATCTTTAGATCGTAAAAGAACGATAACACTATTAGGAATATTGATATTTTTTCCAACATATACTAAATCAGCCAAATTATACGTCATTATTGAAGTATTTTCACATTCTTCATTATCATAAAATTTCAGAAAACCATCCTTTAAAGCAGCCCAGTATCTCTTGGTCTTCCTTCCACATTTACATTCCACCCACCCATAAAATGTAATCTTCTCCCCATCATATCTATCTGGAAGACCCATAATTGGATCAGCCCGAATGCTAATCCTATTACTCTCAGAATCTTTGTCTTTATCTGGTAAGACAAAAACAGGTTCCAAAGTCTCTTCATGATCATGATTTTGTCTATACTCATTAAAACACTCCGTATAACCAATCAATGGCCTATCTTTTGACCCTATACTACATGTCTCACTGGGTGAAGAATAAGAAGTATCATCAGAAATTTTTAAATCATGCATACTGGCATATTCGGGATTTTGAAATAAAACACTTTCGTTAATTGATTTATTACAAATAGGTGATTCATCATCAGGGACTGTCTCAATACTCGAAGAAAGACTGGGTTGGGATAATAAATTATTTATTTTGTCGAAGAATAGATCTTTGTGTCTTGGAGGAATTGGTGGTGGTTTCAGGATATTTTTAGGCCTTTCAGGTATAGGAGGAGGAGTAGAAGGTTGAGATTGTTCTTTCTTTTTTTTTAATAACGAAGTTCTTGGTAATGGTATAGGCTTACCTTCCATCCTAAAATAGAGAACGAATAAAATGAAAAAATATTATACTAACAAAAAGTCGAAATATCATTATATATTTAAAAAGTAATGAAAATCCCAATAAAAATAAAAATAAATAGTATCTGTCGCCATTCAATAATTACATTTAATACATAAAACAGTGATAAAACTCTAACCATTGTATGATGAATCATCACAATTTATATTATATTTATTTTTTGTTTTCACGCCATTAAGATGAATCATTTTTTTACTAACTAATATTTTTAGTAAAACATATGAATTAAAAATAAAAAGTAAAAATATTAAATGTGGCAATAATTACTAAAAATAATACACAATTAAAAGTATCATAAATAACTGTTAGTAAAGATAAAATTAAAGATAAGTAAAGAATTAAAGTGGTTAATTATCTTCTTAAAATATAACAGGAATCGATTCTTAAAAAAGATTTTATTTCTTAAACCATAAAAGACAAGTCATAAATTGTTAAAAATTATAAACCATTGTACGATCTATCTTTAAACACAAAGTATAAACAATCTCTTAGTGATAAAAATAAAAAGAACCATAGTTAGGAAAGACACAACATGAGTGACATATTAATTCCTTTATTAGTTCCGTTTAAAATCACAAACTTAAGGAATATTATAAATAAGTGAAATAAAATTGTGTGTGTATTTGAAAATCAAAAGAAAAACATTTCATTGCGCGATCTTGATTTTTTTTTAGTTATACTTTACGGGGTCCGCCCACTTTGGACGGAATACCAATAATTAACTTTATCCAGGCAGGAATTTTTTTTTAAAAAAAATAATTTGTTACAGATTATTAAATATAAATCTTTTAACTAACGTTAGTACTTATTTATTATCTAAAAGATCTCAAAATGAAGTGAGTTACAAAAACATATATCAATCACTAATTATTTTCAGTATTAATGTAGACGGTTTAGAAGTAATATTTCCTTATAAATCTATATACCCTGAACAAATACTATATATGCAAGAATTCAAGAAAGCAATTGATAATAGAGGCCATGGATTAATAGAAATGCCATCAGGTACCGGCAAAACAAGTACAATTCTCTCATTAGCAGTAGCATACATGAATAAATACCCAAGTTCAATTGACAAAATAGTATATTGTACAAGAACAATCCCCGAAATGCATAAAACAGCTGAGGAGTTAAGAAAACTTTTAGGGTTATACAAAACTAAAAAGAATTATGAAATTCCAATAACAGCTGTTACAATGGCATCAAGGAAGTTTATGTGTCTAAATGAAAAGGTTATTTCACTAAAGGAGGGATCTCTTATTGATGGTGCTTGTAATAAATTGACAGCCTCATTTGTCAGAGCCAGGAGGAAGATAGAAAACGATCAAAATCCAGATTCGTGTTGCGAGTATTTTGAGAATTTTATTGAAAAGGGTGACAAAATAAAGTTGAATTATGGTGTTTATACGTTGGATGATTCTAAAGGTTTGGGATTTGAAGAAAAAATATGTCCGTATTTTTATATTAGAACTGCAATTAACAGAGCACATATTGTTATCTTCTCCTACCATTACATGCTTGATCCTAAAATTTCAGAAATTGTTTCAAAGGGATTTTCACCTAAGTCTATTGTAATATTTGATGAGGCTCACAATATTGATAACGTATGCATAGAGAGTATGAGTGTTTCATTAACTAGTAGATTACTTGATAAAGCATCTAAAAATTTAAATTTCCTCGAAAATCACGTTAGAATTCTAAGAAAGAATAATGATGTAAAATTACAAAATGAATACGAGAAATTAGTACAAGGTCTAAAATTAGAAGCTGAAAAACGAAGAGAAGAAAACTTCTGGGCTAACCCCGTACTCCCATCAGAAATATTGGATGAAGTCGTTCCCGGTAACATAAGAAAGGCAGAACACTTTGTAATTTTCATGAAAAGAGTCTGTGAATTCGTAAAACACATGACCAAGAGTAAACAAATCTTCAAAGAAAGTCCTGCAATATTTTTGAGAGATATCGGAAACACAATGAACATTGAAAGGAAACCTTTAAGATTTGCTGCAGAGAGGATGCAAGAGTTGATGAAAACTTTGGAACTTGCTGATATCTCTGATTTTGGACCTTTGATAAAATTATGCAATTTTTCAACCCTTATCAGTACATATACAAGAGGATTCTCATTGATTGTCGAGCCTTTAGATGAGAGAGGATGGGCTATTCAAAATGCTGTCTTGAACAATCCTAATATTACAACTAAACATTTTGAAACTGTTGTACATTTATCTTGTTTAGATGCTTCAATAGCTATTAGACCTGTATTGGAACGTTTTCAAACAGTTTTAATAACATCCGGTACATTATCTCCTATGGAAATGTTTCCGAAAGTCCTTGATTTTGATCCTGTAATTATGGCTTCATTAACGATGACTATGTCAAGACCATGTATACTTCCAATGATAATTAGTAGAGGAAATGATCAAATAGAAATTTCATCAAGATTTGAAAATCGTGAGGAACCATCAGTTGTAAGGAATTATGGAAATCTAATTCTTGATCTCGCACAAATGGTTCCTGACGGTATGGTTGTCTTTTTCACAAGTTACGGATACATGGAGAATGTCGTTTCTTTATGGTATGATCAACGTATTATTGATGAGTTGGTTAAATATAAACTCTTATTTATTGAAACTCAGGATCCTCTTGAAACTGCTGCTGCACATCGCCACTACCAACATGCTTGTGATCGTGGACGTGGTGCTGTATTTTTCTGTGTTGCAAGAGGTAAAGTATCTGAAGGAATTGATTTTATGGATCATTACGGGAGAGCGGTTGTGATGCTTGGAATTCCATATGTAAATACAGAAAGTCGTGTCCTCCGTGCGAGATTAGAATTTCTAAGAGACCAATATAATGTTAAAGAGAATGACTTCCTCACATTTGATGCCCTAAGACATGCAGCACAATGTGCAGGTCGTGTATTAAGAGGTAAAAGTGATTATGGTATTATGATTTTTGCCGACAAAAGATATGTACGAAATGACAAAAGAAAAAAACTTCCAAAATGGATTCAAGAGTGTATGTCTGATGCTCAGGTTAATTTAACAATTGATGAAGCATGTGCCCATGCTAGAGCTTGGCTTCCCTTAATGGGACAACCATTTAGTATAAAAGGTTCTGCCGGTGTTAGTCTCCTTACCCAGGAACTTATAGAATCTAATCCAAATATATTGGATAAATTTCAGGGTGTCGTTACAGAATATGATTAAATTATTTGTATGTATATTTATTTTTTTAAATTTTATCGTAAAGTTTGTAAATTAAATCATCGTTTGTTTTATGTGTTGTTTCACAAAATTATTTTTAACTAATTTACAGTAAAAAAATCTCTACTATTATAGGTAAAATGCTTGGTATGCGCAATTCTATGAATGGATTTTTTTCTAAATTTAGAAGCGTTCTAGCAGCCTCAAACATTAATGCAACTTCCTCATTTTACACTTCACCTCTCAATTTAAAAGGTCACTCAAAATGGGATAACATAAAAAATATAAAAGGAAAAAATGATATGCTTAGATCTAAAAAAATCAACTATCTCATAGGTAAATTGAAAAGTGCTGTAAAAGAGGGAGGATTTGATTCGAAGACCAATAGGAAGTTGAGCGATTTACAAGTAGAATTTAAGAATAACGCCATACCGCTAGATCAATTTAATGGGTATTTAAAGAAAATTAAAGAAAAACCCGAAGTAGTAGCGAATATTAGTATCATTGGTCCTTCTGGTTCATTGTTTGTTGTTGAGTGTGAAACTGATAATATGAATAGAACCGAAAATGCATTAAGAGGTGTTTTCAATAAAATAGGAGGATTTCGTATATCAAATGGTTCATTACTAAATAGATTTGAGGAAAAAGGTGTTATTACAATTTCAAATGTTGACAAAGAAGGAAAAAAATTAACGATTGATGAGATAGAGGAGATGGCAATAGAATTTGACATTGAAGAGATAGAGGAAATCGACAATGAAGGAGAAAATAAACAATTTGAATTGTACTGTGAAAAGAAACAACTCTATAACATAGAATCAAAAGTTTCTGAGAGTCGTTTTGTCGTAGAGAGTGCCGAAGTTAAGATGAAGGCAAATGATTTAATATCTATTCCAGAAAGTGATACGGCAAAAGTTGAAAAATTTTATGAATTATTAATGAATCAGGATTATGTAAAGAATATTTTTAGTAATGTTGAGGAGAGTTAGAAATTTTAGTTATGTTTTAAAATTATTACTAGTTATTAGTTTTCTAAATAGAAATATATGATAAAATGTTAAGTAGAGATCTTAAACAGTTATTCTATCATCTTCTACAGGTACTGGAAGTTGATCAAGTGTAGGTAAAGGTATCGTATCATTGGATGACTTTTCAGTTACCGTCTTGGGTATAGATAATCGTCTAAGATGTGTCTCTTCTTT
Source organism: Strongyloides papillosus (assembly GCA_005656395.1). Classification (NCBI taxonomy): domain Eukaryota; kingdom Metazoa; phylum Nematoda; class Chromadorea; order Rhabditida; family Strongyloididae; genus Strongyloides; species Strongyloides papillosus. The sequence goes on from SRSI01000043.1 coordinate 472,251, forward strand.
TGTTGGGGAATCAATAATCGTACTGGTTACCGTTATAGGTGCACGTTCCCTTGGAAATCCTCTGTTAAAAACTGGAAACGGATTAAATGTTCCTGAATTTAATCCATCTGGTTGATAGACATTACTTCCTCTATTATTTTGATTCAAAAATCTTTCTATCATTTGATCACTTCTTTCGTTTCCTACAAGTCGTTCATTCTCTCCTAAAATTCCTCTTCTTTGTCCTTGAAGCATAATACTTTGTATCTGTGCTAAATGATCTTTCTCTCGTTGAATAAGAAACTTTTGTAAAAGCTCTGGGATTCCATTGACATCCTCTTTAGGATAATTGACACCCTGCTTCGTTCCATTTTTTATTTGATCTCTAGCAATACTTGCTCGTCTAGCAGCAGCAAGTGTACTCATATGTGCTATAAATGCATTTTCCTTCAAAAAAAAATAGAGTAAATAATTGTAATTGTTACCAACTGACCTGGTTTTGGCGAATTACAGCAGCCTTTGTGTATGCCTCAATGTCAAATGGAGTTAAACGTGATGGAGTAATAGAACCAAAATCAAACATAGTACGTTCAATTGAGAGCACAAGTTTAATTAAAGTTAGAATAACAAAAATTGAATACATTATATAATAGTAGTAAGTAGTTGTGCAAAATTTTTAAATGTCTTCAAATAAATGCCTTCTTAAAATATATTTATATATATAAATACAAAATAATTTACACATTTTGAATCTTCCCTATCCTTTTTTGCACAATCACCACCTCCAAAAACAGGTTAATCGGATAGGAGAGGAATTAATCTATTCCAACAAAAGATAGTGTAAGAACAAGTGACTTTTATCTAATAATTTTATTTTTAAATAAATAATAATACATATTGTTATGTCTATAATGGCAATAAAAAGTAAAATTTATGGATTATATTTACAAATTATGAAGTAATTTTAAATATTTCAATAGACATATATTACAAATAAAAGTTTATTCATAGATACTAAAAAAGGTTGATGAATAATTTTGTACAAAAAAAACACATAGTAATAAAAAAAACAATAAAAAACAAAAGTTTTAATGGTTGTTGTAATAAGGTTCCAATTCAGAAACAAGTTTTTTAATTTCACTTTTGATAGATGGATGATTAAAGAACGAATCTGAATATATTTCATTGAATAGTTCCTTAACAATTGTATTAATCTCTGTACAAGCTTTACTTTTTTCATGGTATATCTTTCGAAGCTTATCCCGTTCCATATTGAGGCGTGCAAGCCTCCTATACATATCATCGCGTTCCTCACTAAGCTATAAAAAGGTAGATTAAAAAAGTTTTTTATTTCTTAGTTTAAAACATACATGTTGTAAAATTTCACGTTCCTTATTTGCCTTCACAACATCATAATCTGTAATCTTTGGCTCATAAAGTATTGTACTAGCTAACTTTGGTGTTAATTTATCCCTTTTTCCAGTGAGATAATCTTTTATAATTTTTTTATGCTTTTCAATGGTTGAGTTTTGATCTTCATGCTCCAAAGCAAAAATTGACTTTGGATTACAATATGTATTATCTACCTCTGCTGGTGTTGGAGGATTGATCTGAAGCGGATTTACACTTCGGTATTTAATGTAATTTTGGAGGATATTTAGTATGTTCTCTACAGCAGTTTTGGAATATGACATTTTCTGAAAAAAAATGATTTTAATTGATGATAGAAACATACGTAAAGTTTTTCATCATTGATTTTTGATAACTCCTCCAATGATACACTCCCTGTTTGAAGCAATTCATCAAGAATACTTTTTTGGGTATTAAAACTAGTAGTACTAATTAATTTGTTAATAACTCTCGTATCAAACATTCTTTAAAAAAGAACAATGATAAATCAATTTAAATGTGATGACTTTTACTGATGAAAAGAATGAAACATTTACCATTTAAATACCAAAAAGTACGATGACATTTCATTAAAACAAATGTTATAAAACTATTTCTCACTTATTTTTCATCTACTGACTACTAACCTTCCAAAATTATATTTTTAATTTTTCTGTAAATACTTTACTAACCATACTAATCAAGATGATCAAAAAAAAGCTAAGTACTAAAATCAGCGACATATCCATGGGACATAAAAGTACTTTCATACACACTTCATGTCGCGAATACTTTTTTAATAATAAATTTGATGAGAACTGTAAAAAAAATGATGATAAAAGGAATGATGTCGTGTTAATGAATGTGAAGAAGTTAAATTCTACAACTCCTAGAAAATGTCATTTTTCAAGTAATCGGAATCAATCGCATAATGATTCAAGTATATTTAATTCCTCTATCTCCTCTACAAAAACAACAAAAAGTGATATTTGTGTAAGATTATATTTTTTCTTGATTATTTATTATTTAAAATTGTAGGGATATTGTTTAAATAACAGACAAGATCATGATATGAGGGATTGTATAAAAAAGGCAACAGGTGTTGGATCAGATTCAGGGGTAGAAAAAAAAGGAATTGCATCATCACCAGAGAAAATGGATGTCTCCTTGGGGAATTTAAACGAAACAGAGATATACGTAAAAAAAGATAAATTAATTCGATCACTTATCATTGGAATTGCAGAAGGAAATACTATGGCTGTTAAAAAATTTATCAAAGATGGCCATGTTAAAGTAGATGATCGTTGTCCACAAGATATACCAATACTATTTTATGCCATTAAATATGACCGTACAACAATACTAGAGTATATGTTAACTAAAGGCGTGGATATTTATCAAGATGGTCCAAGGGAAAGGAACATACTACACTTCACAATTAGGTACAATAAAATAAGGTCCTTCAAAATAATATACCGATACATTAGCGATTTAATTCAAAGGTGCATGAAGAAAAAAAAACTGCTAAACATTTTTAGCAAAAGAGCGAAAAACAATGTAATGAGTAAATTAACTAATCTCATAACACAAAAAGATGCTGATGGAAACACACCCCTACACCTGGCTTGTCGTCTCCCAACCTCAGATGTCCTCCAAAAACTACTAGTAATTTATTTCAAAATCATCAAAGATAGATCTGAATTGGAAGGTATATTTCAAGAGAAAAACAATGACAATGAAACAATCCTCCATGTGGCTGCTTCGTATCGCAGTGCTGAAGTTATTTATATATTATTCGAGAAAATTGAAAGTATATACTTTTCCTCGGCTCCCGAAAAAACGGAGATGATTATTAGTTCACTAAAAGAATCTCTTGTTCAGATGATTTCATGGCACAACTCGGCAGGAGAAAATTTATTATTTATTTTGTGTAAAAGTCCCTGTATCTGTGTTAAAGGTGATGAGGATTGTAAAAAAAACAAACCATCAACACTATGTATATTAAAAAATAAAAATTACGAAGTTCCATTAAATGTTGAGGATAAAAACAATTGCGAAAATTGTTTCATTTCAATAGCAACCTTCGTTAGGATAATATTAAAATACCGTTCTGAAACCTTTAACACCTTCGACAACCAAGGCCGACACCCACTGTCAGCAGCCGCAATCTACGGAAACTTATCCCTCCTAAAGCAGCTCATAGAACTAGTCAAGATAGATCCAAATATAGTTGACAAAAATAACAGAACTCCCCTCCACCATGCATCTTCACGTGGATTTATATCAATAGTTAAATATTTAACAGAAAAATGCAAAGTTAATATGTTTATCAAGGATGATCATGGTGTTACTGCCCTCCATTATGCTACAATCAAAGATTATTGTGATATCATTGAGGTCCTTTTACTGGCCAACCGGAGATGTGATATTAAAAATTCATATGGTCACACTTCATTGATGTGGGCTGTAATAAATGGGTGTTTAAAGGCGTTAGAGAAAATTATATTACTAGATCCGATACATTGTAGAAATGAATTTGACTATGATGGATTTAATGCTGTTCACTTGGCTGTTAAGTTTGGGCAGGTTAAGGCTTTTAAGATGCTAATTGAAAATGGTTGGGATATTTGTACGAGGACTTTGAATGGATTAAATGTTATTCAGGTAGCAATAAAAGCGAATAGTGTAAATATGTTGGAAATATTGTTAAATGATTATATACCCATAGAGGAATGTGATGATTTTGGGAATACTCTCCTCCACACTGCAGCATCAAATAAGAAGTATTTACCGATTTTAGATTATGTACTAAAAAGGAAAGATATAAGATCAAAGTTGTTAAATTCTGTTAATAATCAGGGTAAAACTCCAATAAATTATGCTGCCTCACTTGGGTGTACAGGAGCATTTAAATTACTTCTAATGAATGGAGCAGATGTAAATATCCAGGACGATGATGGTTGTAATGCTTTTATGAGTGCAGCAAAAAATAATATGTGGAGTATTTTAATGCTAGCATTCGATTGTAAAATTGACTACAATGCCGTAAATGAAATAGAAGGTAAAACATTGTTAGATTACGTTCTTGAAACATCAAACTATCCCGTAGCTATGTTCCTTCGCCAACAAAACAGTAAAACACTAGAGGAATTGAATGGATAAACTTCAAAGTCAATGTTACTTATAACGTATAATTTATTTCATATAATTACAGTCTCAAAACTTTTTTTTTCTCACACTTTAGACTGAAAATGATATTACTAATTATTTTTCATATCAAACCCATTTTCATATATACTTGTATTAAGTTTTATTTAAGTTGTATATCAAATTATGTATTTATATAATTTCTTTTATTTATATTTTTGTTATATAGAAGTGTTAACATATTTTATTAATGATAGATGATAATATTCTACATATTTTGCAAAAGCAACAAAAATTAAACAATTAACAGTACTCTTTGTTTTTGAAGAATGATATAAGCTTTGTTACCATATATTAAATTCATGGTTGAAACGATTATTTGAGTTTGTGTCGTAATTTTTTTGTGTATTTGGATCGGAAGCGAAAGCTCGGAATAAATCCGAATAACTGGAAGAATATTCATTATGAAGAAGGTGATTAGAAATGTCTGGTGAAAGTGAGGTTGTTGTTGGTAGCATGACGTTATCATATGATGATGCGTTACGGTTCGTTGGAAAATATATCTGGTCCTGGGTCCATCTTGTGTTAATTGTCTCCTGGTCATGATTAAAGTTTGTATCCATTTGTTCTGTTGATTGTGATGAGTATGAAGTGACTTTGTCATTGTTATTTATTTGATTTGGATTCCAGTATGTTGAGCGGTTTATTGGATATGGTCCTGGTGGAGAGATATTTGTACTATTTGGTGAGTATTGAGCTCCTTGGTTGTATGTATTACCAGGTACCGGAGAACTGGAAGGGAATTTTTCATATCCATGTTCCTGTGAAAAATATTTATTTCTACTGGAACGGGGAGTAAATGGTGATGTGGAGGTATCAAAAACACGACCATTATTTGTAAAATTATTAGTATTATAATTGTAAAGGTTTAAATTTCTTTCATGACTATTGACACTAGAAATTCTTTTTGGTTTTATTATTTCTTTTTTGGAAGGTGTTGTAATTTTGGGGCGTATTGAAGGGGAGGGAAGGAAATTTATTTTACGTGGAGGTAAAGGTTGTAATTTGGGCATCTGGTCACGTATCTCAATTTTATATTTACCAATTTGTGATAAGCACTTCCCATCTTCAATTTCTTTATAGTAATTTTCATATGTTGTTGTCCATGTTTTTATGTCTTCTTCTAATTTGTTAATATACTCGTCTAGATCATTAATGTTAGATTGTATCGTGTTGGGTGAGGTATAATCTTGAGAAAGTGAATATTCTACCCATTTCTCACGTTCTCTCTGAGCTTCACCAATTAAAATTTCGATATCTTTAATACCACATTGAAGATTTTTTTCTAAAAACATGATCTCAGCACGTTTACAACGTTCCTGGAGGCGTTTACTTTCTTTTTCTGAATTGTTTTTAAGAGTAGTTATATTTTCATTGGCTCTTTTGAGTTCCTGTTTTTTTTCTTCAAGTCTTTTTTCGATATGCCTATTGGCTTCTTTGGAATTTTCTAGTTTTTTAGTTAAATTTTTTTTAACATCGTTAATAGCTTGTTTTAATTTTTCGTTTTCGCTGACAATCGCAGAACAAGTTGCAATATCCGTTCTTGCTCTGACTAGCTCGTCTTTTGTCAACTTTAATTCTTTTTCTAGTTCTTCATTTTGCATTTTACTCATGTTTTCTTTTTTATTATCATGTGCCCGGAGTTCTGCACATCTTCTTTCCCAATTTTTTAGTTCTTGGGTGGCAAACTCTTTGTATGCAATTAATTGCCTATTTTCATCCTCCAAATCTAGCATTCGTCTTTTCATATTTTTAGCAAATTCAAAAAAATCGCATATAGTTAAATCCTCTCCTTCAAAAGTTATATCAACAGTATCAACAACCATCTCGAAAAATCTTAACCATCTTTGGGTGACTTCAGCTGTTAATTTAACAAAATGGACCGGTACAATACAAAATTCTTTTGAGCTAAAAATCTTTTGTCTTATCTTATCAAGACAAAATGGAAGTGGATCTCTAGCTGGATGATATTCTAGCTTCTCGTCTTCAAATAAAGGTAATTCACACAATGAAAACAATTCATGTTCCTCCATTTGAGCGATAGATTCATACTGACAATGATAGGCTTCATTAATAACTTCGTTCGACATTTTAAAAGACATGTTTTTCAGAAAATTCTCAGCGTCTTGGCAAATCTTGACACAAGTCATGAAACAATAAGGAACCAGTAATTGAGCTTCTTCAATTGTTATCTTTCTAGTGTCAATAGCACCAGTTCTGGCATCATCAATTAATTTCTCTATAAATTGGTATATTTTGCCTTCACTGTCTAGTGCCTCAGATGAAATGTTAAATTTATGGTTTTCTCCATATACCTGAACAATATTTAAGATATTTTTCAATAACATCGGCATATATGCATTCATTTCAGTTATGTTGGCAGCAAAAATTCTAAAATCATTTTGTGTTTTGCAAAAATTTGTCTCCGCATCGGTATTTAGAATCTTACTACATACATCTTCAGCAGTGGCGAAAAATTTCTCAATTTCCGAATCTGATTTAATTACTCTTAAGATACTTTGCATTTTTGTATATTTTATAAACTCGCTATAATTTTTTTCAGGAAATGGAGGATTAATATCTCTTAATTTGTCTAAAAAGTTATTTAATTTAGAAAGTTCATAAAAATTAAATTGAGATAGGGTACCTTTTTTTATAGAAACAAGTGATTTATTTGATAAATCATTATCTTTTACGGAACTTTCAGCCATCATTTTGTATTGTGGAATACTTTTATGTGAGTTAAGGCACAGGATCTCTTTAGTCGGTTTATATGTACCGTCATCTTCATCTTCAAATATTATTTCATCAATAATTCCACAATCAACTAAAAATAGTATATTTAATTTATATAATAAAACTTTGCATACATACCACTGGATACATCACTATCATCATTGTCGCATTCTGTTAAAATACTTTCACCAACGTCGTTACAGTATGTTACTAAATCAGTTTCATCAAATAAATTCATATCTTTATATAAACACGGGCCTAAAATAAATATCGACAAATACACATCAAAAAATGATAAAAAAAAACCTACAGTAATATTGTCGTAAATGTACTTTGTCAACATCCTTTTGCCGTTGCATGAAATAATAGTAAAATACCTGTTTTCTTGGCTTATAAAAAAGCTTATTTTTAATAATATTATATTCATTAAGACAACGACTACAACTTTTATGCTCTAAAGCAGTTTTACCAACACATGAACACCGAGCACGCCGGTACTTGACAACCAGAATATCTTCGCTCTGTTTTTTTGATTTCCCATCAACAACAATCTTCCCCGATGGTGGACCTCCAGTTCTCCTTGCAAAACCCACACATTTCTGATTACTATCTTCAGTTTTTTTCTTAACATCATCAATCTTCTCTTTATCATTACTCTTAGGTGAAGTTTTCACCTTATTACTACCTGATTTTTGACCATTCTTTTTATTTCCTTTCTTCCCATCTGCAGAAATAATTGCCTTCTTCAATTGCATCGGAGTTTTCATTACTTTTTCCTTCACATTAGGATCTTTAGTCTCCAATTTCTGTATACATTCGGCTATCTTTCGTTTATTTAATAAATCAATCCGATCTTGAAATTCTTTCATTCGTTTCAAACATTTACCCTTGCACAGATTCATAGCTTTATCTGCCATCTCTAAAGCCTTATCAATATCACCCCTAGATTCCTGAAAGTCAATTATTTTTTCATATTTATCCACTTCTTTTAAAAAATCCTCTTTAGTTCGAAGATTCCTGGGTTTCTGTGGATCAACAATAGCTTCAACAATTATTGTATCATTTATACAAAAACCATTTTTTGGATCAAATAATGTATCCAATTTCATATAACAAGAATATCCCCAATCATTTTGTGAAACCGTATAATCATGACTCGTCTTCCTAGCGTCTCTTTTATCTTTATCAGTTAGACAACGTATAGATAATTCGCAATTCGCAGACACAACCCATTTATCGTCATATGAATTAGGCAGGCATTGAACAAAAAATCCAAAACAACTGTCGTGCTTATCAGAATGACTTTTCGTAGCTTTAAACATCGTTAAAATTCTCCTGTAACGACGATGAAATTATTTTAAAATGAAAAAAGAACAACTTACCAATAAGACCCATTTATCCATTTTGGAGGACTTCTCAAATTTTCTTTTAATTTACTAACTTTATTTATAACAAAACGTATAGTATTATCGCATATAACTTCATTTGAACAACTAGGCTCCACAATTTCCACATCTGGAATTGCGACTGGAGAACTTTCAACATAATCACCGTTTTCAGTAGATAAAAAAGACTCTGGGCTTGAAAATATCTCTGATCTCCCAGATTCTGAGTCACTTTTATCGCATACAATATTTTCTTCATTGTTTTTAGAATTTTGAAAAAACTCTCCTTTGGGAGATTTATAACGTTCCACTTGTTGAGTAGATTTTACTTTATATTCAAATTGATTTGCTTCTTTAATAGTACCTTTATCTCTATTGTTAATTCTCGGAGGATTATGCATAAAAACATTGGTAAAATCTCTGACTAATTCTTCATTCTTTTTAATATTCAATGGATTTGTATTATGAAGAACTTTATGAAATGCCATCTTAGCTTCAACTAAATTAGCCAGCTCCTTTTGGCGGACGTCATAATAGTGTGATGATTCATTTTGTGATTTACCATTTGTTTTGATGCATTCCACATCGGAAGATGATCCAGGTGTAATATTAGAATTATATTGCTTTTCATCTTCTTTTTGTATATTCATATTATGTTCAATAATTGTATTTTTGAGCGAATGAAGCTTAGAAGTACAATCGCTAAGATTTTCGGATAAGGATGAATTTATAAAATTTGAATCGGTTAAAATCTCCGTTTCAAAACTTTTATCCATACAACTACTCTTCTCCAGTTTAAATTTTAATGTTTTCTGAAACGAGAAAAAAAAAATTTTAAAAATAAGCACGTGTATGTTAAAATATTACAGATATTTATATCATGAAGCGATGGAAAATACATAGTATGTAAAATATTCTTCACGGGAGAGAATGATGAATTTAATATGTCTATCGTAATCATTTTACGTAATTTTAATTGAAAAATTGTTATAAAATAAAAGAGAACATGTTCACACTGGGTGGAAGTCAATCAATGCCAGCAAATAATCACCATTACTCTATGCTATCTAACAAAATTCAATAGGACCTCTGTCCTTACAATTTCATAAAAGTGTATATATTTCGCTCTAGTGGTGCTTTAACAAAGTAATCTTATCATTTATTTTAACTATTAAAAACTTTTTTATCCGAATCAATTATACTATAACCTAAACAGGAAATCTTAATATTAAATAAATTAATCGTACTAAAATTAATAAAAACAAGTAAGTTACTTCATATCTAGGTAATATCAAACATCTCTTAAAAAACTGTACATTAGTTCTTAGAAAAATAGCATACTTAAATAAACCCAGTATGTTATGTAGTAAAATATTATAGATTCATCTAACATGTTCACCTTTAACATCTATTTCATCTTTAAAATTACTAGAATAAATAAATTTCTAACAAATAATCATTAATTGTAATTAAAAAATATCTGTTTTTTAGGTAGAAAAAAGTTTTCAATATAACAAATGGTAGGAAATTAGGTATATTTCTTCTTATTCTTTACAATTTTTATAAACAATCCCTACTTTTTGGAACCAATTTTTATCAACAACATATCGTTAGATCATGTGTATAATATATTGATGATCACACATTGCCATTACATATAATATTATACAAACAAACCTGAAAATAATATAATTTGCAGATATTCAATTGAATAAACAAATTGTTAAAAAAAATCAGTAAACATGGTCTGTTAATTACGTTAACAATAACATAAAAAAAGTACACAATAAATAATGAGAATTAAAAAAAAAGACGAGATTACTTAGAAATGTATATTTCATACATTGCCTGGGTTACAAAACTTTCAAGGGAAAATATTGGTTTCGATCCAGTTATACATCTTCCTTCACTCTCCAAAGCCATGTCCCATATAATTGGATGGAGTTTCTCTGATATTAAAGGAGTTAATTGATTAACAAGTGTTCTATATATTGTTGCGGGATCAATACACCTTTCTAACAATTCACAAAACTTCTTTCTACATTCAAGAATTCTATAAATAAGATTTATAAGATTAATAATTATATTATTCATAACTTACCCTGATTTACCCTGACGGGTAGCAATTATATTTGCAATATCACTAACAATTTGTATATAACTTTGCGGTACGACTTCATTTTCACCTTTCTGTTGTATCAAAGTTTGGAGTGTAATTAAAGCTCTACGCATATTTCCATTACCTCTTTTTACGCATAATTCAATATGTTCATCCTTAATGCAACATGCTGTTCTATCTTTTTTTACTACTTCACATAAAGCTTCACGTATTTCAGAATCGGTTGGTGATGGAACTCTTATTGTTAAACACCTACTTTTTAAAGGATCAATGATTCTCCCTAAACAATCAACACACATAATAATACGACAATTATGACTATATTTCTCCATTGTCCTACGTAATGCATGTTGTGCATCTTTACTTAGATTTTCGGCCTCAAATATTACGACAACTTTGAATGATTTCTGTTTAGTCTCATTCAATTGTTTACTTTGTGCCATTTCTTTAATAACATTTTGTATTATCAATTTATCAGATGATCCAAGACCACTATAAACAAAATATAATATATTTATTTGGAGAGGTAAAATTCCACAACAAACCTAGCCGTTAATTCAATATGACAATTTGATGATAGAATACTATAACTGATCTTTTTACTTGATGACTGTACAGCACATTCACGTTTCTCAATTTTAACAGTTGATACACCATCTCCATAGATACCTTTTAGTAAAGCTCTGATTCTTGTTCTTCTCCCACCACCGGTTGGTCCATAAAATAAAAGATGACCAAAATCTTGTCCTTCAACAATATTATGGAGAGTCTGATTTAACTCCTTGTGGAATGATAATTGTAACAGTTTCGTAGAACGTTTTATTGTAGGAAATACACCTAATGTTGTCATTTGTGGAAATTAATAATTTACAAAGAAAAATGTATTGTTTTTAACGGTCAGTAGGAGCGCCTGACAAATTCTATCTTGCAACGTCGACATTGGAATTTTGTTCGTTACATTCGTATTGAGAGTTGATTAAACAATCTTTATTTTCGATCTAAAGTTTTATATTCCTTCAGTTTTGTGGAGAGATATGGCGACTAAGGTTGTTAAGAGTAAAAAAAAGGATATTGTTAAAGTTATTCATGGTACTTTGTTAAAAACTAATATTAGGTAAATTTTTATCATTCCTTGATATTATATTTGTGATTTAAAAATGTAGAGCTCAATGTGCATCAGCAGCTCCACCACTAGGGCCAATGCTTGGACAGCGTGGTTTGAATGTTGCCAATTTTTGCAAAGATTTCAATAAAGAAACAAGTCATATTGTATCTGGTGCTATTCTGCCAACAAGAATTTCAATAAACCCTGACAGAAGTTACGATTTAGAGATTTGTTCTCCAGCAACAACATGGTTACTTAAAAAAGCTGCTGGTATTGAGAGAGGTAAATCAACAAATGATGAAATTGTTGGAATGTTATCTGTTAAGCATATTTATGAAATTGCCCTAGTAAAGAGTAAAGACAAAGTAATGGTGGGTGTACCCCTAGAAGACATATGTAGAAAACTTATTCTCACATGCCGTTCCCTTGGTATTAAAGTACAGAAAGAAGATTTAAATCCAGAAGAATTGAAGAGGTTCTTGGATCAAAGGAAGGAAACCGTTACAGCCCAATTACAGGAGTTAGCAGATAAGAAGGCCGCTAAATTGTTGAGAACCACATAGTTGTTGTTTTTTATATTAAAGTTATTTTAGTGTCAATTCTTTTAATAAAAGTATAGGAATTTTATAGTATAACATGATATATTCCATTGTCTAATTAGTATTTTTATTCATATATAAGAAATTTATTGCTGTGGAAATTTAAATCATAAGGTTAGTAAATGGAAAGTGTTAATTTTACGATTGTTAACATTAGTAAAAATATATATTTCGTTCTCATTTTATTTTTTTCTTACAAAATGAGTGATAAAGTCAGACATTTCATCAACTAATTGAGGTTTATTTTTTGTAATGGAAATTGGGTGTATTTATGAATGGTACAGATCTACTATCGGGTATGTTTCGATCTCATTTAAAAATTATAATATTAGAACTTTGAAAGTTATTAAAGACAAACTTGATATGTTGAGAAACGTGAACGTTTCATTTAAATAAACCGAGAATAGCAAAAATACAGAGGGTTTTTATTAACGAAAGGTGTGTTGAATAAATGTTAAAAACGTAACATCTATCCCTTATATAGACAAAACAATTGGTTATGAAAATAAGAAGGTTTAAAGATTGTAAACTTGGCAGATTCTTTTGTTATATAATTAAATAAATATGTTAGTAAATAAAATTATATTAAATTGTTAAAATTGTTATATTTTTCCTTTTTTTTGTTATAAGAATATTGTTATTAATTTATTTAGAAAGTATCGCTATTTAAAAAGTATCTTAGCCAAATTAGAATTGTTAAAAACGTCATATCGTTCCCTGAAATATTAAAACAGTGGAGATATCGTCTTGTTGGGTAAATTATGTTTGATGTTTTTAATTCCAGGTAATGGAAAAGTCGAAACAGTTTATACAATTAGAAATCTTGAATAAAAACTAATTGTTAAAAACGTCCTATCGTTCCCTGAAATATCAACACAGTGGAGATCTCGTCATGCTGTCTATACTCGGTGCGCCGTTTTTAAATCACATAGATGATTTTAAACTTTCAATGGAAAATTATAATATAATAAATTTAAACAACAAATTTTTCAACATCTGTATGATTATAATGTTTTATTATTTTTTTGTCCTTACCATTTATAATAAACAATAGAAACATTTGATTTTTTAATAATATATTATTTAATCCCACAAATACTTTTAACACATTTTTAGATGATATCACACAATAATTAATAATAAGAGAAAATTATAAAAATAACTTATCAACTCATTGAAATTATAACTAACACTAATTTTAAAGTTAATGAAAATATATTTTTTATAATAATTAACTGTATAATTTTGTTTTATGTTACTTAACGTTATTTATGCTTATTATGTAATTCTTAGTGATATAAACGAAATGCTAATTATAAACCCAGCTATTTATACTCTAATGTATTTATATTAAATTCTCGTTATTACTATTAATAAGGACAGTACTTCAGATATTACATATGGATAATACTTTTAAGCGATTTTTTAAACTCATTTAAAACTCTATATACTTTACATTGATTTAATAAATTTATAAAACAATACTTAGATTTTATTTAATAAATTTGCCAATATTAATGGTTATTAAATTAAATTAATGACAATTTTTTATTATTATACTTTAGTGCTTAATTATTAAAATTATAAATCAAATTAAAAACCTTGATTTATATAAAAAAAACTATCTTTATATTACAACCAATAAACTTATATTTCTTGATTCGATTACCTTTAACAATAAAATAGAATAAAGAAATATAAAAATTAAAAACATTTATTAAATCACAATATTTTAAACAATTATTTATTTAAAACATTATAAAAACAATAGTAATTATTAAACATCAATTATATAATCAGTTTGGATATTTTCATTATCAGGATTTAACAACGGCGCACCGAGTATAGACAGCATGACGAGATCTCCACTGTGTTGATATTTCAGGGAACGATAGGACGTTTTTAACAATTAGTTTTTATTCAAGATTTCTAATTGTATAAACTGTTTCGACTTTTCCATTACCTGGAATTAAAAACATCAAACATAATTTACCCAACAAGACGATATCTCCACTGTTTTAATATTTCAGGGAACGATATGACGTTTTTAACAATTCTAATTTGGCTAAGATACTTTTTAAATAGCGATACTTTCTAAATAAATTAATAACAATATTCTTATAACAAAAAAAAGGAAAAATATAACAATTTTAACAATTTAATATAATTTTATTTACTAACATATTTATTTAATTATATAACAAAAGAATCTGCCAAGTTTACAATCTTTAAACCTTCTTATTTTCATAACCAATTGTTTTGTCTATATAAGGGATAGATGTTACGTTTTTAACATTTATTCAACACACCTTTCGTTAATAAAAACCCTCTGTATTTTTGCTATTCTCGGTTTATTTAAATGAAACGTTCACGTTTCTCAACATATCAAGTTTGTCTTTAATAACTTTCAAAGTTCTAATATTATAATTTTTAAATGAGATCGAAACATACCCGATAGTAGATCTGAACGTAACCCAGCTAAATATTATGACTTCGAAAAATTATTTCTCCTGTTTATGACATACCCGATAGTAGATCCTGAACATACCCCAGCTAAATAAAATACCTGTGAAAAATTTTCAGTTTTTTACCACTGTATCTTACATTATTATGTTAAATTAATAAAATACAAAATATGCAAATATATATTATTGTTTCCCTGTTTCAAACAATAACTCGATAGTAAGTGATGAACGTAACCCAGCTAAGAATAACTTTATAATGAATTCTTGTAATTTAGAAAATATAAAAAATGATTATTATTACTTTTTTTTAATATTATAAACTAACATTACTTTATATTATAAGAAAATTACAGATCTGTTTATAATGTCATGAAAATTATTTTAAAATTTCACTGACAATGTTAATATATATCTTTTCTAGTTTACATATTACAGTATGACATGTAGAAAAGTAATGTTCATATTATATTTGTATTACACATTTGTTATTTGAAAAGTTACCGTTATACTTTCATCTTATATAGAATTCTAAAAATATCCATACATTATATCAAGATAATACAAAAAAGATATATTACCATTGTGCTATAGAACATTCTAGAATATAAGTTTAAAAAATCTTTTTGGAATAAAGTAAAAAAAAATTATGGAATATTCTTTTAACCCATTCATTTATTGACTATCAAATGTAACCTTTTTATTATTTTTCAATATGATTTTGTCATATTAAAATGTCTATTTTCAAATATTGAAATTAACTCCTAACACTACAGTTCTGTTTATTTTACGAGGTTCAGCGTAAAATTATTGTATGTGATTTATTTGTACTAATATAATTGACAACTAATAAATATCTAATTTTAGGGTTTCTTTTATTGAATATATTAGTATATTTAAATAAATATTGGATTTAAATGGATACAGACATGTCTGATGGCAATTCTACTCCTGATACCATATTTGAGGATAACACTCATATCAATATGTAAGATAACTTCTAAAATTTTGATTTATATTTATAGACAACCAAATGAAGAGACAAATCAAGATTCAAGGACTCCATCTACTATGACTGCAGCATTTACACAAAATACAGATGACCATCCACCAAATGTTAAAAGGTAAGTGTATTTTATTAAAAGTAATTATTACAATGTTTAGACAAAGACTCACTAATTTTACCGACAATTTAAATGATTACAAAAACAATGAAAATAACGCATTAATCGATGAAGAGTAAGTGATTTATATTATAACATTATATATATTTTTAACAGTTACTTATATAATTCTGATGGTTATTGTGAAGCTGATACAGAAATACCTGCTGATATTCGAAATAACGAACATGTCAATTTGACTGCTTCAAATTTTGATTTCAATAACATATTGTTCAGAGATATAGGAATATCACAAAATGAACAACAACAAAATAATATCTTAGCATCTGATAATATTTTTACAGAAGTCAATAATACAGATCTGAGTGATGCAGAGGAACAAATAGATACTATGATAGATACCATAAACCAACTTGAATCTAAAAATATAAAAATGAAAAAACGGAAAAGTGGCGATGCAAGTTTAATGCTAATTGATCATTGGGACTCCATACTATTACATAATTACGATTATAAAACGATATACTTAAAAACTCTATAGAAATATTAAAATTACCCACTGATGAAATCAAACTTGATAGTCAATTACGTGGATTAACGAGATTCAGAGACGCCAATTATAAACTTGTATGGCCTAATACATTAAAATTAGCTTCACAATTAGGTATGAATTTTATAACCGATAAAGTTATTAGATTTAACAGTACAGACACTGATTACGATGAAAACGACATAGAATATTGTAGGAGATTAGTTGGAGGTTATAAGTATCATTTCTATCAATACGGATCTGATGTCAAAGGTTTCTACAGCTTTAACAAAGTATTTACTGTAGCTTTTCATATTTTTCATTCTACAGAACAATATGATGAAACAAAAAACTATAAATTTGACGACTACTTAAAAGAACTCTCAGATAAACAAGAGGAAACAAAAAAACAAGAAGACTTGAGATATAGAATTAGTAAAAACCTGTTCACTTCGTTATATGAAAATAAAGCATTACGTGGTGACATTCAACCCACAAATACATTGATCACGAATACTGAAAACGGCAATATAACGACATTTGATCCAATTAGTAAAAACAGAGAAATGATAAGAGAACTAGAAAACGGGTATAATTTTGACGCAAGCGAAAGAGATCCAATAGAAAACGTATATTACAATGTTGGAAGTTTAGCAAGGATTTGTGATTCAAACTGCAAATTGATGACATTTGAGTTCATAGAGAACCTATTTACAATCATTATAGCATTTCAGCACCCAACCAATAAAGTAAGAACTTTATTTTCTATTCGTAAATACATTATGAATATAAATTTTATGGAAGATTTGACAGATTACATGCACTGTTATAGTCGATTGAGAGGTTTTCATAGAAGACTAACGGAAATATTAAGTCAAATGGAATGGATTGAACAAGTAAATCGTCGTTACAACGACTCATCACTTAATGACTATTCAAAATTTAATATAACTTTACGAAGACAACTGGTTACACAAAGTTATACACACAGTTCAAATGAAATAAATTTCTTACACAATATGGACGCCATTATTAGACTTCGTAATGATTATAGAAAATTTGATTTTTCAATATGTACATTATGTGAATGGTTATTAAATAATGAGCAAATAAGCAGGTTACAAAATAAAGGAGAAGTATATAACAGATTAAGACGGTTTTTTCCTTTGAGTCAGGTAAATGGGATACCAGTAAACTCGTTACAACAACGACTCCATAATCATTCGCGAATTGGTCGTTTTGAACTGTGACCTTTGCTATTCAAAAAAAATTAAGTGAGGAAAATTAGGGAAAATGCGCGTGGAATAATGTTTATAGATGGTAAAAAATTTTGTACAATTGTTTTTTGTGTAATTATTTTGTTTATTATTTTCCATTAAATGATAATTTTCTTTGATTATAGAAAGCCAGAAATAGAAAATATTTTATTTTCAATGAGAACTAAAATCAATTTCTTATCTGATCCTAATTCTAAAGAGTATGTTTTTGTTAAGAATCTTATTTTCAAATATGGTATATCAATATCTACCAATAAAATTAAAGAAATTCTTATGGAGAATAATTTTCATTTTCCTGGAGATACAACTTTGAAAAAGACTATAAAGGTTTTGAAAGAAACAATGGTGAGAGAAAAAAATGAATTCGAAATTAAGGAAATAAAGTATGTTATCCAAATTCCTCTTTTATTTTATTATTAAATAATATATTAAATTATATGTGCAAATTCGTTAATACATTAAGTAATATATATATTAAGTACTATATGCAAATATTCTTAATATACACATAGTACCATTAATTTAAAGAGAGCTAGTAGGTTGAGAGAGGCAAAGGTCAAAGTACCAAAACGACCAATTCGCGAATGATAATTATGTCACAACAACATCTACGTAAAACACAACCAGATCACAGAAATTTATTAAATAATTACAGTTGTGATAGTTGCAGCAATTTTGCAAGAAAAACTAAAAAAGAATATCCAAATCCACCACCAAAAGCATCTTTGGTTAACATGCTGTACTTTGATGTAGTGCCAGATGAATTGAAGAATTTAAATTATATTGAAAAACTGTTAATTTCCAAAACATGGTGTGTACAAAGTATCATTTCAATTACCAAAATAATAGGCAAGCATTCAAATATTAGAGCAGTTAAAGGGTATGCGATTTGTTTTGCCATAGATAATATTAAAAGTTTTGTAGAAATGACCAAACCAGGTACAAGAAAAATAATAGTTCAAAATACAACGAAAGCTGGTTTTAAATATAACAACTTAGTAGATGTAATGAAGATTTACAAAGCTTTAAAGTGGTTGAAAGAACATAATGAATTTTACAGTTCTGATCTCCTACCTGATATGACCAACATATCAGAGAAAACTAGTTTTTGCTCACATATTGAAAATCAATTTATATTTCACAATGACATTAAAACAACTGGTGGTAATGTGATATTAGAACATGTAGGCTATATTAAAGAACAAGACTACATTCCTTATATTTTCCAAGATGGGACATCATCTGGAGTAAAGGGGGATATAGCTGCATTATTTGATCTAAAATATGCCAGAGGTAACAAAGGGAGATTAACGGATATGCATTCAGTAGTAACAGCATTTCCATGGATTTATCCTTATGGAAGATTTTCGGCATACTGTGGAGGAACGAATAACTAAAATTACACCTGCTTACTATTTAAAATGTGTTTGTAGAAGAGCCGATAGAAAAGCTGTTAAGGATCCGCAGTTTGTGTTTGCATTAGAAAAAACAGAACAAGAACAAGAAGGTTACCGAAATATTCAAACAAGTCTCCGATTTAAAGGTGGTAAGGCATTTAGAAAAGAAGATTTGGGATTTCTAGCCAACAGAGGCAAACTTTTGTCTGCATTCAGTTCAAATAGATTATCTGATGCCTATTGGAAAAAAATTACAAACAAATTGATGGTGATAGAAACTTTCATAGAACCTGCAACTTGGTTTATGACTTTGAATCCAGCACCAACCGACTGGCCAGAGGTTACAGATCTGTATAGAAAATATTATGATCCAGATTATGGGGCACCTTTTAAATTGGATAATGAAATAGCTAAAGACCCTTTTATATTTAATCAGTTTTTTCGAAAAAGAGTAAAATTACTTTTAAATGAATTATGTGATAATCCTTCAATATTGGGTACGGTGGTATATTATTATTATAAAATACAATACCAACAGAGAGGGCCTCCACATTGTCATTTTTTGTTATGGACAGAAGATGGGATGAACTTGGATTTATCTAATGATGGAGCAATTAGAGAATTCCTAGATAAATATGTCACCTGCTCTCTATACAAAAATAATGAAGAATTACATAATATAGTTAAGAAGTTTCAAACTCATACATGTCTTTCTATGTATTGTCTAAAGACAAAATTGAAACCCATACCTCCACATAAACTCAAGACTCCGCCAAGTGAACTTAAAAAGAGAGACAAAACTTACAAATTTGTAAAATGCCGTTTCGGATATCCAAAAAAACCTCGTAGTGAAACAACTATATTTAGAATGAACGCATCTCTTGAAGCTATAATGGAAATAAGTAATAGACCACAAAAAGCTTATGAATTAAGAAGAGATGTGGGTGAGGAAAACATAAATCCATACAATCCTACAATCGCGATGATATTTCAATCGAATACTGATCTGACATTTAATGGTTTACAAATAACTGCAGCTGGAGCTTTAAATTATGCGGCTAAATATGTTTCGAAAAGTACACTTTCTAATAACGAGGAAATAAATAAATTAATGAGAGAGCTAGCTTTTTCTAAGGACAATGACATATCTACAATGCTATTTAAATTAGCGTACAGTTTACATTTAAGACCACAGCCATATACGGAAGTCATAGATGCTGCGATAGGAAACAAAACTCATGATACCTCAATAAATGTATATTACTGTACAACCGAAACTATTGAGAACAGAACTAGAATGACTGCAGCTTTACGAGATAAGAATGGCGAAATTGTTGGATTAGAAACAAAAGAAAATATATATGATAATTACTACATAAATAGACCTACAGTTTTGGAAAAATCATGCTTATTTCAAATATTGGCTAATTTTATTTGTACAAGTATAGATAAAATTAAGGCATCTGCAAAATTTGATATCATAGACTTCGAACAATCTTTTGAATCACAATCTCACATTATCCAAACAGATGAGGAAATAGAAGAACGTAACATATATTACTTCATTACAAAAAATTCAAATAAAAGACATATATCTTCACCGTGCTTTCAACATAATTCAAAAATTTATTATCCTATTAAAAATTATGAAGTCTGTTTAAGTCCTGTTAAAATGAGACTACTGAATTTTTTTCACGGATTAAAAATATTGGAATCTAATACAGAAGAAGACGATGAGGAAGACTTATACAGGAGATATTGTCTATTATTTGTACCTTACAGATCTGAACTATATTCTGAATCTTCTAAAGTAAGATTTACTAATTACATGACAAACCTAAAACAAACACATCCTGAATCTGTAAAAGACATTGAAATTCTAATAAATTGTGCTAATAGCTATATTAAAAAGCAAGTTTTACAAAACGACTTTAGAGAATACAAAAAGGAAACTGAAAAAAGACTTCGACAATTATTAAATGAGGAAGGAGGAAACGTAGAGGAACTTGGAGTTTATGAAGACGATGATATTGACTTATTAAAAGACGTGAAAAATACAGATGAAATTATAAACAATATTTGCTCGTTAAACGTTCAACAAAGACGTATTTTTGATAGAATATACGATTCCATTTCAAATGAAATAACTAACAAATCACCAGAGAGATGTAGAATATTGGTAGACGGACCAGGTGGTACAGGAAAAAGTTATTTAATTAAATCTATAAGTGAGGCTGTAACTTATTTATGCAGAACTTCCTTAAATGATTTAGAACGAACTTATCCAAATGTCTTACTATGCGGACCTACTGGGATGTCAGCTAATCAAATTAAAGGAAAAACAGCACATACCCTATTTGGTATACCATGTAATGCAAACTTTAGATACATTAGATACACTGAACTGTCATCTGGAAAATTAACTAAACTATCGGAATCTTTGAAACATGTCAAACTTCTGATAATGGATGAAATTAGTATGATACCAAATGAAATACTATATATGATAAATTTAAGATTAAATGAAGCAAAACACTCCGTCAACCGTCTATTTGGAGACATTAACGTACTAATGTTAGGAGACATGATGCAATTACCACCTGTATCCAATCATTCTAATAGACCAATGTTTTATAAGGAAATTGATATAGGCAAATTTAATAAAATGTTTGGTCCAACTTTAGGAACACGATCTGCTTTTATAAATTTCGAATTTATACCTTTAACCGAAAATGTAAGACAACAAAATGATCCAGATTTTGGGGATGTTTTAAATTCAATACGAATGGGAGGCATTACTGATAAAGCTAGATACTTATTAAACGAAAGGATTACAGATAAAACATTATTTGAAACATATTTGGAATGTGAAAATAATTATGGCGATTGTGTTATTATTAGCCCGAATAACAAAACAGTAGACGAAACTAATGAACATATAATCAGATCTATTGCGGCGGAAAAAAATTACACTGTTTATGAAATATCATGCAAAGACAGTTTAGCAGTCAAAAATAAGTTAAATAGAAGAATTTATTTAAAGAAGGAGGCAAAGTATTCTCGTGAAGCAATTACAGATATATCATTGCAAGAATTAGAATCATGTTTGACAGTATTTGAAAAAAAATCAAACAGAAAAGAAAAAGGATTGCCAACTACTTTATACATTTGTAACAGTTCAAGAGTAATGTTAACTAGAAACAAAAATGTTAGAAAAGGATTATGTAACGGAGCCAGAGGTCACGTTGTAGGATTTAAACATACTTCAAATATAGGTAACTCTACAAAACTTTCAGCACTTGATTTAACCGGTATTACTATTAAGTTTGACAACTGCGATGAACTTGTAGATATCAAACCTTCACACCATAGATATGTAGAAGGAAAAATCTTAATCAAACGTATTCAATTCCCTTTACAGATCTGTTATAGTATGACAGTTCACAAATGTCAAGGACTTACATTACCCAGTGCAATTATTAATTTTCCATCAAGCAAACATGAAAAAATTAATGAAACACCTGGTTTACTATATGTAGCTCTTTCAAGAGTAAGAACATCAAACTCGTTATTTATTTACGAACTGAATTATGATAGATATAACAATGCTAATATGGAAAACAAGGAACAAATAGAAAAAATGCAGCGTCAAATAGGTATGAATACCACTGAAGAAATATCAAAACAAATTGTTAACAGTCATATAACATCTGATAATGAACTATATGATGACGAATACGAAAATTTATATTAATCAATTATGTCAATCTTAACATATTACATTGTCCATACAACCTTTATTATAAATAAATAATTAAATCATATACATTTTATTATGCATATCTTACCTACATTAATCAATTATTTCTACATAAAAAATTAATTAATACATTTTTGAACATTTTTCCATAGTCTAACTTCAATCTTAATCTTAACAACAAATAAAAAATTTTAATTCTATTTATGTCATTACAAATTTTATTAAATTACTTTTAAAATCATTCACCTACTACTTATATCCACATTTATTAAAATGTACCAATCATTTTTATATGTATTAGATGAATAAACACTAATGTAAATTTGGCATTTTTAGTAAACATTTAAAATATTATTTAATTACCGATCTAAACATCTCAAAATTCTTGCAATTAAACACAAAATTTTTTATTGAGAATTACATTTACTATAATAACAGTAAATTTTATATATATTACCAACAAAATAAGCTTTCTTAGAACTTTAATTATAATTTACATCCACAGTTATCATAAATATATTTTTAACCATGAATTTATTTCTAACAATGATTGGTATATATAAAATTTTCACTAAATTTATAATACATTATATTGATACACTTCTAACATTTTCCATAAAATTAACTAAGTAAAAATTTAAATATAAACAAAATAAAATCCAACTACGTTTTTATATACTTTTATTAAAAATAAACTCAATAATCGTTTTAAACAAGAAAAATTATGCGTCTTCATAGTTACCAATCATTTTCTTGTCCTCAATGTATTTATTGGTTTCAGCTAAGAACTTAGTGTACAATTTCAGATTTGGAAGCTTAATGTCTTCAATTGTTCTATTTAGATATATCTTTTCAGGAGTGTCATTGTCAGAGAGTCTTATTTTAATAAACAATAACATCTCTTTAAGAGGATCAATAATATCATGTATAGCATTAGTTTGCCCATTATCATAAAGTTTACTAAGCTTTGTTTCAGAAATATTTAGAAATTTACTAATCTTATTGAAGAATAGAGTTGCATTATCAAGACGTCCAGTATCGTCTAATAGTACAATCTTAGCATAAACATTTGTTAATGCTTCTGGCTTATCTTTTGGAACATGGTAAAATTTCTTTCCCCATCTACATATACGATAAAATCCATTTATAACTTGAGGCTCAATTCTATATTCAAGTTTTTTAGTAACAAGTCCGTGTATTGTATACAATTTGTTAAATATTTCCTCCTCAGTATCAATTTTCTTTAGGACTGGTAAAACCAAATCTTCAATATTAAACTTGTCCGTTTTTTCATTCAACTTTTTTAAAACAAATTCGGGAAAATTATAAAAACATGTGGATACAGATGAGGACAAAGAATGAAATTTCTTGTTAATATATATGACATTTACATTTCTAATGGCAATTGATTTCCCTATATCCTTATCATCAAATTTGAAGCACTTGTAACCAAAAAGACTTACTGCTACAACATCTTTCTTATCATCAACAAAGAATATGTGTCTCATAACAGAGGATTTTGAAGTATCATTAAGAACAAATGGAGATGGTTTATCAATAGCAATTATGGTTCCAATAATATTGACATCTCGTTCACCACCATTCTTGACTTCACTGAATTTCGAATACTGAAACTTAGGGTTGACATATAAAAATCCATTAACCTTATTGATTAATTTAAACTTAACTTCATTTGAATTGAGTACGATTTCTATATCAAGATTAGTTTTATAACCAAACTCTTTATTTTTTGATGACAATTCCGCAACATTAACATTAACCAAATAAAAATGTTCAAGTAATAAATTATCATAAACATTTCTATGATGACGTTCAAATGCCCTAAATTTCAACTCATTACCAAATTCATCCATCACAGAAATACTATAATTATACGACGGAGTGTGTAATTGACCTCCCTCATTACTTTGGCGCTTAGCTTTACTCTTCTGAGACTCATTAAACCCAGACTTATCGATTACTTGAATGACAAAGGTATAATTTTTGTTGCTTTCAATCTCAGACATTTCAATACGATCATCTTCGTCAGATATTTCCTCATGAACTGATTCATCATAACCATCTTCGGAATACTCGATTTCACTAGGGTAAAAAGTATTTACTACATTCAACAGATCAGTTTCTTCAGACACAACAGAAATATTTAATAGACGAATAATAATTTGAACATGTCCATTAATATACTTTGGATAGGCCGAAACACCACGAACATTAATAACTGGTTTCTTCTTTCCAAGTAATGCATCAATCAGATTTGTAGGAATTTCATCGAGAATGCAATATTTGTAACCTTGATCACCGTCCATGCAAACAGTTTCCTCGCCAGTAAAAGCTGTATACTTAGTAATTTCCAATAAAATTTATCAATATCTTAATATTATTGATTACATTAACTTACAGTAATTTGAAGGCATCCTGTTATTTCCATATGATGACTATCACTATTACTGTTTTTAAAATCTGCCAAAACAGATTTAAAGAAATTTTTAGTAAGCTCTATTTTAGTATCAGACATTTAAATAGAAAAAATAAAAAACAATTGAGTTTCTTAAAAATACAGAACTGTAAATAAAAAAAATTAATTCCCATACGTGTTGAATCAACATCCAAAGTTGTTTTGTCATTAATAATACTGCTTAGTTTATTCACCATCATTACAATTAAATCCGACACATCGATATTGAGTGGCCAATTGATAAAATATAATTTATAATAGTAACATTATAGACACGCAGCACGTAAAAAAGATTAATGACAATATTTATACCAATCCCTTGGAATTTATATAAAAACATAAAGTAAAAAATAGTATGTTGTTTAGTGGAGACGGTTCTCGGGTGACTGAGATAGAAAATAAAAGTAAATAAATAATACTTTATTTAGACAGATCTGTATACAAGGAAAAACCTATTACATCCTAAAAAGATAAAAATAATTAATGTCTAAAAGGTGTACAATAAGAATATATAATAATATTTGTAAAATTAAAAATGATGATATATAATACATTATACCCATGTTTTTATACTAAATAAAAAACATCATTTTCTTAAAAAAGCAATCTGACTGTTGGTAATCTCTTACTATAAGATGACATTTAAATCTATACTATGACGTGGCAAAATTTATCGACACATTAAAAAAATTTTATGCCTTTGGATGAATTAATCCTCAAACCTTATAGACTTTCTTGTAGAAACTGATAGCATTTTAAAATTCTTGTTAAAGTTAGGCCTATTGTATAACAATGACAATAACTTAAGTTTTAAAGGCAATCGTTGTATTAGATAAAATGATTATATTGTAACAACAATCATTCATTATTTTTACCAACTATGACAAACTAGCATTGATTTCATGGTAATCATTATTGTGTGTATAAAAATGAGCTTCTGAATGACATTTCATTACATAAAGCTCTAGTATACCTCAAATACTACAGATCTGTAAACTTACCCGTACTTATTTACTTCTAACCCATACCTTCATCATGCAAGAGGAAACATTAGTCAATTGTCTAACTCCGAGATTCAGAACGATACCTGTAACCTTATCAAATTTATCCAAATTAGGTTTCGGTATAACTAATTATGAATACGGAGACTACAATTTCTACTCATTTAGAACTTATGGTAAAGTAATCAGTAATGATGACAAAGCTACTGTTCCAGTTTTTCGTCTCAGTTGCTTATTAAACGAAAATAATACAATGGATTGTATATACACGATAGTAAGTCACATCACTTATTAATTATAATGTTATACCCTTTTCCAGGCTCAAGCAAAAGAAAAATGTGGCATATTGAAATCTGGAGATATTGTTACAATCATTGGCAAATTAGGAATCTCAAAAAATAAAGGGAACCGTATAGTACTAACATTTTTATTCATTGAGGAAAACACCCCTACACATTTGGAAGATTTATTGGCTTTGATTAAGGAAGAAACACGGTTTTGCAGAAATTTCCACGAGTACATTAATCAGTATTTAGAAGTTGAGGATCCCGACAGTTATGGAATGCTAAGACGAATAACATAAGAGCCGAAGAAATTTGATGATAAATCTCCGAAGTCTATTGATTCACGCTCGAAAAGTTTCACAGGTTACGAGTCAATAGTTTCAACACCTGCAATTTCTCGTGCTACAACAATGACCCCTTTAAATATTCCAAGCAGTACACCAAGAAGCCGCCATACTGAACCTTTTAAAGGTGTCAAAAGACAAAATCATGTACTGTTCGAAACACCAAGTACCTACAACAAACCACCAAATGTAAAGAAAGCAAAGGAAAGTTCAATAGAAATATTAGATGATTCAGAACCAATGAAATACTACATTTTGACAATTATACAGTCTGCCAAAGAAATGGCTAGTTGGGGAGGAACCGCATGGAAAGGAATTACTTTATCTGACATCATAACTTAATCATTATCACCGGAGGACAAAGTTAAAAAAGCTATAGTGAATTTGACAATGGATAAAAGGATAAAAATAATTGGGATGTTAACTTATGATATAGCTTAATAGTGATTATATTTTACTTTATCATACAACTAATATATAACCTTTACTAATAAAATTTTTCGATATTCTACTTCTTTTGTTTTTGATTTAATTATTGATATAACAATATTTATTTATATTTATTAATAACACTCCTTAGTATTTTTAAAAAAAAAATAAATAACACAATATATGGAAAAGTATAAACGTTGATTATAAAATTACTTTCATATATTTTTCATTTTTAAATATCACATACGAAGTATCCAACATCATATATTTATATATTTCATAAAAGGATATATTCATAAAATGTTATTAATTTAAAACATTAACAATTTTATTATATTTATTATTGAATATACTTCATTACTCCTTACTAATAATTAAAAATGAGGCTTTTACCCACCACTAACTAACAATTTATATAAATTAATTTATACTTATATGCTTGTTTGCCATACCTTATATTTATACATTAAAAAATTCAAAATTTATAATTTTCATGTATTTTCCAAATAATTGATTATGGCCGTATAATTACATAATTAAAAATTTATATTATTTATTATTAACCAAATTTTCATGCGCAAGTATGTTACCATTCACTTATTATATAATACATTACTTTAACATTAAAATTTGAATATAATCATTTAATCCCATGGAATATTAATCTTTTATTATACACATATTTCTTATCTTTCCCTTAAATGGAAAAATTATCATTCTAAAGATTCTTATTCTACATTTTCCTATATTTGAAGATTCAGATATCCTAACATATTATTAAAACAACGGCCCCATATCCTATACAGCATTTACAACAATATATACATATCTTATATTTCATGATACGTGCTTAACTAAGGCTTGACAAAAAAATTTTATTCGAGAATTTTCTATTCCGACATACACATATTACCAAGGATTGGAAAAGAAATTTTATTCTAGAATTTCCGATTTCGACATACACTTTTTATCAGGACTGGAAATACTATCTTACCCTAGAAGTTTCAATTTCAATATACACATATTCCACAGATGTGTAAACTCTATTACACGAACTGAACGAAAGCATATTCTTTATACTATGAAATCTAAGCAAAATTTTTGATATACTGAGATGAACTATAATATCAAAGTACAATTGATAACTATGACGTTCGTCCTGATGTTTCTTTATATCTATATCACATCTTACTTGTTGTTATTCCAACATCTGATTCGTTATCAAACATATTTCGTAACTGCTTTATAAATTATTCTTTTCCAAAATATCGTTACATTTAATTATTTGGATCTCTATATACAGACCTGTCCTAAATGTAAGTTAATTATCTTTAAATTTTTTAATTATACATTCCTTATTTTTAAGATAATTTTACTTTATACATCGCAACTTAATAAAAGAAAATTAAGGATATTGTATTAATCTATCATTTGCGACTTCAATTCAAAAAAACATTTGTAAGTTTAGAATTTCAATTATATATAACTATTTTATTCATTACAGACATCATAATGAGCTTTGAATACCCTAAAAACACCAAAATATTTCGCAATCCGGCTGATTTATCTTCATCTATATTTAATATTCTTGAGAAAAACTTGAAAGCTGAATTAAATGAAATTAATTTCGAAGATCACCTTATAAGAAATTTATATCATTTACCATCAACTACGGATACAGATACTTTTAAAATTAAAGAATCAATTTTTTTCAATATCGCAGATAAAATTCGTACTAATGACATTTCGGTATTGGGTTATACCAAAGTAAGACCGTGCCAGTTAACTTATGAACTCAATTATGATTTTTTGACAAATGAATTACCAAATACTCAACCTATTCAATATAAAATAACTGTCTTTATAGCCGAGGTTAATGGATTCTTCACTGATGATGGTTATTGCAAAGAAATAAACTTGTGTATTGATATTCCAAAACAAGGCAACTCTAATATTGGATATTTTGCATACACTTTGAAGGAGAAAAATTCTTTTATAATTTATACGTTCAGATGTTTACCATACAATCTCCATAAGTACAGATCTGTTAATGAATTAAATAATGAATTTACAAGCCTTTGGAAATCATTACACGGTGAATCTCTAATTGAACAATTCATTATGGATGTTACATTAAGCAGAATTCCAAGATTATTTGATAATCAAACAACTTATAGTGGGAATTTAAATCCATAACAGAAAAATTTAATCAAATTAATTCTATCTGACAACCATATAATAACATGTAATGGATACGGAGTTAGGAGTAAAACCCACACTGCATGTGGTGCCATAGATGAAGGTGTTTGCTTCGGAAAAAGATTTTTAATTATCACTCCTACATACAGATCTGTCGAAACATTTATGATAACGCTAAAAAAATACAAACTATGTGAAGCGAAATTATTGTGTGTAACTCCTGCATCAAAAAATATATCAATTAAAGATCCCATAGAATATTCAGAAGCCTACTATTTCCATAAAGGTTTAAAAAAATATGAAAAACAACTTTTTAGTCCTTATATTACGAGCGTTTAACACAATATATTAAATGTATGAAAACATTTACTGCCTTATTATCTACATCAGCTAAGAATTGGAAAAAAGATGGTGTTTAACTTATAACCGACTTGATTGAACAATTGTCCACTTTGGAAGATATGCTAAGAATTATGATTAATGATTATGTCAATCCGAATGTAATTATAATGACGACCCATTTAGCTCTTGCTGGTAAAATTGACAAATATGAAATGACTGGTTTCGACTATATTTTCATGGATGATGCCTCATATATTTCAACAACAACAGCTTTGATTATACTTAGTAAATTCCCTAATTCTAAAGTATGCTACTTAGGGGATTCACAACAATTACCGCCTTTACGTCTACATAATCTCAATTAACTGAAAAAGAATTACCTCTATACACATCAATTATTGATTTAATGAAAATCAATTCAAATTGATTTATGTACCAACTACATATCAAGACCAAAAATAGGATTCTTCTTATTTGGACATGTACCAATGATGAGATCTGCGCCAAGATGGAACAATATTGTAACTTATATGGACGATAGGAAAACTGTGGTTGAATTTAATCAGTCTGAATTATCAAGAATATTTCCCAAGGTCAATCTTGCTGATAATTTTATAAAGAATAATTTAGATTATTATACATAAAATTCGTTTGTCTATGTCTTAAATTTTATAATATTTTTATATATTTGATTAGCATACTCTAGTATTTATATTCTAAAAAAACTATTCTGTTTTTATTTAGTTTATTAGCATATAATCATTTATTTATTAATATTAAATAAACATTATAAATATATTTTTCTGTTATTTTTATATTTTTGTTACAACTTTTTCCAATACAACAATTATTCAAACAAAAATAAAAGTTATTTTGACAACTCTTTTCTCGTATACTTTATAACATATTTTCCTGTATGAGGTGAGTAACTATAGCAGTGCTACAAAAATGACGCATCGCACTTCTTTTATATGAAATTAATTCAACTTATTTTTTAATCAACATAAAAAATTGGACATTTACTTTTTTTTCGTTTAATGTTATCATTTGTGCCTACAAATCATGCACTGACCAAAATAATTCCTTTCTATGGACTCCATTTTCATTATGAATAATTATACTACAATATATATCACTTTACAATATTAAGAAATCTACAGATCTGAAATATTCAAAAATTTAAATTATAATATATATTCTAATAAAACATACCTGTATATCACCAAACAGAGTTAAGAATATTAAAGGATAAGATAAACTAATTTTTATAATAAACCTTTTATCTATAATTCACATTATTAATATTCATAATATATACATAACAGTATAATAAAAACATCGTCCCAATTAGAATATTCTTTTAATTCCGTTTTAATAATATACATCTTCTAATTATTACGTAATTTAATACTTATTTACATTATTTTTATTAATTTAATTATTGTTATGTCCCATTTATTATCATATACTCTCAAAAAAACTTTTTAAAACCATATCCATATAGATATATTTTATTAATAACTTTTTTCTATTCATATATATAAAAAATATATACGTAGACATACAAAAATAACTCTAAAACAGTTAATCAAATCAAAAAAGCCTTTATTGATTGACTTCTATATATGTAAAACACATCAAACAATAATATATACGGAAAACAAAACAAACAAAAATTTATGATCCCGAGTGGAAAATATTTAAAATTTTCAAATCGCTATATCTCTTCAAAAAATATTATTTTTCCAAATTTTTTGACAACCTCGGGGCAAACTTCAGGACATCTATCAAATGAATACTTAAACTCCCACAGATCTGTCCATTAAGGCCTTCAAAACATGTCGGATTTTTGCGTTTTTTCGCTTTATATGGAACCCCAAAAGATGTTTTGAAGCCCTTGCGCATTACCTATGAATCTGAAATTTTACATGTACACATACATAACTAAAATAAACCCGAGACTGCTTTTTCATAAAAATATCTTTTCATACAACGATTCTCCAAACTCGAATCACGAGATTCTTTCATGAAACTAGTCTAGTTGTTATTATTTTCATGGATTCTCTATAGAAACATTTTCATATCTGGTAGAAACAACTCCTTCATAGGGTAAATTATTCAATTTTTGTGCAATAAAATTGACCGATTTCATTTTTGTTATATCTATTCTCGGACATGTTTGTCCATTGCAAACATTAGGATAAGAATCATAATCTGACAAACTATTAACTATAAATTAACATGGCTTAAGTTGTTATAAATATTAATTTTATACTGTATTTCTATTATGTCAGAACAAAAAAAGTTATTTAAAAATATAATATTTTTCTTAATACATAAATATATTTAATCTCTTTGACAAGATTTTATCAAAAATATTATCTGTTTTTATTACAAAAATAAGGAAGTTACAGTTATTCATATAAAAAGCATATTTTTTATTATTTTTAAATGATGATGAAAAAACTATTTGATTTTTAATTTTTATTTTATTCGTCGTATTATTTAATTATTTATATCTCATGATAATAAAAATCTTTATACTTTATATATTATTATGGAAAAGATAATGTTTTTATGTTTTTACACAAAATTTTTGTTACATCCGTTATGATTAAACATTATTATCACTTAAGATAACTTGTCATTTTGAATATAGAATGTTAAGCACCACTAAGTATGAATAAATAAAAATACTTTAGTTGTAAGTAATAAAGTATCTTATGCCATGTATTAATAATAATATTTACGAGAACTCAAGACTGACGTAATATTTTTAATACCTCATTATTTTTAAAAATATTATCTAACTGATGAGACTAAATTAGTAGTTATTTTAGAAAAATGAAATTTTCTGCTGTTAAGGTTTTTATTACTATTGTTATTACAATAACTATTTGTGATGGATTGTACATGAAAAAAAGTGATGATCAAGAGTTAACTGACAAATGCCCACCGGGATTGAAGCGATGTATTAGTAAGCAAAGAGATTTGCTTCAAACTTTATACTTTTCAGACGTTTTTACCGTCCTTAGAAATCCATCAATCTTGCCATCATGGAAGCCATCATACTGGACAACAGCTTATAACCAATACAAAGCAATGAGAGAACTTTTTAATAACGGTAAAGAATCCCCATGATAATTGAATTAATTACTTTTACTTTCAGATGAGATAGCCAGTATTGTTCCAATTAACCACGACTTAAGCATTGTATAATTACTTTCCAGTTAAATCTTTTCCATATTAGAAATGACGTCAGCTACTTCAAATTTTTACTTTAAAAAAAATAGAAATAAAATTAACTATTTTCTCAAAAATTACAAGTTTATATACCGTAATTATCAATATATTTAAGAAAAATAAAATTTTTTAGAATTTTTATCTCTTTTATCTAATAATAGTGAGTAATAATTATCACTGAAATATGTTGTGTTAAAGAATAATTTTTGATATCTTTCAAGGCATATTGTCTTGCGTAATGAAGAATTAATACAATGAATAATTGTTCTCATGAAAAATCTAATAAAATAATATACTTTTTTAATAAAGTATATAAAAGTGGAAACAATATTTTTTAAAAAATATTGATGTAAAAGTATACTTCAAAGTTTTAATTTCCAATTGCAATTTAAAGGGCATGATGGGGGATTTGTATTAAAATTATCCATAAGTTAACTTAAAATCCGAATCCTTTTACTCAATGTTTTATACACGACTAATATAATATGGATTTGGTTACTTCATAAAATTATTTTTGTTATAACATTTATTAATAATTTAAAGACTAATTTATTATGTAAATAGAACATTAATTACACCATATTTTTGAAAACTGATTATTTATCAAATATTTTTAGATTTTTCTAATTATCTTTATGGCAAATTTTTTTTTAATCAGATTTATAACATTGTATTTAATATTTTTGTCAACAACTAATAATTATCCAGTATTAATGAAAAAATCCTTGTACAAGTAAATAGACTTTTTTTATTCTATTGAATAATACACTTTAATTTTAAAGTGAATTATTTATAATAAAGATTTATCTTCTTATAATCTTAATAATAGATTTTTAGAATCTTATATATAATACTCTTAAATATTCCTAATTAAAGTGTGATGAAATTAATTCAAGTAAATTTTTATTTCAGACTGATGGCAATTTCTCGCAGAGAATAGCTTTTTTACAGTTACAATAAATCATAAGTAACTAAAGAAGACAAAATCAATTATTGACATACAACATAAAAAATCTTATTTTCTGAAATAACAAAAAGGGAGGTGAACATTACCATTCATAAGATTCTTATGGCTCCTAATGGTAAAATACTTTTATTTTTGCACAATAAAGTTTAATAAAAAAATAAAACACAAAATATTAAAAATAAATTTTTATTTATAAGTCTAAAATTAGTTATATACAAACTCTTTTTCAATGTCAAGACATTGATCTATCTCATCATCAATATAATCAGTAAAAAATTCTTTAAATATATCCTCGCTGTTAGCAGGAGACCATTCTTCAGTAGTAGTAGTAGTAGTAGTAGTTGTAGGTGTCTCTTCACTTTTAAGTTCAACTTTAAGCTCAATTGGCGGTATCTTGTGGAGAAAGTTACAGTGGAAACCCACTGGACACTTCCCACTCGCCGAAAAATGCTTGCATTCTTCTACGGGAACAACTATATTCTGTTGAACCTGTCCCTGTGAATCCACAGAAGATGCATCCTCAAAATCCTTCCTTGAGTGGGACAAGAGACAGTTAGGGAACATTGCACATTTGTTCGTCAGGAGAAATGATGGACAAACACCTAGTTTCAAAGTCTGCACATCTCTAAATAGAGGTAGAGTCTAAAAAATAAATAGATAAACGATAAAAGAATCTTTGAAACTTACATTTATATTTGATTGAAAATTGCTGCCGACAGAGCTGGTGAAGTCCGATGTATTGTCACTGAAGTTATCCACTATGACTACTGCACTCCTCTTCCTCTTTATGTTGCATAGCCCATCATCGGTACTCCCCATGTAAGCGCTGCTATAAGTTGAGCCTCCATCAGAATAAACATTAGAGTATATCCCACTACCGGCAAATGAATTGGCGAAAGTATTCTCCTGAAGATGTCCCATAGGTCTGCGTCTACGTAGAGTCCTCAACCTGGATGATCCACTAGAGCTGTTCAGGTATTGAGAACTACTACGACGTTGAGAAGGGTAGGGATGGTCGTAGCGGTACGAGTTCATACTGTCCGCAAAAGATTGTGGGTTGTAAGAGTGAGTAAAGTTTACAGGTCCACTACGTGTGATAGGGTTCCCTGTCGTCACTTCTCCATAGTAGTGTTGTGTCATTACTGGAGGACGACTTTGCTCCTGATTTATAGTGATTCTGTTGAACTCATCACTAACTGTACCCAGTGATGAGGGATATCCTCCATACTCAACATGTTGTTGATTCCCTTGATTGTAGAACGGTCCATCACTATGATCCACAAAATTATTTTGGTACACTTGAGCATTAGGTAAAGATTCTCCAACCTGTTGCTCCATTTTTAGTAAGTAATAAGTGGTTAATAATAGGCCAATAAGTGTGACTTCTTTCGTCGTCACTAGCCCTTCAGTAAAAAAAACTAAATGGTGTTATCGTAAAAAGTACCTTTTATATATACAATATTGGAATGGTTCTTTTTACAATAAAGAATAATTTACTCCTAAGGGGGAAAAGGTAACTTCATCAATAGAAAAAACGAATGGTAAACTAAAATTTAGACGCTTTTAGCATGCTAAATGACAATTACTTTTAGCTTATTGCTTTCTTTTTACTTTGAAGGATTATTTTATGATAAAGTAAGTCGTTTTAGATAATGGTAGACGAATTTATCTTTTTTCTATTGTGATCATTAAAATGATACTTTTTTTGTTGACGAGTCATGTATGTGTAAATCAAGAAGAGCTGTAAAAGTAGTATGTATCATAATTTTACAATGAGTAACTTTATTAACAACGTTAGTAGTGGATATTCAACCTAACAGAAATATTTGAAGATTTATTTATACAATTTTTGATAGATAATTACAAATTCTTGGATTTCCAGAATGTATCTTACTGTTTTAATATTTATTTAAAAAAAATTAAACATAAATCTGTGTTTATTAGTACTACTTAATTTTCGTTTATTATAATAATATAATAATAAACTTTCTTCATCGTTTTTTAATTTGTTTGGTATAACAAAAATTTTCAGAATTTCGAGACACTATTTGAATAAAAAAAAAGTTTGTCAGAGAAATATTTTTCACGTTGAGTTTGTAGAAATCTACTTTCATTCTTTAAGTAATAATGGAAGTTTTATGATCAATTACAAGTGGTAATATTGGACTTGAAGGATAATAGATGTATATAATTTCAACGGCGATTCAATTTATACCATATATGTTTAAATTTAATCGCGGGTTAATTTTAAATAACCCCCAAGAAGCTCATTTTAAATAAAAACTATTTTCTCTTATCACGACAATTATTATTTTACTGGTAGACTGTTTCTAATTATAAAAATTTTGTCTTTCAGTTTCTATAAATTGTTATTCTTAAAGAATGTCTGATTATCTCGAACTTATAAAATGTATCCCACTCGATACGGCGGATTTTGTGTGTGCTTATGGATCAGGTGCTTTATTACAAGCTAATGAAAATATGAATGATAAAATGGTTGATTTTATTGTTGTGACAAATGATCCATTAAAATTTCACAAAAATAACATGGATCAAAATCCTGATCATTATTCTTTCTTACGGCGGTTGGGGTCAAAAAAAGTTGCAAGTATTCAAACTAATTATGCTGCCCGCGTATATTATAATACTCATGTAAAATCCAATGGAAGAATGATAAAGTATGGTGTCATATCAAAGGACGATGCACTACAAGATTTGCTTGACTGGAGATGGTTATATGTTTCTGGAAGATTGCAAAAACCCGTTTTAAATGTTCTTCCACCTACTAAAGAATTAGCAGAAGCAATAGAAATTAATCGTAATTCAGCTTTACATTTTGCTTTATTAAAACTTGGAGATACATTCACTTATGAAGATTTATTTAAACAAATAGTTAGTATATCTTATAATGGTGATTTTAGGCAAAAATTTGGAGAAGATAGAAATAAAATTGACAAAATCGTTAGAGGTGGTTATGATAGATTTGTTGATATTTACAAACCATTATTAATAAAAGATAATAGGGTTACAATACTTTCTTCAAAAATGGAACAAGATAATACAACTGAGGCCATGTATCATAGACTTAATTTACTACCTTCTGAAATATTAAATAATCTTCAGAATTCATGGAAGAAAAGGTACAGAGAAAGAAAAGATATTGAAGAAATATTATTTTCTCTTTCTCACAGACTTGATGCTGATATTATAATAAGTAAAATAGCAAAAGACATTGTTTATAAATCTGCAATATCTCAATCATCTAAAAATGCTTTTTCTGCTGGAATTTATAAATCTATAGTTTACTCATATTCAAAGTTACTAAAATGGTCTAAATCCATTATTAGATGATTTGCATATTTATTAATAATATCAATAATAGAGTTTTATTTTATTACTTAATATTCCTAATAAAAAATGATAACATTCATTTTAATAATTTGTTTTTATTTTAAAATAATGGTATTTTTCTGCAAAAAATAATTTTTTTCTGCAATTTTAATAAATCATGAGCACTTAAGAAGATAAAACCAATTATTGATATGTACGGTGGGCATCTTATATTCTCCAATAATGACGGAAATTGAATATATTAATTGAATCAGACACAGACGATAAAAAATAAGAGGATATATATTATCTTGTAATTTTCTTCTGAAAATATTTATGACATTGTGGTGATTGTAACAAAGATCTCCACTTTAAAAAAATTAGAAATTTAGATAGAAATTATTTAAAATATGTTTCTTGAGGTATTCGAACAAGGTAGAGCAAGCAAAAATGTAAAATCCACTTTTCATAAGCTTAAACAATATACCAAGGTAACATATTACTACATATAAAATATCAGCTTCATAAATATACTCTTTACGTATTTTTGACTTCTGAAATTTTCTACGATGATTGGGTATTTTAAAAATTACTTTATTAAACTATAGCAATATATATATTCTTCATCAACATTTTTGAGAACTTTTTAAGTATCAAGGTAAATTCTGAAAAATCTTATTTCTATTTACATTTTTTGACAAAAAATCATGAATGATGAAAAATACGAATCTTGAAAATATTAGATTTAGATTCAGCGTAGTTGAAAATCCATAATTTTTTAGATTATTAAAAATGTATCGAGAAAAAAGTTCTACATTAACTTTTTACAGAATAGTTTGCTAAATCACTAGAAAATTCATCTTAATAGTAGAAACATAAACATATTTTGCCTTTTATCAATAACAATTACATTTTATTTTTCATACATTATTTTATTACATTTTGGTCAACTCAAATAAAGTGCCTAAGAACTTTGAAAAGCTCAGACAGACAAAAACACAAGTACTTTTTTTTATATGCTTAAATCATGTATCTTGATTATTTTGTTAATTATTAATTAAGAGATCGAGAAATTAAAAAGGTTGTACAATAATATTAACAATGCTTGTAACCACCTTTTTGGTAAAAAATAAGATCAATTACTCTTTTTATTGTAAAAATTTTCTCTCATGATTTGTACTTTAAAAATTTTGATTTTTGTTAACGAGATTACTCTTTTATCTTAATTAACGATTAAACACCTTATAACTTTTATTTAAAATTTGATAAGAGAGTTGTAAATAACTTTTAAATTATTTATTCAAATAAACCTTTATTTAGAATTTAAATGGGTGTTGAGGAAGTAAAAATACGTTGATGAAATGTACTGACAAATTGACGGAAAACTTATCTTTTTCTACATTTGATTATTTTTGAAATCTATACATAAAAATAATTAATCTTAAATTGTGTGATAAAAATAAACCATTCTGAAGTTATAAAAAACAAAAAAATTAAATATGTGATATATTTTATTTATAATTAGAGAATTACTAGAAAATCGTAAGAAATTTTTACATTATATTTATCATAAAAAAGGTGGCCTAGACGATAAGCAACTCATCAACTCCTGCTCACTAAGAAGAGTCGACATCATCGTTGGTAGAATCTATAATATCTTTTTATATAATCGTTTTAATATAGTTTAAATTTACCTGAAGTTGAATAATTAGGATTCTCATCATTTATTGGCAATTTTCCAACGAGTTCTACAATTTTATCATTAACCAAACGTTGGATTATTGATATTCTTTCATTCAAAAAAGAAAAACAATTCTCCATGTCCTGTCTTTCAGCATCAATCATCTTAGATATGTCATTGTTATTTTGTTCCGATTGCTTTATAAATGAGCGAATGATCTTACAGGTATTTTTCAAATTGTCCTCCAATTTCTCAATTATATTTAAAAATTCTGATGGATCATCAGTTTCATATGATCTTCTTTCCCTTGGAGTGAAATCATTAAATTTTGGATGATTTATGAGAAACTTTATAAGTTTTTCAGCTTCCTAAAAATAATATTTAGTTTAAGAAAATTAGAAATCGAAACATACTTCATTAGTTAGCTTAAGTGTAACACCACTATTAGCTGCAGTATTCATGCTAGATTAAAAAGATTTAACCTTAAAGTAGAAATAAAATAAATGAAATGAATTTTTTTTATTAAAATTTCTCCTCTTAAATATATTGATGGTAATAGAACAAAATGGTTTCGTTATATCGTCTGTTGATCCTTATTAGCAATAACCAATAGAACATATAACTGTATGATTTAGAAGATGAGAACTGATAAAAAAGGGCATCTATATACGTTATAAAACATCAAAGTACTTGTTAAAAGATTACTTGTGCAATGACGTTTATTGAAACTTTTAAAGCTATGACAAAAATAGTCTATCATGTGAAATCACATCTAAATGACCTTTAGCTTTTACACGATACTATGAGTGTTAAACATTTAAGTACATTTAAAATTTAACAGAAATAAAAGTTCATGTTTAAAACTGATAAATGATAACTATTTTATAGTAATACATTTAGATTAGTAGAAAAAATTGTTTCATTAATAGAATATTCTCCATGACGCTATTTTTTAAATGTATTTTATACTAATTTTTGCACCACTAAGAAATTAATAAGTTTTTTTATCTTCATTTGTATATCAATCTAACAATATATGCTAAAATTTCTATATTTGGTCGAAATTTTTATAATACTAGTATCATAATAACTTTTTTTCTATAAATTTTTAATGAAAATATAAATTTTTGTTAATTCAATTTATGAGATAGACAATTTTTTTTATATATTTTAATATGATAAGAAATAGATTTATTGTAATTGATACTATATTAATATAATTTCGAATATGTCAGATACAAAGTTTAGCGAAAATTTAAAAAAAAATTTTATATGTTATATTTTTAATTATATATATTTCAGAAGGTTCATTTTAATCAGAGAATTTTATGGATCTAGAGAATTTAGCGGACTCAAAAGATTCAGACGTTAATAATAACTTTAAAAATAATGTGAAAAGAGCCAATTTGACGTGTACAATAGAAAATTTTTCTAACTATGGAAATGTTTTTAAACCATGTGGTAAATATTTTCGGAAAGATCCGTATAGTTCGTATATTAATTATTTATGTAAGACTAATGATCTATGCAAAAATTGTCATGGAAAAAAATCTGCCATAAAAGATTATCATATTTTTGACTTTGATTTGGATTCTAAAGTGAAATGCTCCTTATATATACGTCCAAATGGTCGTGATGCTGAAACTAAAGATTATGTATCACTTTTCCTACAATTTAAAGAATTTAGTTGTTTAAAGATAATAACATTATTTAAATTTTCAATTTTAAACGTTGACGAAAAAGAAGAACATAAATTAGTAATTGGTGTAGAAAAATTTGACGCAAATAAAAATTACCATTATCTTCCAAAATTTATTAATAAAGATGACTTATTTAGAAAGGGAGACATACTTTTGCCTAATGATAGACTAACAGTGTGCTTTGAGATATTTTATCTATGTAATAATGTAAATGCTTCTAGTGTTTCAGAGACAACCCATATTGAAGGGCCTTCTAGTATGTTTTTAGACGATATGAGTAGAATGCTTAATTCATCTAGGTACTGCGATTGTATCATTAAAGTGGAAAATCACAAGATAAACGTTCATAAATGCATTCTTGATGCAAGATCAGAGGTTTTTCGTTCAATGTTAAAATACAAACTCGCTGGGCCTGAAGCAAGTATTATTGAAATGAGTGAATTTCGTTTGGAAGTTGTAAAAGAGATGGTAAATTATATATATACAGGAAAATCACCAAGAGTAGACGAAATGGCTATTGAAATGTTGGAGATTGCTGAAAAGTACAAATTAGAAGGACTAAAATTGATTGCAACGGAAAGTTTACTCAATAGTTTAAATGTACAAAATGTTTGTGAGTACCTTGAAAAAGGTGAAATATATTCGGCTGAAATTCTTAAAGAATTTGCCATACGATATATTTACTTAAATGGTAAAGAAGTCCTTAATAGTGAAAGTTGGAGTAGAATTGCTACTTTGTATCCTTTGTTACTCGCTAGAATCTTCAATGTTGCAGTTCGTATAGAGTGATTTAAATGTTGCAATAAGATCGTACAATAATAATATAGAATGTTGATATGATTATTTTTATATTTGTAAATTCTTTCTTCTGAATAACTTATAAACTAAATAAAGATTCTAAAAGTATTTTCAAATTATATACCTTAGTAGTGATTCTCAAAAATTATATTATTTCAACTTTTGACAATTTTTAGTGATATAATTAAAATTATTCCACAATGTATTTTACTTTTATTATTTGTTTACACTGATCGAAAATTCAAGTTAATAGTGTAACTATAAAAATAATTATGTTGTAATGATATTGTGGAATATCAAATTACAAAGTTTAAATGACATTTAGATTGTAATCAACTTAATTATTTAAATTTTTAAATTCTTAGTAATAATATATAATACTTTGAAATTTCCAAATGTCTCATTTTTTATTCTCCTTCATTTTAAAATAATTTAATCATAAAAATAAATTTCTTCCATATTTATATAAACATTATTATTAATATAAGGAAATAAAAATTTTTGATACTAAAAAGTATTATAAAAGTTTTATTATATGAATATTAAGCTAAATTTTAGAATAGGGGGCCCCCTCTTTAAATAGCTAAATGAAACATTTAATTTGCTAAATTGAGCATTTTTGTAGTAGTTAATGATAATTAACCATATTTAGAACTAGTTTGTATCATTTGGAGAATTTCTTTTATTTAGGCATTCACTTTTTGCTTAGATTTCAGGCAGCTGCTTCATTTAGTTAAGTTTTAGTAGTTTAACAAGGATTTAATTGATAGAAAAATCGATTTTTCATGATTAATTGGTACAATTGAACCATATATAAACGTAAAAAGAGAAAATACTTTTTTATACTCAATCAAAGCAAATTTAATAATGGTTGCTTATACTAAAGACTGCGGATGAAATAACTTTTTAACTTAAAAAAATTTTTTTAATTTGCTAAATTGTTAAAATATTTTATTAAATACATTAAATATATATAAACAATAAATATATTAATTAAATACATATATACAACAATAAATACATTATATACAGAGATTGTCCTTCTGATGGAATATTAGACATAATTTCAAAATCTTCTCGTCTCTAAATGGAGGTAGTCTCTAAAAATAAATAAATAATTAAAAGAATCTTTGGAACTTACATTTTTCCTGGAGATGCTCCATAGGTCTGCGTCTACGTAGAATCCTCAGCCTGAATGATCCACTGGAGCTGTTAAGGGATTAAGAGATATTGCGACGTTGAGCAGGATAAGAATGGTCGTAGCGGTACGTGTTCGTGCTGTCCGCAAAAGAATACGGGTTGTAGGAATAGGCAAAGTTTACAGGTCCATTATGTGTGATTGGGTTCCCTGCCGTGAGTT
This sequence comes from Strongyloides papillosus, assembly GCA_005656395.1. Lineage (NCBI taxonomy): Eukaryota > Metazoa > Nematoda > Chromadorea > Rhabditida > Strongyloididae > Strongyloides > Strongyloides papillosus. The sequence continues at coordinate 515,476 of SRSI01000043.1, forward strand.
CTCCATAATAATGTTGTGCCGTTACTGGAGGATGACTTTGATTCTGATCCAAAGTTACCCTGTGCAGTTCATCATTAGCTGAAGCCAGTAATGAAAAAAATCTTCTATACTCAGCAGGTTGTTGAATTCCTTGAGTGTTTGATCGTCTACCATTAGTATTATAAAATTATTTTCCCATCCTTGAGCATTAGGTAGAGATTCTCCAGCGTGTTGTTCCATTTTTAGTAAGTAATAAGTGGTTAATAATAGGCCAATAAGTGTGACTTCTTTCGTCGTCACTAGCCCTTCAGTAAAAAAAACTAAATGGTATTATCGTAAAAAGTACCTTTTATATATACAATATTGGAATGGTTTTTTTTTACAATATAAAGAATAAGTTACTCCTAAGGAGGAAAAGGTAACTTCATCAATAGAAGAAACGAATGGTAAACTAAAATTTAGACGCTTTTAGCATGCTAAATGACAATTATTTTTAGCTGATTGCTTTCTTTTTACTTTGAAGGATTATTTTATGATAAAGTAAGTCGTTTTAGATAAATGGTAGATGAATTGATCTTTTTTCTAATGTGATCATTAAAATGATACTTTTTTTATTGATGAATTATGTATATGTAGATCAAGAAGAGCTGTAAAAGTTGTATGTATCATAATTTTACAATGAGCTACTTTTACAATGTTAATAGTGGATATTCAACCTAACAGAAATATTTGAAGATTTATTTATACAATTTTTAATAGATAATTACAAGTTCTTGGATTTTCATAATGTATCTTATTGTTTTAATATTTATTTAAAAAAAATTAAACATAAAGCTATTTTTGCTAATGCTTATTTAAATTTTGTTTATTAAAATAAACTTTATTCATAGTTTATAAATTGTTTAGTATAACACACATTTTCAGAATTTCGAGACACTATTTGAATAAAAAAAACTTTGTCAAAGAAATGTCTTCCACATTGAACCTTGTAGAAATCTACTTTCATTCTTCAAGTAGTAATGAAAGTTTCATGTTCATTAATAAGTGATAATATTTGACTTGAAGGATAATTTGACAATTATTTCATCAGCAGATTTACATTAACGTACTCTTCTCCTTAAAACGATAAATATTCAGTTTCATGAATATTAATTAACACTAAGTTAAAAATACTCTTAACAAAAGCAAAAAGTAATATAACATTCAAAAGATAAAAACTTGACGATCCCATTAAACGAAGAAAGTAAACACTACCTTCCCATAAATCAAAATTTCCAATTGATATTAAAAATTGAGTAAAAATAAATTTAATGAAGGAACAATCAAGAAATTGGAATTTTCTCCAGCAATGTATCACCAAACTCTATTAAAGAAATCTCAAAAATAATTTATGAATACTTAAGTAAAATCAAAATAAAGCAAACAGAAATTAATAATTTTCTAAAGAAACATAAGTAAAAAGTATTTGTATCTCCAATAATAATATTATCTCTCATTATATTTTTAATTGTGCTACATTCACCTAACTCAACTGAATGTTTACAGCCTTCTAAGTTAGCTTTACTTTCATCATCTGGATGACAATGTGTTCTTATTGAATTAAGGACAACAAGTGATGTAACGATATGATTAACATAAATACATATCAATTGGCAAATAGAAACCGAGAGGGATTTCAGATATTTCTCATTAGAAATACAATTATTGGTAAATTCAAAAAACTTTGGATTACTACTGCTTCCAAATTCATCAACACTCTCATCAACATCCAAAACACTTTTTTCCATAGAAATTTATATTTCTGTCCCTTTTGAATCGGGTAAAGTTACTTCATGAAACTATAGCTGTCCAATTCCCTGACTTTCTCAGAAAATTTATTTTGAATAAAAAACTACTTTCTCTTATCACGATAATCATTATTTTACTGGTAGACTGCTTCTATTTGGTGAAAATTTAGTCTATTAGCTTCTATAATTTATTATTCTTATAGTATGTCCGAGTATCTTGAACTTATAAAATGCATCCCACTCGATACGGCAGATTTTGTGTGTGCTTATGGATCAGGTGCTTTATTACAAGCTAATGAAAATATGAATGATAAAATGGTTGATTTTATCGTTGTGACAAATAATCCATTAAATTTTCACAAAAATAACATGAGTCAAAATCCTGATCACTATTCTCTTTTGCGTCGGTTCTGGCCAAAAAGAATTACAAAAATTCAGACTAATTATGGTGCTCGCGTATATTATAATACCCTTGTAAAATCTAAAGGAAGAACGATAAAGTATGGTGTTATATCAACAGACGATGCACTACAAGATTTGCTTGATTGGAGATGGTTATATGTTTCTGGAAGATTGCAAAAACCCGTTTTAAATGTTCTTCCACCTACAAAAGAATTAGCAGAAGGAATAGAAAATAACCGTAATTCGGCTTTACATTTTGCTTTATTAAAACTTGGAGATACATTCACTTATGAAGATTTATTTAAACAAATAGTTAGTATATCTTATAATGGTGATATCAGGCAAAAATTTGGAGAAGATAGAAATAAAATTGACAAAATCGTTAGAGGTGGTTATGATAGATTTGTTGATATTTACAAACCATTATTAATAAAAGATAATAGGGTTACAATACTCTCTTCAAAAATAGAACAAGATAATACAACTGAAGCTGTTTATCATAGACTTAATTTACTACCTTCTGAAATATTAAATAATCTTCAGGATTCATGGAAGAAAAAGTACAAAGGAAGAAGAGATATTGAAGAGATATTATTTTCCCTTTCTCATAGACTTGATGCTGATGTGATAGTAAGTAAAATGGCAGAAGATATTGTTTATAGATCTTCAAGAGCTCAAACATTTAGAAATTTTGGTTCTGCTGGAATTTATAAATCTTTAGTTTATTCATCTTCAAAAATACTAAAATGGTCTAAATCTATTATTAGATGATTTGTATATTTATTTATAGTGGCAACCATAGAGTTTTGCTTTATGACTTGATAAAAATAGGTAGAATGATGCTTTAATATTTTTATTTATTTGTCAATTATAAATGTAAACAATAATTTTATTTGTTATAGGAGAAGAAATCCAATCACCAATTGGTTTTAAATTAAAATTATAGTAATAATTTTCTTAATAAATCTTTAGAATCTCATATAAAATACTCTTGAATATTTCTAATTGAAAAATGATATCATTTATTTAAATAAGTTGTTTTTATTTAAAAATGATGGTATTTTTCCGCGGATAATAATTTTTTTTACAATTTTAATAAATCATAAGCACTAAAGAAGATAAAACCAATTATTAATATGTAACGTAAGCATCTTATGTTCTGGAATAGAATAAAAAAAATTAAATATATTAATTGAATCAGACATAAGGGATTAGAAATATGAGGATATATATTATCTTGTAATTTTTTTCTTAAAATATTTATGACATTGTGATGATTGAAACAAAGATCTTTGCTTTAACAAAATAAAAAATTCAAAGAAATTATCCAAACATTTCAAAAATAATAAGAAATTTATAATAAAAAAATATGCATTATTTGCATCTACAATTATATGAAGTTCCACTTCTTGAAAATTTATTTTTAAAACAGATTTAAAAACAAAAATATATTTATAATTAATAGCAAACATTTTGCAGTATACTTCTCGTATCTTTCTTATTTTTTTGATATAAAATTTAATTGAACCATCAATCTCAAATGCTCCAGCTTATTTAACACTCACTCCCGTTACACAACAATTTATAGTATTTTCCAACAAGGAATTTATCATTTGGAAATACGCACTTGGTCATTATTTGAATTCAAAAATCACATTGTTATTTTCTCGCTACACTTTTTTATAACTTTTTCATAAAAATTAATTCATTATGGAAGAAAAGGAATATGGTTATCAAGATAACTCAATTACAAATAATCCAAATGAAAAATACAATGAAACTTTCGTTAAAAACGAAGAAATCAAAGGAGATTTAGTTGACAATTCTGTATATAAACCTTATGTCCTTCAGGATGGCATAAATTATGAGACATATTTCGGTCCTGATACAGTAGCATTAGGAGACTTCTATTTTCCTCAAAGTGTTGGTATGTTACTCCTCCATTTATTTAAAATTTTTTAAGGAAAATCTATTGATAGTGATTACAATCATGAATACTATCTTCTAAATAATTCAATAACAAAAATAAATAGAGTTACACGCCAAAAGGTTGTCTGTAATATTTCTTTTAAAAAAAAACCTGGTGGTGGAAATAAAGTTCCACAAAGTTATGAACAAGGAGCAACAAAACGAATCTATCCTAAAAATGGATTTCAAACTTTTAATAATAAACACTCTTTTATAAACTCTTTAAATGATCAAACTGTACATAATATCATTCCTAAACAAGTTCCAAAAGTTGCTTTTAAAGATTCGCAGCCATCATTAGACTTAGAACAAATACAACAAATGCTTAAAAAACCAACAAAACCAGCCACTAGTACCACAAACAAACCTTCAAATCGCTCCTCTTTTTCACATTTTACTTACACAAGACCATCAATTCAAACTGTTGAAGGTCAAAAATTAAAAGGAACATCAAAACCAATTGGTAATAAAAAACCATGTAACTGTACAAAATCACAATGTTTAAAACTATACTGCGAATGTTTTGCTTCCGGTGAATACTGTAAAAATTGTAACTGTAAAGATTGTCACAATAATCTAGCATATGAAGATGAAAGGAGTCAAGCCGTCAAATCGTCTCTAGAAAGAAATCCAAATGCATTTAAACCAAAAATCGGAATAAGTACCAGGGTTTCGGGTCCTAAAGATATTGAGAGATTACATCAAAAAGGGTGTCATTGCAAAAAAAGTGGGTGTTTAAAAAATTATTGTGAATGTTATGAAGCGAAAGTTCCTTGTACAGATCGATGCAAATGTGTTGATTGCAAAAATCTTGAAGCTATTAAACCTCCAACATTAAAAGAAAAATTAGCAAATTCTGTATTATCTATTTATGCTGAGAATAGTGGAAGTGAATATAGTGAGACTGATGATGAGGTCAACACCAGTAATTCTGTAAATACAAATAAGCTGCTTATTGGGCCATGGCATTATATCACTGATGATATTGTGGAAAATTTTGCCAGGAATTGTTTTATAGATGCCGATAAATTGATCAAGGAAAATGAAAGTTTTGAGAAAATTGAAGAAGTCCTTTTGAAAAATTTTGGTCACATCACAAGGAGCATATTAAAGGAGTCCAGAAAAGCGAACAATGAAGCTATTCTAAAGCAAGAAGAGCATTCGAAAAATTTAAACAAACATTGATAAATAAGGATATGAAAATGATATGTTTGAATATTTATATTTTTTAATTTAAATAAAAATTAAATTATTTTCATGATTAAAAAGTAAATAATAATACTCTAAAACATTTTGTATATCAGTGGATTTTCTTTTTCTACTTAGATTTAAGAATCTAACATGGAACTAAGTAATAAAAATATGAGCATATAAAATTGAAACAAAAATTTACTTAACAATATTTACTTAATATACTAAAAACTTATCAATGAACATTGAAAAATAAATCCTTATAAGTGTAATTCGAGAATTAACATTCCACATAAATTTTTTAAATAGTTTATGTCCACCTAATCAGATTACATTATGGTGTGTTGTATTTCAAGTTCAAAATTTCCATTCAATCTATGTACACAAAAGTGTCAAAGTACCCTAATAATATTATAATTTTCTGACAAAATCAACGTACAAAGTACTACCTATAAACAGCTCGATCAATTGAATTTTTAACTTTATTGTTAAATTTTTTACTGAAATATATGTAATAAGATTTTTTTTATTTGATGTCACAATTTTAATTTGTTTGCATAATATAATTTATAAGTTAAATATTTATATTATCTAATTGAATTCGTGTATCGGAATTTTTAATTTTATTTTATTATTTTCTCAAATGCTTAGAAACACTTTTTTTTTTTATATTTTTAACGTATATTTTGAATGAAAATTCTTTGATATCACTATTAGGATTAGTTTATTCCCTTGGAAAATATCACAAATTATTTTTTATATAAAAATCTAATAGTCCATACACGTGAATTCTAGGATTTCAATGAATTATTTTTGTGTGATACCTGAATGATAAAAAAATCTACCAAAATTTGCTTTGCCTTCTAAATATTTTCTCATATTGAAAGATTAAAAATTGTTGAACACAACACAAAAGGCCCTAACACACAGATATTTATTTTGAACAATAAAAAATTTACACTATCCTCCAGAAGATAAACAAAACTTCAAAAAAGCCACTTGGGAAGATGCCTTTGACAGCAAATTTTGACGTTCATGTTTATAAACAGTACAATATAGTGTGAATATATCACATTTCCAATTTTCAATTTTTTTTCTTATAACGAGTGTCTTTCATTTATCCTATTATGTGGAGTAAAAATGATTATTTGAGTTAAAATATTTCATGATACTGATTTTTATCATATACTTTAGCTTACTTGTCCATCTCTTGGTTTGCTAGGTGCATTTAAAAAGGAATATTGCTTGAAATGCTTCAGATTGATGTCATTACATTCTTTTTAGCTCCCCCTTCCTTGTATTTAATTTATATTTTTTAATAATTAATTGCTTTTTAAGTCGTCAATATAACGCTTATTTTATTACCAATAATGTCATGAATAATAGCTTAGAATATCGTTAAAAGTTTTTTATTTTGACATTAAATTTTTCGTCCACACTTCAATACCTTGAAAGTATAGTTTTACCAGTAAGAGTTGTAAAAAATTAGATAAAATGTAAGAATTCTTAATATCATCTTACTTGCGAGATACCCGCTTTAGTGATCATTTTTGTCACTATTTTATATTTTACTTTTTGTTTATCACGTCATTCATTTTACAGTTTAAATTTGAATCTATTTTCTCTTATCATTTTCTCAATAGTTTTTTTTAACTAGTCAGTGGCAGGATTTGATTATTGTTTACAATTTTACCATGAAAAACTACCATGCTCTACATGATAATATAAGCATTAAGATCTTATGATTAAAATGTTTATTAGGTACCGTTTTTCATAATTTCATTCAAAATAATATGATAAAGTTAATGGGGGTATTTTTTACTAGACCATCGAGTACGTTCTTAATTAAAATAAAACATCGATTTAACTAAAATCCCATATTACTATGTTAAGCTAATTCTTAAGACTTGAAAGCGAGATTATGCTAGAAAATCTATAAAATAGAGTAGGACTTTTAGTTAAGCATACTTGCTATTTTTTTCTAAAAAAATCGTGACAATTTTCTATACAAGAAGTTTCATCATTTTTTCAGAGGTATTTATTTATTGATATTTTATTTCGACAATAATGATGAAGGCTAAGGTTAATGGGCAATCAAAAGCTATCTCACCAGGGGATACGAAATTCCCACCTGAAGAAGCCGTTTTTCAAAATCCTTTTGTTTCACTCCTAAGTTATATGACCGAGAAAAGAAATTCCCTAGCAAAAGAGTTAAAGAAACTTAAGGATATTGAAAACCAAATTATTAAAGGGAAGGAGGGATTATTTAGTAAAGCTGAAATTGAATCTGTTAACAATATTGATCAAGTTTCAAAATGCATTGAGCTTATTGATGATTTTACTCGTAAAACTAATGAACAAGCCAGTTCATATGGAAAAAAAGTTTATTCATACAAGACTTCTCTAAAAAACAAGGTTAGTGATTGCTTATTTTATTTGTTATAAACATTTTCTTAAGAAATCTGAAGAGGATATCGAACTTCTTCAAAACTTTATGTTTTACAAGTCTACCATTACCAAGCTCTCTGGATCTAATTTACAAAAGTACACGGATGGTCTTACAAGTGATCTCAAAATTACAAAAGAACAGGTTGAAAATTGTGCTTCACTGGTAAATGATTTTAACTGCGAGAAATTTACATCATCTGAAGAGGAATTCAAGGTAGATACTAAGATTTCTCTAGAGAAAGCTTATCGTGTTATTACTGCTTACAAAAAACCGGTTGTTGGAGATGTTTTTGGTAGAAAGTGTAAACAAATATTGGATGATTTTGCTGAGAAATGTAATGCCCTGGAGGAACAAACTAGTGAAATTAAATCTAGTGAAACCACTCTTGATGAAGGAATTGATACTGCTACTGAGACTTCAAATCAAGTAACACCTGCACCTGAGCAAGGATTCTTTCATGAAAATAATTCTGTATTGGATGAACAGGTTCCGGGAGATGTTCAATGCAATAAGGAACCTAGTGAGGAGAAGGAAGTAGAAAATGAGGACAAATGTGATAAAAAATCTAGTGAAAGCGATGAAACACGATCTAAAGAAAACAACTTCAGAAAGCACAATGGTGGGCGTAGACGCTGGCAAAACAGAAATTATAATGGTGAAAGAAGGGAAGGTGGATTTAATAACAGAGATGGAACCAATGATCAAAAGCACTTTAATCGAAATCGCAATGATAGGATTAAACGTAATGACAATGAAAACATCGAACATAGAGGAGATGATAATAAGAAGTCTAACCAACATTACAAACGTCCTGATGGAGATTATACTCGTAAACCTTTACGTAATGGTGGTGAAAACAGGGGTAGATTCGATGGTCAAAAAACATATAACAATCGTCCTCACTACAACAATGGTTTTAAAAATCGTGGACAAAACAACAAGGAACAAACATCAGGAAGTGTCAACCAAAACGGGATTAATAATTAAATGATAAATGTTTATTATTCTTTCTTAAAGTTTTAATTATTAAAATCTTTTCTTTAAGAGATTGTAAACTTCTGTTATTATTTTGAATCAACCTTGCTTTCTACTAGATGATAAAACTTTAAAATACTTATTGTTCTTCTGTTCCCTCCTTCTTTTTTGATAATACTACTTCATCTACATCTACAGTTGTTTTGTTTTCTGGTGTATTTAAGCTTTCATTTTCTTGTTCAGTTCTTTGGATGGTTGGGAGAGATTTATCTAACGTCCATGGGGCTGGATCAGTTCTAGCCCAGTAACAGAAAATGAAATTTGATATAATAAGGATAACTGCATGGAACCAAAATATATATCTCCATTCACTTACCCTAAATAGAGATGAATAGTATTTTTTTTCAAACAACTTACGTATCATTGTGGTCAAATAATGCCACAACAAATGGCTCTATAAGAATTGTTATAGCCCATAGAGTCATTATATGTCCGACGACAAATTTACTAAATTGCCTAGAATACAATGTAGCACATTTATTAAAAGCTGCTGCATTACATCCAAGAACAGAAACATTAAAGATTGAATATATTAAAGTAACAAGTGCCCAATCCAAAGGTATATAACCTATAAATATAAATAAAAATCCAGAAACTCCTAAAGCTATTGAATCAAAAAATCTAACTTTAAAAAGTTCACTTTTTGATGTCCATAAATCACTACCAATTCCTGAAGCTAATTTAGTGAGAAATTGAAAAAATATTGCAAGTCCGTTCTTGAGTCCGGTGTTTTTGACATTGTATTTTAATACTTTATCCATGTATGTTGGAAAACTCATGGATACCAATTGAACTGCCAATAAATCTGCAAATGCTGCTATCCAAATTCCCCAAACTGTTTTATCTTTTAATATTGCTACGTATGGTGTTTTTTGTACTACATTATCACTTATTTTATCATCTTGAATTTTCTTTAATTCATTAATTCCAACAAAATTATGATCTTCAGGAGAGTCCGTGAAAAATATAGAGAACGAAACAAAGAGAAACAGACAAACTGCAGCATGTACATAATAAACCAGAGGCCATCCATAAATTGAATCACATATTGCTCCACTAACAGGCATTGTAAAAACATTAGACAATTGTGTACATGCTGTTAGAATTGCAATAAAAACACCATTCTCTTTTAAACTTGCCCAATTATGAACAATATTACCTATCATAAGAAAAGTACTTCCAAATGACATTCCTTGGCATATTCTGACAACAGTAAACCAGGCAAATGAAGCATTATGAGCTGAGGGTGCAAAAGCTGTTGCTATACAAGAAATTATTCCAGCAAAAGTAAAAACAGTTTTAGGAGGGTATTTTTCAAACAATATTGTGAAGGGAAAGGATGCTGCTAATGCACCTATTGCAACAGCACTTTGAAAAAATGCTTTTTGGGCGTCTGTGTATCTATTTGGTCCATTAATTGGTAAGCCACGTGAATTTTTATCTTTGCAGATTTTTGTAAAATTATATGTGTTCATATTAGATAAAATTGAGGAGCAACATAATGTACAAAGTATGAGAATCTAAAAAACTTTTATTATTAAATTTTCTATATTAGAAGATACTTACCAATATACGAGTTTTTCCATAAAATTCAAAGGCCATTTTTTAACAATAACCATTTATCAATTTAATATTGGTTTATATATTATTTATTAATATTAATATAATACTCTAAATTATATTTTGTTTAAAAAAAAATAATTTACATACTCATAAAAGTTATACTATTATGATTATTTATTAAATATACACATAAATATTTAGCGTTCTTTAAAGTAGGTAACAAAACAGTTTACGTAAATAATTTATAAAACAGAAGTCTAGGTTTTTAAACAGTTATTAACTTTAAATCAATGCGAAGAAGACAAATTATTTGTCCATTAATCACTAATTTTGATAAGGACTGATAAAAAAATTTTCCTAAAATAACTTTTAAACACCAAAATTCGTAGTTCCTCATCAAATCATTTACGGAATGCAATTTATAAAGATACATTAACACGGTATAATATATGACACAAAACTAATTTTAATATGGTAAGTGTTTATTATAATTTTTTGCTATGCCGTTGGGCAATTTGCCCTTTTTGTTATTCAAAATAAATAATATATCATCATATCTAAATTAAAAAAATTTTTCATTAAGATAAATTTGAAATATAAAAATTTTTTATAAATATACTTAGGAGAAAGAAAACACTTTAATTAGTTAATGTTATTATTAAACATAGTTTTATTTTCTCTAAATAAATTGTGCATATTTCAAGAATGTATCACAGAATAGCGAACATAAACCTTGAAAATCAGTTTCATTTATAAAATATAACTATAGTGGAGTCTTAGCTAGGCTGAAACAAGAAAAATTACTAGCTGAATAAAAGTGTAATATATCATTATATAGTATTTATAGTAGTTTAAATTAAATTAATTTAACACTATCAACGTGTATTAAAACTGTTAGAATTTAACAAAAAAAGTGTACTACCATTCGAAATAACTTTTCCTTATAGTAACTTAAGAAAAGCTCATCAACTAAAAATTCTAGTTATTATCTATTTATTTTATTTTAGACATTTTAATGTTTATCCAAAAAAATAAAGGAATAACTTATAGAAGCACTAGAATTTTTTTTGACAATTTTTCGTATGATAGGATTAGACTATAAAAAAATTAAAGCATATGTATTTGGGAAAAAAATAATTTGCCTCAAAAAAAATAACAAAATAAAGAAAGAACTTAGTCTATTTTTAGCATTAAATAAATAATGAAATAAAAATAATCTTTTATATCCTCGTTGTCTTATTTTAAAAATAAAAAATATTACACTTAACTCGAATTACATGTACTTTCATTTTATAGTGCAATTTTTAAAGATTAAGTAATTTGTATATGTTTTTAGGCGTTTATATTTTACTGGAAAAATTTTATTTTTTAAAAATTTTTGTTATCTATTTCAAGATAATACAACAAAAGAAAGATAAGAGAGAAAAAGAAGTCATACAAATATATGTGAAAAAAAAATTTTATCAAAGTTAGTATGAAAAAATTATTCGTTAAACACTATTTATAATTTTTCACCCAATCATTTTCTGATATTATTATAACGTTTTGGTTGAAAAAATATTGTTTTGTTGTTCATTAAAATGAAAGATTAGAAAAAATGTTAAAAATATTATCATATTATCACTCAATTTTGTATTTAAGAGATCGACGAAAATAGGAATAATTGTATATTTATTATTTTAAATGAACTCCATGTAATATTATATCCCCAGTTATTGAGATTTTATCTATATTTCTACAGTTAATTTTATGATCATAAACTCCAACTAAGCAATCATCTACATAGATGACGAATTTTTCATCTTCACAGTACACTAATAAATCAAAGGTACGCTTCTTTTTAAAGGGAAAGAATTCTTTACCAATTCGTGTATCAGTGTCCCACTTGTCTTCTGTCATTGTGTTACATAAGATTTTCTATAATTTATAATTATAATAATTAATTGTCTTTGTTGTTACCTTATCAGATATTTGTGGTTTTAACCTAAATGCAATATTATTTCCTGAATGAAATTGAATCTCAAAATGTTTAGCCACTTTTTTAATGAGACCTGAGACATAAAGTTTTCTTCCTGGATAAAAGTTTCCAGGGATATCTGCTTCATATGGAACATTATAATATTTCCCCTCCCATGAGACATTATATAATTGGACTCCACCATTAATATATACATGAGTAACTTCATTTAATGGTTTGTAATGAGCAAATTTAGCCACAAGTTTGTGGTCAACAAATATCTAAATTTAATGTTTAATTAAATTCCTAATTTAAACTAACTTCGTATTCCTTTTCATGACATCTAATACGAATATCGAATTCATCCCCATTTTTCCATGAATGTTTCACAGTACCAGTTTTTCCCCATTCATCATTAATACAAGCATTGAAATAAATTTGTTTTGTTGGTAAGTCTACTCGCATTGTTAGGAGACGATCATCTAATTTTGTTATCTCCTCATCCAATTCTACACATCCACCGTTGGTAAGATTAATAATAAAATCTTGTTTTCCGATGATAAGACCTCGTACAATCAATGATTGACCAGGTAATAATTGAAGACCTTCTAATCTTGACAGATAAGGTACATTAAAAGGGTGATTTCTTCCGGTAATTGAATTTTTTTTAGTAACAACCTTTTTGTCTAATTTGAACAACTTACGAAATAAGGTAGCCATTTTTATTTTAAAAGTTCTAAAAAAAGATATACAATAAAACTAAAAATAACAATTTATATTTAGATACAAACAATAAATATATTGAAAATAAAATAATTTTATAAAATTAATCAACCTTTTACACTATATATGACATGTAACACATCAATTCACCATATACAAATGAAATTAGAAAAAATTCGTAAAATTATTTTTGCGCACCTATTCCTTTAATAAATATATAATTAATTTTTTATTTCCTTTACATACCAAAATGTTAAACTTTTTAAATAATTTTAGTATTATCGAAAGTTGTATCAATCTTATGCTTTCTAAATTAATACATATAAGTTTTATTAAAGGGAATGGAATATTATAGTTTCTAGTTAAAACTTTATATAAAATTATAAAAATTGCACATTCATACGTTATTGTATCTCTTATTTTTAGTCAATATTAACTATAAACTTTTTTTTCTCGTTAGAATTTAATAGTCTAATGAATATCATATAATTGAAAGGTTGTCAAAGATATATTATCAATACTTAGAGGATTATTTTTACACAATATCATTATTTTATATAATATAGCGGTATTTGAAAATTTAAAATAAAATGTTAGACGATTTTATTTTTAGTTGTTCATTAACAAAATGTTTCAAAATGTAAAAAACTAATTAAATTAAACCATCGTTAATTAAATAACCATAGTTTTTCATAATTCAAAATTAAATGTAAATAAATTGAAATAAAAAATACTAAATTTTTATATATAAAAACTAAAAAATCATTGTTTTTTTACGCATATTTATATACAAAATTGCTAACTTTATTATTATTAAATTGGAACATTTTTTAATTAAAAACTTGTTTAGAAACAAAAACGAAACGAGATTGAACAATTTTCAAAAAAATATTATTTTTTAAATTATTATAACAAGACTTAAAATAGTGCTTCCAATTTAAAGAAAAGGAAAGAAAAAATGAATAAGTTATGTATTTCCATACAAAATGTATTAAAGTCTTTCCTTCCACACACTATTATTCAAAAATCTTCGATTGATCTATTATTAAAATCATAAAAATAAAACAGCGAAGCGATATTATAAATTATATGTTTAAATATGATACCTAAAATTTTAACAATTATTCGTTAAACATATAATAAAATCACATTTATATAATATCTTTCAATCTGATCGCACCATTTATGAAAAATAACATTCAAAAAGTGCAATCTTGTTTATTAAAAAAGAATAATTTTAAAAAAAGTATGACAAGTTTGTTGAATTTTAAAATAAATTAATTTTGTTTACATTTCCATTTTAGAAGTACCTTAAAAAGTAACTTTTCAAAGTTCATCTACGTATACACCGCTTTCTATTATTTTTGTTATATAGTTAGGAACTTCCATTGTCTGATCATCAACACAAACGATGTCATAACAATTTATGTATTTTTGGAGGAGGTTACTTTTATTGAAATTTAAAAAACCTATTTTCAAAGTGTTTCCTTTTCTTTTTGAGTTTATCTCCATAGTAGTGTCTTTAAAAAAAAGCTAGATTTAATCAGTTTTAAAATTCCTTACCTCCAAATGAATCTCCTATTAGCAAGACGTTTTTTCTATCTTTTACCACATCAAAAAGTGGACTGTTTTCTTTGATTACAGAGCTATTCTTAGAAAATGTATGGATTAATGGTTCGATAAAACCAGTGCATATATTATCATCATCAAATATCATTGAATTAGATACTATATAAATATTATCTTCTGTTAATTTGACTTTTTCTCTAAAATACATGTCAATGACATCTCCAATTCCGGCAGAAAATACAACCAGAGGAACATTCATACGATGCAGTTGCCTATTAAATTTTTTAAAACAATCCCGAAGTTTTAAATTACTATTTTTTACGACGTCAACAATAAAGTCACGATGAAGTCTCTCTTCCGCAATTGCATCATGTGAAAGTCTCCACCATTCTTCCATAAGAGGTATTTTTTCCGCTATCGTCAATTCATTTGAATATTCTAAGGGAAAATATTTGTCAAAATGTTTTTTTAATTTTGGTCCTAAATCAGGATTTGACACCTCAGTTCCTTTTCTAAACAATTGATGTGTAGTCAAATTTTGGTTACCATTTTCGTCATAATAAGATGAAATTGTATAATCAAAGTCGGAGATAACTGTTAAATTTTTTGGTCCACCTTCACTTAATGCATTTATGATTCTTGACACATACTCTTTACTTTTCATAAAAACTTTTCTGTTGTTTATTAGAAAATCCATTAAAATTATTTTCTTTTATTCTGAACATTTTTTCAATATGTTATTAAATTTTATTGGAAATTTAAATATATTTATTTTTTTTAAATTTTATTCACTCAAAAATTATTTGTTCCACTAAATATCATGTCTCGAAACGAAGACTTGTTATTGTATTTTGGGTAGTGTTATCTTTTTTTAAAAATAAGTTTTCTATTCTTATCAATGTCTTCAGAGGAACCATTACATAAAAAAGCGAAAACAGATCAAGTTGATCTTGAGAAAAGAAAATTAATCGTTGTCCTTGAAGATTGTCCTTTAGAAACAGCAAAAGTAAGTAATCTTCATACAATTTTAAAATTAATCTATTTCCTTTAAATTAGGTTGGTGAGGACTATGTTATCTTAAGTTCCGATAAACATGTTAGATACTTAATGCGACACAAAAAAGACCCATCTGAATATCGTCCAGATATATTACATCAATGTCTCCTTAATTTACTTGATAGTCCTCTTAATCGTGCAGGTTTACTTCAAGTATATTTTAGAACAAAAAAGAATGTTCTCGTTGAGGTATCACCACAATGTCGTATTCCGAGGACTTTTGATAGATTTTGTGGATTAATGGTCCAATTATTGCATAAATTACAAATCCGTTCAGCAGATGAAAAAGTTAGATTATTACGAGTAATTAAGAACCCTATTAATGACCATCTGCCCATTGGATGTCCTAAAATTCTCATGTCTGTCAAGGCATCTGAATGTGTCAGGCCAAGTCAAATTCCTAAAGATAATCTCAATGATAATTATGTAATTGTAATTGGAGGAATTAGTAAGGGCAAAATTTCAACAGATTATACTGATAGAGAAATGAAAATTAACAACTACCCATTATCTGCGGCTTTAGCCTGTGCTAAAGTCACAAGTGGCTTCGAAGAAGCTTGGGATATATTATAAGATACTTTTTCGTTATTATTTTTACTGTTTTGTTTGTTTTTTTTAATAAAATTTAAAGTAAATCAAAAATTCATTCTAGATTTAAAAACAACAATTTTTAGTTTAACAAATTATTTAACATCGAACCAACACCAAAAGAACAGTAAAATAAAAAAGTCTTAGTTTTTGGCAGCATTGTAGACTCTCCAGACACGGATGACATTATCAGTGTATCCAGCGAAAAGAGTTTGTCCATCAGCTGACCAAGCAATAGAAGTACATTCTGGAGCACGTGCTTTAGCTCCTTTAGCAGAAATGTCGATTTTAAGTTCATCAACAATACGTTTGTGTTCAAGATCCCAAATTTTAACAGTTGATCCAACAGCAGCGCAAAGCCAGTATCTGTTTGGTGAGAAAGCAAGAGCATTGATGACATCATTTCCATCAAGGGTGTACAAGTGTTTTCCTTCGTTGAAGTCCCAAAGCATGGCATTTCCGTCCTTACCTCCGGAAGCGCAGAGGGAACCATCTGGTGAAACGGTAACGTCATTGATATATCCTTTGTGTCCGTGGTGATTGGTTCTAAGAGAACAATCAGTAAGAGACCAGACTTTGACAACATTGTCCCATCCAGCGGAAACAATAACTGGATTGTGTGATGATGGTGAAAATCTGACAGTTGAAACCCATCCATTGTGAGCGTTATCAATAGAGTGTTTGCATTCTCCAAGGGTATTCCAAAGTTTGATACTTCTGTCACGGGAAGCTGAAACGATTTGACGGTTATCAGCTGAGAAAGCAACTGAAAGGACATCGTTAGTGTGAGCTTGGAAAGTTCTTGAGGTCTTTCCGGTGTTTAAATCCCAGAGACGGAGGGTCTTGTCCCATGATCCGGTAAGAGCGAATTGTCCATCAACAGATAAGACAACATCAGAGACGAAGTGATCGTGTCCAAGGTAAGCCTTGTTTGGTTTTCCTGTAAGGTATGATCCAGAGACTCCACTGAAATCTTTTTCGTAGTTCTCAAGGTTCCATGAGATGATAGATTTGTCTGAATTGACAGTTATATCAAAAAATACAATATTTTAGAAACATACCACGAGAAGAGGAAACAATAACATTTGGATTGGTTGGGTTAACGGCGATTTGGGTAATATGACCTCTGTGGCCAATAAGGTTACCCTCCAATTTCATTTGTTCAGACATTTTTCTGTTCTTTTATTTTATTATTAAAACCTGTAAAAAAATGGTATAAAAATGGTTCAATCACATTGATTTTAACAATCAAAATTTTGTCGACGTAGGAATATTGATAAATTAAAAATATGTTAGAAACTAAATTAAAAATCTTTACTAGGAATATGTCCACGATTTTTACATATTTTTTCAAAAGTAAAAAACTAATAATTTATTTAATATACAAACTCCAAAAGGCATAAATACTTGGTTCCACTTAAAAATTTTATAAAAATAGGGGTCTACGGTGTGCGTCTTATAACGAATAAATATCGACAATATTGGATTTGCGTTTATTTTACCGCTGCGGCGTGCTTTAACACTCAAAAAGTCTATTTAACAATTGTGCTGGAATGTTAATTTTAATAATTGTTGCGGAGAAAACGATAATACAAGAGATGTAAATTAGTAAATATATTTTATTTAAAATAATAAATAATATTGTCGATATATTTGTACAATTAAAAAAAAGAGATTATATAAATGAATTGTCAAAATACTGTTATAATCACGGTTAATTTAATTTATATACTTTTCTATATTGAATTTCTGAGTTTACTTCATCTTCCTCATTAAAATTGTAGTTTACCTTATGATCCAAAGAACCATCTATATGGTATTTTGGGATAGTTGGTCTACTAATTGAAACCCCTCTTAATGATATTGTTGGATCATCCTTTGTTGTTGTAATAAAATCTCGATTTCCTAAACTTCCAATAATCATTTGATCTATCGATGTTGGTGATGTTGTCTTTTTCATAGCATCATTACACCCATAGCCATCTTCAAGTCCATTATGAAGTAAAACATCAACACACTCTTTATGACCGTTGTTTTTGGCATACCATAACGCCGAATGTCCATTTGCATCTAATAGATTAAAATTGGCATTTCGCCATAGAAGGAGTTGAAGAATCTCAACAGAGCCTACAGCACATGCCAAATGTATTGGGGCTCTTTTATCATAATCAGTATACAATCCATTTACCTCTTTATCACTACATCTTGAAAGCACTAATAAAACATTATAGAGATCTTTTGCAATAATGGAATCAAATAGCTGTCTTCCTAAAGTTCTATCAACTGGTATTGCTGGAAGAAAACGTTTTTGTTCATATTTATTTCTAATCCAGGTTTCTTTAACATCTCTTGTAGAATCTGGTTGTGGTTTTTTATCTTTTGGTGCATTATGCTCCCAAATTTTATTTGAAAATGTATTACCAATTGCTCTCATTACTGCTAAATATTCTATTGGCCAGTCATCTAATTCAAGTGATCTAACTTTTGATATATGTGTACCAAGATTACGATGGATACCAGAACATTCAATACATATTAGGATTCCTAAATTTATTGAGGCCCAGATAGGATTGAATGTTCCACAATCAGCACATTTATCATTTCCAGGAACATTATGAAGAGCTTCTATTTGTTCTTTCTTTCCATGGGCTCTAGATGATTTTTCATTTTTTTCTGACTTATTCTCAGTTAAAGCTTTCTCAATTTGTTCCTCTATCTTAGATACCCACTCATCACGTTCCTCCGCATTAGCAGCGCAAAAGGCCCACCTCTTTTGGTCAAAACATATTATCTCAAATTCACAATCTTCATCTTCCTCATTTTTAGTACTTGAACCTAATCTACGATGTCCTTTTTTCTTTTTGAGGACAGAATTACTTCCTGCACTAATTGCATTAATAATAGATGAACCAGTTGCTCTTGAGACACTCCCGACAGCTGATGTAACCTGATCACCCCCATCAGATCCACCAGAAGTTCCATCACCAGCTGATGGACTGACTGTTCCATTAGAAGGAATATCAAGTGTTGGATTAGATAACGATGCAAGTAACTCATCATTAGGAGCTAATGAATATCTACCTGTCTTAAGTAACGGACCAAGATTTTCTTTACCGCTAGTTGATGGAACAGCAACTGATGCACGTTGCGTAACTCTAGGTGGACGAGGTCGACCACTTAATTTTACAGTAGCTAATCCTAGAAAAACTTCTTTTCCTTGAGATCCTTTATCCATATAATCTTTTAGATTTTGATGATAACATAATCTTCCATCTGAGTATAGGCAGACATATTTCTTTTTCCATTCTTTATTTAATGATTTAGTACTCCTTTTATATAATAGGCCTTGTTTAATTGGAATAGCTCGACCGCCCCCTAAATTTTGAAGCATCTGTGCAGGTGATTGTTTATCATCGTGATGTCTATGGAATATATTTGAAATACGGCGGTGTTTCCTTTGAGTATTTGGAGTAGATGATGGAGTTGGCATTTTATGGTTACTAGAATGTTGTTGATGAGGAAAAAGATTGTTGCTTGTTGTTGGAGTTGATGTATTCCCCCCTTCCACTGAATCATGAATAATTGGATTATTTTTACCAATTCCATTATATTCTGGTGGAGCCATAGATGGCGGTTTTGTAATAGGTAATGGTGGAATGAATGGTATTGAAGTAGCTGAAGAGCCTTTATCTAATATTTTATGGTTTATTGATGGTGATTCTTTAACAGTATTTAAATAATTTTGTGAAGATATATATTGAGAGTGCCGTCTATTGTCACGATCTTTCTCTGAAAGATTATTACTAATACAACTATTTCTTGATGAAGAACGACTTCCACGAGTCAATGTCTGTGAGGAATGTGGTACAGCGTAGTGGTTATTTTGATTCTCCTGACCAGATTCTTGATTATTATATTGAGATGATGAGTTATTTTTTGTACCCCCAACAATAGCTGGACTTCCAAAAACTTTTAGCCGATATAAAACTATTTTAGAGCAAGCTTAAAAAAATAAATTAATAAACACAATTTGAAATATTATTTTATGTAAAAATTATCAATATTAAATATTTTTATCTTTAATATAGATGAGGCACGCACACTTTAGAGTGGTGATATAATAATAAGGATTGTTTATATCTAATATGCTACCCTTAAATATGTATTATAAAGGACTCTATGTATGTCTTTGTATGTATGTATGTTTGTATGGATTATATTAGATTCATATTAACAGGGCAAAAAATTTTGGTGCTTTATCAGTGGTAAGTGCCATTTTATCAGAGACATAGATATAAAGTTATTACTATTAACTTATATATTTTATTATATAAAACTTTAATCAATGCTAAAAATAGTAAAAATGCTGCTCACGTGAGTTATGTATGGAAAGGCAAAAATAATATAAAAGTACTTTTTGGTTTAATAAGGAACTACACGATGTAATGTGTATACAACTAAAATATAAAAATATAAAATGATAGGCAATAAAAATAGGACCAATAAGATAAATGTTTTAAAATATAAAACATTCTAACAAACAATGGTAGTATGAAAGAGAAAGTACCAACATATGTGTTGTAAATAATTAATATTTTTTAATAAAAAAACATACCATCTTTAAAAACATTTTCAACATTTAAGCCAAATGTAGCACATGTTTCATAATATGCACATTTTTTTATCTTGACTGCCAATGATCTAGCTTCATGTTCACTCACAACACGTGGACTACTGGAACTTATGGTGTCCAGTGATCCAACCAAAATCATTGGACACTCCGACATATTTCTATGCTTTGAAATTGCTTGATAAAAAGTATAAATATATTCAAAAGATTCTCTTGAATCAACGTTGAAAACAAAAATTACACCGTCTAACCAATTAGCAAACTGAAATAAAATAATTAATATAAAGTTAAAGGCATGTTTTAAATAGCTTATATATATTTATATTAATACTGTTAATCTTAAGAAGTACCCTAAATCAAAAGAATAAGCAAATGACATAAATTTATAAGCAGTCATTTTCCATCTGCACAGGTAATGACAATAAAAGATTAAGTCCATTGATTAATCATTAAGGTATATCTCACATTATAAAAGTTTATAAGAACGATTATTAATGTGCCAAAATGGATGTGTTGTTATTAATTGTTCTTTACAGTAGTAAATAACTTAATAACAATTGTAGTACTTTTTTCAAGTGAATTGTGTATAACATGAAAATTTAATACAATAAGTAATGATCAAGGTCTAACTTAATAGTTCACCATTGAAAAGATAATCGCATCAGAAGAGTAAACTATGACAGATTTATGTTACACCTTGGTAAACAAAAAACACTTTTTTTAAATAAATAAAAGCACATTTTAAACTTTTACAATTCTTTTTGTGTAAAGTGAATGTAAAATGTCACAATTTATTAATATTAATGATAACTTACATTTTTTCCGGGAATTACACTTCCGTCGTCCCTCAATAACAACAAGTATGACTGTCCGTCCAATACGATTTGTTTTTTAAATCTTCCACCTTCTGGTGAATCTTCTCTTGAATAAGCTCCTGTTAGAAAATGATTTACAAGTGCAGTTTTTCCACTATGAGGTGTCCCAACAATACCCTACAAAAAAAATAAATAAATAATGATCTAGAAAATCTTTGTAAAATATATATATAATCTAATGCCAAAGCCATCTGCTTTAAAATAAAATAATTTTCAAATAGTATATAAAAATGATTCTTGATTTATTTATAATGACAACTGTATATTAGAATTAAATTATGTTTCATTATTAAAATAAATAAACAAAAGACTAGGAGGTTAAGAATATAAGCAGAATAATGAAATAAAAGAAATGTAATGATTTAAATTAGAAATACTAACATTTCCGAACACTTGAACTACGTAATGTTAAAAGGATTTCACGATTCAAAAACTAAACTTAAGTATAGGAATACCTTATAAGAACAGATTTTTTTAAATGTTATGTAACATTAAACCGCCAACAAATCATGCCGACATAAAACATGAACCATATTAATTTACGTTAATAACAGTGTTTATTTGTGACCATACCGACAAATAACTACAATTAGCAGTCTTTTTTTACTATAATCTTATTCAAAAGATCATTCTTGATCTTATATAATAGTGGCAATACTATTAAAACAACATTAACATAGTAGCAACTGCTAAAAATAACTAATAATTCCACTATTTATTACAACTTCTCTTTTTCATAAATCGTAAACTTTTATTAATTTGATAATAATCAAAACAACTATCTAGGTAATTAAAGAGTCATGAGAAAATAGTGAAAACATATTAATGACCATATATATCACAAAATTCATGCTGTTTATTTCTATGCCTTAAAACTTTCTCATGTGATGAAACAGGTGAAAATTTTTTTCCAACTTATACATAATAAAATTGTTTTGAATACTAAATGAATGCACGAATGAGCTGTAAACAATTTTAGATAATTAACAAAATAATTAATTTGTTCCCCCTCTCAAATACTTGTAAAAAAATTAAATCATTATTAACGGCTCATTTATTTTTTAGTAAGTGAAACAATAAAAAATTATAACATAAGTTCATGACCCAGCATGAAAACTCCTTATGTTAAATTTAAATAGAATTATTGGATTTGACAACAAAAACAAAATTAATCATTTATACCAATATGTTAGATATTTGTTTCCCATGTCTTAAACACCCTAGTCTCATATTTCACGTCTATACAAATACCTTTTAAAGTATATATTCAAAAAGCGGCCATTCCCTTTGAAGAAGTTTGCTTTTAATTAAACATTTTAAATGCAATTAATAGAAACTTCTAAAGGAAAGGAAGTTAAAAAAGTTTACATCAATAATTAAATATGTAATGACAAATTAAATTATCAAGATTGCGTAAAGTAATTATAAAAATAAACTTTCTTTAAAACTTACTAATTTCATCTCTGAAACGTTTCTGCTTATCGTCCATTCATGACTGTTGACAAATGCATCTAAAATTAAATAATACAATTAATTACGATTATAATAAATTATACTTCACAGGTTTTAAATGTTTATGAGGAGAGAGAATGCACAAATATTTCAAATTTTGCTAACAGATGTTATTATTTTTTCTCACCTTGACGTTTTAGAGGACCAGTAATTTCGGATGAGATTATCCTTATTCTTGGTTTTTTGGCTAACACTGATTTAGGGGTGAAATCAGCAGATGGGGTGTTGTAAAATGTTTTATCACAACTCCTTTTACCAAGGATTGAGAATTTACTAGTTTTTAACTTTTTTTTACTTTTTGGAGTTTTAGTGAATAAATCTTTAAGTGAAACTAATGAAGCTTTACTTAAAGATAGTTTAGATTTAAATGTTTCAAGTTTACTAGATCTTTTTTTAGTAATAGAAGGTTCGTAGAAAGATACGGAATGTAAACTTTTGTTTTTTAGACGGTTAATAGGTGAATATAGATCATCATCATCGTCATCCGATGACGAAGAGTTAATAAAAAACTCTTCACAACCAGCACCAATAGTCATATTCATGTTAAATTTTGTAGTGATTCCGGCTGATGACTTAGTAACAAGAGTAGAATTGTTATAACCAGAAAAGACTAATGGTCTCCCATTTAAACCATAAACGGTCATGATTAACCTAAGCAATAAAAACAAATTTGTAAAGTTATAAAAAAGTATATTATACAAAATCAAAAGCAAAGATAATTTAAATTAAAATCTATTAATTAATTATGCCATTTTATTGACAAGGCAACTGTCTAAAATAAATAAAATAATAAACAATAAATGATTGTAATGGGCACTGGCAGTAGGATTAGAGGATTATAAGAACTTAAAATGGATATTTATATGTTCTTCACACCTGCTACTTAAAAATTAGAAACTGGTGAATGCTATGTTGCAGATCAGCACTTCTAAATTAGGAACTGGCGGATGGTTGTATTTCAAAGGAGAAAACATATTACAATAGTTAGTTTTTGAATAAATTTATGTTTATAATTGATGTGTTTTAGGTCCTGGTGTGAAGAATAGGACAATTAGCGGAACTTTTATAGGAATATGTTTAAAACCATACAAATAATTAGCCCATCTTTGTAAAATTAAACTTTTTTAAAAGTATGGATAAATATAACAAAGGATTATTTTGTTCTTTTGAAGGCTATCAATGGCATAAAAAGTTTTAAAGAAAGTTCAAGTGGGTAACAAGTATATTCATTTTGAAATGCCCTAGATGATCAAATAAGCGTAAATCCTTTTGAATGCCGATAAAGTAATATACTAGCATTGAAATCCGATACATATCACCCCTTTATTAGTGATTACAAATTACTAAATATTGCCCTATAATGTGATTTTGAGTAACCTAAATAATGTACATAATTTAAAAAATGATTCATAAACAAATCATCTCAATATAAATAATTTAAAAAAAGACTGACATAGAGGGCGTATAAAAATGATTTTAAGTGCCATTAAATTATACAATAAAAATGAATTAAACTAAATTAAAAAATAAATGTACTTTTACAATTTAATATAAAAGGAATAATAGAAAGGATGTATTCAAGAATCACACTATAGAAGATAATGTTTATGTCAAGTACATTATTGATAATATAAGCCATTAAAAATTGAGTAATAATAATGAATTAATCTATTTAGATAGGTTAAGTGGAGGTTTATCTTGTAAAAAGCTTATCTAAATTCAACAATAATGACATTTTAAGTTAATGAAAAAGTAAAGATAGGAGAAAATATTTTATGAACAAATAAATTCTTGAGAACACATGTTATGTCAAGTAATGTATGATACACGCAAATGTGTGATTTAAACCAGGTAACAGAGTTCAAGAAGCAACAGATGAAGGCTATTATGACATGTGTTACTATCGTTAACAAAAGCGGTAGGAAATTGGATACTTCAAGATTTAAACTTAAAATGATGATGATTTTATAAGAAAGATATAATAAGTAATAAAATAGTAATTTAAATTCTCAAAAAAGTATAAAGTATTAATTACACTATTGTTCCTCACTTCACTAGTTAAAAGTAATATCATAAAATACAATTTTAATATATTAAACATTGTAGTGTGATTGAATGTCAATTATCTTTGGCACATTAACTAATTAATTGATCAATGTCCATTAAAAAATTATTTTAGAGGAAGACTCAAAGAATATGAAATACAAAGAGTATTATAATAAAGAGAAAAATGAAATAAACTATGAGATTTAAAAAGTTTTATGTACTTAAATGATAATCCTAAGATTAATATTAATTTGATTATGTCATAACATAACGTCACATATAGTCATAATGTAGAATTATTAATTATATCTTGTCATTAAAACGTCAGCTGTTCTTAGAAAAGGTAAAATGTTAACATGATATTTAGAAATCAAATGTAATTCAAAAGTTACCTTAATATTACCAAGAAGGTGCTAATTAGGGTAAACTTCGAGATAATATATAGAATTACCATTTCGTAACTAAGGTCATATTCTTATGTAACACGTTTAAATAAAACTTCTGAAATTTTTTTTTAAAATAGGTAATTGTTAAATTACAAAAATTCTTTACAATTACTGGGTAATCTACTATTTTCACATAATTAGCCATAAAATTAGTCATTTTACGATTGAACATAAACATATATTAGTTTAATAAATAATTTTAAATGTATAAATTTTTGTGCATTCTCATTTAATATAAACATTATTTTTAGAAGTTAGCCATATTTATATTCCAATTAACTTTGAATTAGTTTTATAGAACTTACTTGTATTACCATTCATTTTAGGTTTCCTCCTCCTTACTAAATCACTCCTTGGTAATTGAACACCACTAAACGCCTCAATATTCTGATAAGAATTTCTTTTTTTAAAAAATCTATTAAAAGAATTGAGAATTATATCATCTTTTGTACTATGAAATAAATTAAAACTTCGTCTATTTTCTTTAGATAAACGCGACGGAGATCCATCAATAAATTCAATATCATCATTATGTAGAGGAAATTCACTACCACCACCAGGAGTGGGTTCATTTGTATTTGGTGGTACCGATGAAATAATACTACCTTTCCATGATTTCCTCCAAAATGAAGGCATAATCAATATAAATAATATTAGAATATATGTTAATAATTATTAATAGAAAAAATAATTAAAAAATTTTGTAAATAAATTGAATAGCAAAATTGCCTAGAATAAATGTAACAATTTCTTATTTTTCATCAAATTGTGTCTTCTTTGTAAAAATTATTTCTATTAGAAGTAATTGAACAACTCTCTTTTGATAATAATCAACTAACATTGATATATCATCAGAGTTGATGTCTCATAGGTTTACAACGAAATATTTGTTAGGGTAAGAGATAAAATTAAGCAACAATCTATATAAAAATACACACAACATTTATATCATATATATATTTATATAAATATAGGTATTGTGAAGTCCATTAGCTACTACATATTAATAAGTAATAAAATAGACCACCATATGATAAAGCGTTCTAAACTTTTATCATCATTTTAGGTACAACTTATAAAACTTTATGTATTCCACTTTTTAAAATAATAAAAGGTCCTTCTCCTATTTTTATATAAATAGAATATAACTTTTAAGAGAACATGAGATAAATATTTATAAAATTATATAACAACAAAAATATATATGTCTGTATGTTCATTTTTAAAAATATTTAATTGAAGAAATATTGTAATGAAAATATAAGATGACCATCAAAAATAAAGATAAGAAGACAAGGATAGAAGTCTATACTCAGTATATAAATGCCGTTTGGGAATTGATACTATATGTAATCTCAAAGAAACAATAAGTATAAGATGTATAGATGGCCGGAAAAGATAAAACACAACATTTAAATAAAAGTAGCTTTACATTTCATTTTTATATATTTTAAAATTTTAAAAATAATTCAATTCCTAGTACACTACTACAATTATATTCCTCTACATAAGGAAGGAACTAAAATTTCGGTAATTAGAGTACACTAAAAATTTGGTCTAGTCATGAAAGCTAGTTTAAAAACTATGTACATATGATAAAAACGTCACCAGAATGTCATATAATAACTTTATACATTGTCATGATATAATATCACTATCTTTTTACTATAAAGGAATGGATAATTTATTATTAAATAAAAATCATTGTATTGGAGTATTCTTGTTGCGTATAATGAGTAATTCAAAATTACCAAACAAAACTAAATCAAACATTAATGTGAATATAATATGGCTAACTATCTTTCGTTTATTTATTTATATTTCAAAGATTTTTTGGTTTTTTTTAAACGAACCTTCTAAAGTCATCATATGATCTCTTAGTTGGGCTCTTGTTGAGAGATCAGGAATAAATTCTAGTAAATCATAGATAGCATAAATACAGGGATGAACAGATTCAAAACGATCAATTTCATTTCTGATTTCCTCTGATATAGATCCAGTTGATTGAATGACAGTTGATGGATACATATGGCTACTTATAGGTAATGTATCTTTATAGTTCATTTGTATATAATATAATTAATTTTAAAACATAATTTGATAGACAAAGTCTCTTTCTTTTCCTCTAATTATTATGTAATATTATTTAAATATAAAATATATATTGGTCGTTTGAAAACTAAAATAAAGAAAAACAAATTAATAATCATAAAATAATACTTATTTATAGCGGATAATAAAAATCGAAATATTTAAAATAAATAGAAACATGAAATGGATAATGTTTAACATATAATTTGTATGTAATATGTTATTTAACAAATAATAATCTACATTAAACTCTTTACATATTTTTGATTAAACCACTTTTAATAAAAATATATGATAATAGGAGAAAATTTATGAAAAATTAAAATAAATATGTATAATAATAAAATTAAGTATGTAATTAAAATTATTGATATAATTAAAGATTTTCTAAAGAGAAATATTAATAAATAACTAGCTTGTATAGGAATTATGAAATGAGGTTATATGGGAGAGATGGCAAGTAAAATCTCCACCAATCCGTATATCTCCGATCAATTGTTTAGTAAGTAATAAAAAGATGTAACAGTACAATGTACATTAAAATTACAAAGTAAACAATGAGAAATTCCAAGTGAAAGTGTGTTAATTACTAATGGATAAATTTTATCAATTCTTTTATATTATGAAATATCATAAGTATTTTCGAATATTATTTTATTTTATATATTAGATATAAGATGATAAGAAATTCACGGTTATAATATTATACATAAGGGAACATTTTTACAAAGTGACAATGACAACACGCATATGTAGATACATAGTGTGACTCTCCTTCCTATAATATAGAGGTAGTGAGGCTGTCATTTATATATTAAAAAATTTTGGTACCATTCAAAATAATGCAAAATGACCATTCCCGCGACAAATCACTTTTTCGCGGAATATTTAGAGTATTTAAGTTGAAAAAAAAAGAAAAATAACAATAATAAAGATAAGCTATAAAGTGATATGAAAATATATATGATATTTGTCAATATTTTAATAGCAAAAAAATTTTTTTACTTATGATAATGCATAGTTATGAAATAATATATTTATAATTTTGATTATTTATAACAAATAAAGTTAGTTTGTTGAATTAATAGATTATTATTATTAATAAATTTTGATTGAATCGAAGTATTTCGCTGCAGGTTTTAAGAACGCTTTAAAATAAAATGCCATACCTTAATTAGGTCAAATTATGTACATAAAAATCAAACAAGCCAGATATTGCCTTGAGCAAGTTATTAAATATGATAATAATAATAGCATGTCTAACAATATATACTCTAACAAGCTATACCAATTTTTAAACATTTTTTAAGTCTATTGTCATACTCTATCCCACACATTTATTAAAATAAATAAAAAATATGTCTATTTAAAATAATTATACATCAATATAATACACTTGTTTTATTTAGAAATTCATATAAATCAATATTTTTTAAAACTTTTTATAACTTTTTTAGCGTTCATAATACTTTTTACTATCTAAATAAGAATAAGAGAAGATTTATCGAAGAAAGACTATAAACAAATAAAAAATTGTCTTATATAAATTGAATGACAAAAATATATGAAGGCAATAAATAAAAAGATTATATATGTATAATATTATTATTTTAAATATTTTAGAAAGCAATTTATAGTAAGTATTTTTCTAGAAATTTTTTATGAATAAAAATAATAGCAATATTTGATGGATGTATTATTTTTAATACACCATAAAAAATGGTTATTATTCAAAAATACATTGTCAAAAAGTAATTGAGTAGTAAATTAATGTATAATATTATAAAGATACGATGGGAAGATTTATATAAAGACATATATTTAATAATAAATTTCTAAATAAAATTGACTAAAATCTTAACATAAAATACTTTCTAAAAATAATAGAGTATTAAAGATGTCAAATGAAACAGTATGATAGTGGTAAAAATTTAAAATATTGAATAGGTAATAAATTTTAAAGTCTTTTGTTGAATGTAATTGAAGGTATTAAAAATAATCGGGGTTTAAAAGGATTGTAGGGTGAAATGTTATTGAAATTCAGAAATAATAGTTGGCACGATCACAAATCATGAGTACTTGACATTTTTGAAGACTAGCTAAATTAGGATAAATGACATGTAGTATTTACAATAGAAATGTTTGATTTATTATGAAGATATAATAATAAGAAGTTTTAATGCGTGAAGATGGCATTATGCCAATGTTTTTATTTAAATAGTTGAATTATATTTATATATATCAATGGCATTTAGTAAGTGAAAAGAGCAATTATATCAATGAATTTGATTAAAATTTACATTGTCATTTAAAAATAGTGATTAAATAGGTTATTTAAGAATATTGTATATAATAAATGCTATTGAAATATATAAAGAATTAGTGAAATTAGTTTATCTACATAAGTATTGTAAAATGATTATGAATAATAAAATAATTTAGAAGATTAGATTAATACATTTTAGATACATAATTATAATAAATAAAATTATCTGTACACGAAATCAAAATAATTATTATTAACAACCATATTATACATCAAAAAGTAAAGGAACATCCTTATTTATTAGTGTATATCGGGTAAGCTTTTTTGAACAAAACACTGCATGACAATAACACTTGTCTATTCATATATTAATAAAATACTTTTACTGATACCTATTAATATAATAAAAGTCAATTCAAGCATATGGTTAAGGTGCGAAAGACACCTTAATCAGCAGGATATTATTTAAATTAACTTGAACACATATGACGTCTAAGATGAAAGCAAATAAATAATGTTTGCAATGGTAGGAGAGAAGAAATGTAATTAATTTATTATAAAATAAAAAGAAATCGAGAATAAGGTAGTGATTCTAATACTATAAATCAAAACATTTTAATATATTCATTTCTTTATATATAAAGAAAGTCATTCTTTATAATATGTACAATTCTCATATATAAAGATGATTTATTTTATTAATATTATCATTAAATTTCTATTGTCAATCAACATATATTTCTCATTTTAAGTAAATTTCTTTATCTATCATTATCCTTAAAATTATTATATTATGTAATATATAGTATATAAAATCCGGTAAATAATGACTTTTATTTACCTATTATTTAAAATTATCTTCTCAAGTGTTATATAATATTAAATTTTATTAAATATTTATGTATCAAAAAGAAAATAATTTTTTAGTTACATAAAAAGTAGGAAATTATACATTAAATGTACTTACCAATATTCTGTTTTTAATAGTGAGTGTATATAAATAAGAATTATTTTAATGTTTAACAGTCTACTTTTAATTTTAACAGTTTTATTTAATAAGCACAAAAAATTGTTATTAGAATACTTATTATCTAGAGATAACTTTTTAGAGCATTTAAAAATAATATTATTGAGATATCTAAAACAAATTTTAAATATCTAAAACAAATCTTGAAATAAGAATACAAAATTTTATAGTTTTCAATGAAAACTGTTTAAATTGATAGTCTTTACAAAACGAAAACTTTCTAACTTACAATCCATCACTGTCAAAAATAAAATATCTACAATCAGAAAATGGATGTGAAAAATAATTTCTGCTATTTCGAAAATTTAATAAAATAAATGCTAAGAAATATATAAATTTATTATGTAAAAACATTATTAATTTCGTATTTTCTCCTCAAAAATGGAAGCAAAACAACCGTTAACAAAAAATAATATATAATATTTCAGATAGAAGTCCTTGATGATGTATTAAAAATAATAACAATTTTTTGCATCAAAATACAAATGTACACTTATCATTTTAAATAAAAATATTTTGTTGTGATATTATCATGGTTTAACGTTAACGTTTATCTATTGATAAGTAACTATGTGACATTGCTTTTGTTCAATTTTCATAAAAGTAATCATATATTTTAATAAATAAAATTATTTTTTATCGTTAAATTATCGAAAAATTTCAATGTCATTTTTGTATGGGTTTTGATAATCTCCCTATTTTCTACCACCTAATTGTAATCCTAACAAATTAAAAAATTTATAATTGAAAGGATTCTTTCATTTTAACAGTAATCAATCAAAAAGTGGTGTGATTATCAGAAACGATTTCAAAGATGAAAAATTATCGCTACAAAGATAGTAATGACAATTGATTAAATCATAAAAATAACATTAAAAAATTATTAGGTCTTCTAAAAGCAAAAATTATTAAGCAAAAAAAAACATTTATCTTCAAAACTTAATCACTAATATGTACAGCCACGCATTGAAAAAGTTTCAGTAGTGTTTACTTTCTTAAACATTACAAGACCATCCTCAAGATTGTAAAAATTATAATTTGCCTTTGCAGAGATACACGACAAGTTAAGAGATTCTTTAAACGAACAATAGTCATAATTTTCAATACAAACATCATCTCGTAACCACAATTTTTCCATTAATTCACCCTTGCACTTTAATAATATATTTTTGTAGGAATAGTTTGAATTTAGATTTCTGAATAAATGTGTATTTTTTATTTGTCTATTGAATAAATTATTTAGTTCATTTAATTTTGTCAGTGATAACCATTTAAAAATGGTGTGTCTTTTATCATGGTCTTTATCAATGTTGGAAGATTCATTATCATTTAATAGTGTGATTTTTGTGTTGTGAATGATGTAATTAAAATTAGGTGGAATGAAAACAGTTTCTGTGTCTGATTTGTAGTATGAGGGAAAATGTTGATGGGTTCCTTTTGCTTTTTTGGGTATAATTACCGACTTTCCGAGATTTCTCTTATTATTGGAAATTTTTAGTGATGAAAGTGTTAACTTCAAGTCAAAGGAGAGGGGATTTTGAAACGCAATCGATGATGCATCAAATCTCTCAAAATTGAATGAATTTGCATGGGGATTTAAACTCGATAAATAATTAAATTCATCTATCATACTCCTACCATGTTGTGGAATATACAACTCATCAGCATCAATTACAAACACAAATTTAGCATTTCTATATTTCAAAAAGCAATCATTTATGGAGGCAATATAACTTCTTGTCGGTACCTCATACTGAACATCAAAACCAAGCATCTCTGTTAACTTGTCATTTATAACGGGTCCAAATAAATCTACCTTTACGGTGCCGTATTTTTCATACATCTAAAAATAATTATGTGTAAAATTTTATCTATAATTACTTTTAATAAATTATATATCTCAATCCGACCAGATCTCCAGTAGAATTGTTGAATTGATGCACCGAAGAATTTGTATAATTCAATTGCGGTAATTAATCCTTGCCACTCATCTAACATGAATGAATGTCCATAACAAACGGCGATGTCAACTGCTTTTTCTGGTTTTTTTAAATGTATCTCAATAAAATTTTTTTCATGCGTTTTTGCCCTTGATAAATAAAAGGAAGAAGAATTTTCTTCAACGTGACATTGACTTCTAAAAACATTCCATTGACATTTGCTCTCTCCAACAAACAAAGGTGCTGCTAATTCGATTTTTGCTTTTGAAAAACTCCCATTGTTAGAATAGCATAATATTTCATTGTGATTTGGAAAGTTTACGTCGGCAGAGAATAGAGTAACAGCCGTATTATCCCCGAACAATGGATCATCATTAAAAATATACGCTTCATGGAGTAGAAATATCTTTTTGTTAATACCATTTCGCTTTTTAAGTTTACCTCTTAACTCGATATTTTTAATAATATTTCCATAATTTTCATCGTTTTTTCGTAGCTTTAAAATTACAAAAAGCAGAATAAAAAATAAAATAGTATAAACTTTTAGTGAAAATTTTATATTCCTCATGAGATAAAGTGAAAATAAATCTCATTCATTTTCTTAGACGGTTATGGTCATGTAATAAATTAGAAAAAAAAGTTTTATCAATTGATTCCATCGGTAAATTGCATTAAAAGTAGGTTGAAACTGATTAATGAAGTAGATATATCTAGTACCATAATCATCTATATACTCAGATTAGAAATATTTGGGATATTTTACTTGAAATAAAATATTATGAAATATTAATTTTTGATACTTTAAAGTTGTAAATTATAATAATGCAGAAAGTAAATTTTAGAGTGAATTTATTATTGACCATATAAGGGTATTTAAATTATTGCAGCTAGTAATAAGTTTATAAAATAAAAATTTTTTTTAATTTTAATTTTAAATCCACTTCCAAGATTACATAAAAAAAATATGCTAATATCCTACTTTAATTCATTTTTAATCCAACATTTCCTCTTATGATTAATAAAAAAAATTTAAGGCGCAAGTATATTCCAATAAGATTATTACATTGGAATATCATCACTCTGATTTGAATGATTTGTTTAGTAGCTTGCCATGGAAAGCACAAGTTGTTGTAATCAAAGTAATTGTATTTCCACGACTTCTAACTATTCAAAATTTAGCAATTTACTACTATCTCCATTTACTTCAATAAAAAGTTCTACACCAGTTAAAAGTAGGAGAATCTCAAGAGTTGTAACTCCATTACGTCGTAGCATTCTACGTTCTCATTCTTGTTCATGTACTAACAATCCTTTTTCTCCTGGAATATATGATGGTTCATTTGGATTACATTTAAATGGAAATGACTTCAGCCCTAGAATGTTTGAATATAAACCAGAGGATGTAGGTAATGAAAATACTTTTGCTTGGAATATAGATCAGATGTCGAAGTTACATCCAATTTCAATTTCTGAAGAGAGTGTCTGTTGTCATAGTTCACCGTAAGTTTTTGTTTGTTTGTTGTAAAGGTAATTTGTAGGAATATAACAAGGCATTTAGAATTACGGGAAAAGGTGGTGAAGTATTTTCAGGAAAACCACCACATACCATCACCAGATACATCTCGCTGTCTTGGTCATAGTAAAGAATTAGCTAAAACTCCACTAACATCTAAAAGACTTCGTACTCCTAAAACATCAATAACTTTATCAAGTTCAAGGAGTATCTGTATTTACAGGAGTCTAAGTGAATCATCCTCAGGAAATATTTCCCAAAGTCTAGATTCTGATAAAAGAACACCAAAGTTATCGGAAAAAATTTTAGAAATGATTCAATCACCTAGTTTTATAGGTTCACAAAAACCACCAGAAGAGAATGGAAATTCATCAGATATGTTTGTATATTTTCCGGATGAAGATCCGGAATATGACAAAGAAGTGCCATTGTCTGATGAGGGTTATTACATACCAGTCATCAAAGCTGGAGAATTCCTTGATACTGACGACTCATTTCTGCAGCTAGAGGAAGGCGAAAATGATTATTCGCATCAAAAGGTAGATTTTGACATTAGTTCTATTGAATATGACTCATTTCGCCTTGATCTTATGATGTCTCCAATTCCTTCAAATTCTGAAACTAATTTAAACAGTCCTTCTGCACTTTAATTTTAATTAAATGTTTTACGGCTATTTTAAATGTCCTTATAATTTTAATTTTGGAAAATTTTGTGTATAAGTATGTTACTTATTGTTATTTATTTTTTGTAAATCAAATAAAGTTGTCGATTCGAGTTTTAACATTTTTATTTAATCTTAAATGTATATAGTGAAAAAACAATGATATTTATAAAGATCAATATGTGAAAGAATGTTATTTATACAGTTGGTGAAGATGTAACAATGTTTTGTTTTGGTGGCACTCCACCAGGATACACTGGTTCTCCACCAATTGATTCGAAGAATGCTTTATTTAAATTTTGAGTATCTAAAATTCTTTGAGGGTCTGTGTACTTGTCACCTCTGTAGTCTGGGAGAAATCCTGGATTTGCTGATTGCCATATTGGACCACTTGTACTATAGGAACCTGATGATACTTGATTAGAAGTACCAATTGTGCTGTAGGAACCTGGTAAAACTTGACCAGAAGTACCAGTTGTGCTCGAGACATAACCGTTGTTTAGGAGCCCGTAATTGGTTGTACTTGTTTCATATGTATTTGGAACAAAATAATCTCTTTGAATCTGAGTTGGATATTCACTTGTAAAAGACTCTGGAGTTTCATCACTGTATAAATTTTGACTATTAATTTGATTTTGGCTTGAGGAATATGAACTAGACATTCCGGAATTACTACTACTACTAGATGAAGAAGAACTACTTGGATATTGTTGATTCTGGTAATATGTGTTTGTACCTGTCGCACTTGATGAGGTACCTTCTTTCGGTGGAACACCTCCAGGATAAACGGGTTCACCACCAATACTATCGAAGAATGGTTTGTTTAATGCTTGTGTATCCTTGATTCTTTGTGGATCTGTATATTTGTCACCTCTGTAATCAGGAAGATAACCAGGTTCAGCGTTGTTATCCCATCCTGTAATAGCTTGTCTCTTATATCTGTCGTTTCGAAGGAAAAATTCGTGAGTGTTATGAAGGAAACTGAATGTAATAGCGAAGAAAATCAATCTAAAAAGGTGTTTAAGAAAATGTTTCTTTTTATAGGTACAACTTACTTCATTTCTATACTAGTTAGAACAAGAATGAATCGTCTGAATTACTTTATTTAATATTTTATCATTTTCCTTTCTTTTATATACATGAAAAATATGATTTTAAGAATCTATTGTAAGGCGGGTATATTTATCTTTTTGTGTAGTTTTAACATAGCTCCACAAACAATAATTTGCTTTAAGGAGAAAAAAAATTAAGAAAAAGTAAGAAAAGTTTATAAATAGAAAAGTCCAATTGATAAATTGTTTGATCTATATAAATGTTAAAGTATTAAGAATATATGAGACAAATGTTTAATTGTTTGATTCTAGCTATTTTATAAGTAATTTGAAAATAGATTGTAGAAAGTGAGGGTATTTAAACATTTGAAGTGAAATATATATTTATATTAATTAGCTTTACTTTCTTTTTTTATTTGGAAAAAAAATTACTTGGAAGTTGATTTTTTTAATTAATATTTTTTTAAAGATGTAATTAATAAATATTAATTGGAATTTGTATTATTTGCAAGTACATATAGTATGAGTAATTAATTATTTGTAATCCAGTTGTGAACAAATATTTTCCATTATTCTTAACAACGTAATGCTTAATGTTTATTCCACCAACGCATATAGATATATTAAGCAATGTCACGGGTTATTGCTATAAATATTTGTTGCAAGCATTAATAATGAATTTTTTCTTTCATTACCAAATCAAATAATGTATTTTACTTAAGAAAAGGAATGTATTTATATATTATTATTGTTACCCAATATTTGGATTACCAATGAAAGGAAATCATATTTATTTTAAAGGATTAAAACTTAAAAATAATTGTTTGATGTTATTTATATATTAGCAAAAAGCATTTTTGAAAATAAATAAAATATTTATGTTGATT
Organism: Strongyloides papillosus; assembly: GCA_005656395.1. Lineage (NCBI taxonomy): Eukaryota > Metazoa > Nematoda > Chromadorea > Rhabditida > Strongyloididae > Strongyloides > Strongyloides papillosus. The sequence goes on from SRSI01000043.1 coordinate 552,690, forward strand.
TGATAACAAAAACACTTATAGAATTAGTAGAATATTGCTCAACTACCACGATATATGATATAAAATAGACCGGCTGTTCTCGTCGTCTCTTACTCTTCTCTGTCGCCAGTTGTAATGCCAATCAATGAATAACAAAATGCAATGTTTCTATACTGAAATTGTCCAAGATGAAGTTTAAGAAAGCTAAGAGCAAGTGGTGTAGGGTATCGCTAATATCTTGTTCTGGCAAATTTATTTATCAGATATTGATATATGTTAATATAATTTAGAGATTTTTATATCATTATTTTATATAAAATTCTGCAATTATAAAAGTCCAATTTTAGTCATGTCGTATTTAATGGATCATAGAAATCAGCAACGTCATCATAGAGTAAGTTTAATATTTAATTTGTAGTTTGTAATAAATTATTTTTAGGATGAAGAACCAAATCGTTCTAATAGTGGAACATTACTTTCGAAAATTAGTACTTTAGGAAGGAAGAAAAAAAATCAAAAAGAGGGACAAAATGATACGAGAGACGGTTATCGTTCAGAAAAAGAAGATGAACCAGCTCCAGTAGATCTTGGTCATGAAGCTAAAGAAGTTATTGATTCACCAGCTTTCCTTAAACAGCAAGAATACGAAATGGATGATGGAGAGCAAAGAAGATTCATGACTCTCGAATCAAAAAATGACCCAAGAGTAAGAGAAATTTTTGAACTTTTGAGAACATGGCTTAATCAAGAGCTTGCTCAGGAAAGAATTGTCGTTAGAGATCTTCAAGAAGATTTATATGACGGGCAAATTATTCAAAAATTAATTGAAAAATTAGCTGACATTAGAATTGAAGTGCCAGAAGTTTGTCAATCTGAGGAGGGACAAAAACAAAAACTTCAAATGATCATCAACGAAGTCAACAGTCAATTAGGAGGATTTTCAAAAGAAATCCGTTGGACAGCAGAATTGATACACAAAAAAGATCTTCTCGCAATCGTTCAACTCCTAATTCAAGTTGCACTCTTCTACCGCGCACCAATACGTTTCCCAGAGGATGTACATGCTCAAGTTTTAGTTGTTCATAAAGAAAACGATCACTTTAGTACTGGTTACCAGACAGAACAACTTACAACCCGTCAAAAAGAATTAGCACCAAAAGGTGAAAGAGATGCTTTTGATACACTATTTGACTATGGTCCCGATAAGTTAGCACATGTCAAGAGTTCTCTCGTAGCTTTTTGCAATAGGCATTTAAATAAAATAAATCTCGAGGTCACTGATTTGGATTATCAGTTTCAGGATGGTGTATTTTTGATTCTATTAATGGGATTGTTAGAAGGATATTTTGTACCACTATATTCATTCCACCTCCAGGTGAAAGATAACAAAGATAAAATAAAGAATGTTGAATTTGCCTTCTTCCTAATGGAGGAAGCTGGGATGGCAAGACCAAAAGCACGACCTGCAGATATAGTTAACGGAGACGTCAAAAGCACCTTAAGAATTCTTCATTCGCTTTTCACCAAGTATAAACATGTTTAAGTAAAAATTTCTATATAAAATATCAAAATATTATGCCTTATTAAATGATAAAAATGTGTTTCTTTCTTTTAATAAATAAAAAGTAAATAGTAACATAAATGCTCTACTTCATTCGTATTAATTAAAAAGTATATTAATTTACAGCAAAAGATTTCACTTTTTATATGATCATGATCATTCAAGACTATCTCTTCCACTATCTGGATACATTTGCGCTATTTAAATGTTTATAAAAAAATTACACATATTATCATAAATATACCTAAGTAGAAATAAATATCAATGTCAAACGTAAAATAGTAATAAAAAAAATTACCAAGGTCCTTTTATTTACTATGTTTTCCGTAAACAAGTTTTAATTACCTTTGCTGAAAAATCAAACAAGTTTTAAAAATCTGTGAGATAAAGGGTATATAAGGGAAGTTTTCTAATTTAATATCACAACTTCTTAGTCAATTATAAACATGACAAAGTTTTTAGTTGGTTTAGCCTCATTTGGTACTATTACCGTTATTCTTGGTGCTTTATACGTATGTGGAAATCTCTTCAATGAGATTAACAATATGTACGATGATGTTATGGCTGATATGGCTGAATTCAAAACTATTGCCAATGATGCATGGAGTGATATGATCAGAGTTAACTCTGAACGTAAACCAATTACCTTTGACATGTTGATTGGAAGAAACAAACGTCAAGTTGCTTGTAACTGTGGAGCTCGTGCCGCTAACTGTCCACCAGGCCCACCAGGACCACCAGGTTTAGCAGGAGCCGATGGAGAAGACGGTACCCCAGGACAAGACGGATCCCCAGGAGTTGATGGTCTTGCCGTTGGAAGTCCATTATACAGTGCAGGAGGATGTATTAAATGCGATGCCGGTCCACCAGGACCACCAGGACCAGATGGACCAGTTGGACCAGCAGGCCCAGACGGACAACCAGGAGCTCCAGGAGCCCCAGGACAAGATGGACAACCAGGAGCACCAGGCGCTCCAGGAGATGCCGGTGCACCAGGTGCCCCAGGAGTTGATGGACAACCAGGAGCTCCAGGAGCTAATGGAACAAGAGGAAGAGGAAAACCAGGTCCAAAAGGTCCAGCAGGAGCTCCAGGAGCCCCAGGTAAAGACGGACAACCAGGAGCCGCTGGTGCACCAGGACAAGACGGACCAGCTGGTCCTGCTGGTCCAGCCGGACAACCAGGAGCTGACGGTGCACCAGGTACTCCAGGTACCCCAGGAGGTCCTGGAATCATTGGCACAGATGCCGCATACTGCCCTTGCCCTCCACGCAGTGCTGCCATTGAATCTAGCCCATCCTCCCAATACAGATTAAGAAGAGCTTAGATTTTAAAATTAAATTTCTTTATTTTTTAAAAACAACCTTATTTTTAAAACAATAAAGTATTTCATCTAATCATGTTTCATTACTTGTAATAATAAGTGCACAAGTTTTCTTAAGTATGTCTAGTTTGTGTCTTATAATTTGTATAAAAGTCGAAAAAAAATTCATTTCAAATTATATTATTCGAAAATGAAACTATTTATTTATTTATTATTGTTACAATATTATTTTGTTGGTGTAGTTTGTCCTGGAAATTGTAATTATGAGATTGCTACAGCTACTTGTGAAGACTTTCAGGATATTGGGACAGGTGGAGATCCTTTAATGATACGTAGGTGTCGTATGGGTGGTGAAAGGCTATGGTGTAGAGAGGAATTTGATGCTGGTGGTGCTCCAGTAAATTATTGCTGTAGTAATATTAGAAATTTTGCGGATGCCTTAGATGAACTGGAAGATCTTTACAATAATGATAGATTTGGAATTGATATTGATAACGACGATGAGGCAGCTTGTTTTGATGTCTTTCCTAATTGTGCAAATTTGCTCCAATTTTGTTCTGTTACCGCTCAACGAACAACAATGAGAGCTAATTGTGCTCGTTCATGTAACTTTTGTGGAACTAATGCTGGAAGAGCTGTTTTTGCTACACCTAGACCATGTGTTGATAACCCAACTGCTAATTGTCATAAATTAAGGCAATTCTGTCAAGATACTAATTACTATAATTTTATGGTAAAAGAATGTCCAGTTACTTGTGATAAGTGTAAAGACCCAATGGATTGGAACAATAAAACTTCAACTGTATCACCACCAACAAGAACAATGATCATCTGCTTCGACAAGGATAGACATTGTCCAAATACTCGAAGTTTGTGTGATATACCAACAAAGAAAAGATATTACCGTCGGGCATGTAAACGTTCTTGCGGTTACTGTCATTAATAATTATTTATTTTACATATTTAAAACTTATATTGTGACTAATGGATTATGATAGATTATTTTGCATAGCAATAAATACTATATAAACGTAGAGAATTTTTATTTTGTACTGTTGTAACAATGTTTTTAACACATATACTTTCTTTATTGTTTATTATTATTATATCTAATATTAAATTTATTAGAAGTGATGCTAACTGTAATAGACCCTTTTCTGACTATGTTTCTGGTGATTGTATAGGTATCGATCTTGATGATCTTGGAGTTGATCCTGTTGCTCCAGCAACGTATCTTTCATGTTACTGGAATGGACCCTGGTTGTGTAGAGCGGCAGAAAATAGGGGTGATGTTAACAATCCTGAGGTCCTTTGTTGTTCCAATAACGTCGATGGTAATGAAGCTTTAGCTGAAGTAACATACCTTTATCACCGTTATGCGGGAAACTTACCATTTACCACTACAATTACTCCATGCTTTGATATTAATCAAAATTGTGAAGCAATTGGCTATTTATGTCGAGAAACAAAAAATTTCGGATACATGCTACGTAACTGCCGAATGACGTGTGGATTCTGTGGGACTGCAACACCTCCACCTCTCTGTCGTGATAAAACCACTGTGAGTTGCAAACAGCAAGCGGTCTTCTGCAATGATCCGTTATACAAGGATTTCTTAACGGAATCTTGTCCAAGAACATGTGGACGTTGTGGTCCACCTTATACATGGAAGAATGTAACAGTTGAAGAAACTGAATATACACCAAGTCCACATTTGTGCATTGATGTTAGAACGAACTGTAATAGAATACAATCAAGATGTGCAGAAGCACACATTGCCAAAGCATGCCGTAAAACATGTGGGACATGTAATTTAAGTTAATAATTCAAATATTATTATTTATATAATTTTTAAGTTTTTTAATAAATCTTAATAATAAGTTAAATCTATAGTTGTTCCTTGTTAATATTTTTCTTAATATTTTACCTAATTGTTCATTCCATTATTTTCGAGAAAATGTCATAATTACAGTTAAAAATTAATTCCTATTGATAATAGTATTTACTTAAAGATCAAAAGTTCGAATAACAATTTAATTCTAACAAATAATTAAAAGTTGATTCAAGTCACATTTTTCAATAACCATTACACTTTAAACACAGATATTTTTTTAAGAACTTCATTATTACAACAATTACTACTTGTACACAATTAAAATAAAGTGTCAATTGTAAATAATTTACTTGTTAACAACTAGTTTAAGAACGGTTGTTAGGTTCCATCTTAAAGTTGATACATTTGACATATTAATTTTTACAGACGTTTATAAGAAGATTGTGGTCAAGTAAGTAAGCTCCTCGAGAAAATTGATAATATAGGTTTATTAAACTAGAAAAATCCTTTTGTTAACTTTTAATATTATCTTGAATTTTAAGAATTCGAAAAATTGTCAAATCATATTATTTCGCAAAAATTATTACTACATTAATTTTGATTGGGGCGATTAGTAATCTAAAATAAACAGTTTTCGTATTGGGAAGTAAAGATTAACAAACTACAAACCGTTTAGAGCTAAAAAAAATAAATTATTTATAATATCATTAGTAATAATCATTAAAAAAAGGAACGTTTAAAAAAATTATTTTTAGCAAGTAGTAATAAAAATATGTTTTAAAGTTTGGAATAGAAATTAATCTCAGTTAAAATAATATTTACTTGAATGAACAAAAACTAAAAATTTAATTAAAATTAAGACATATACTCTATTTCATTAATATTTTTGTGTAATTTCTACCACTAAAAATGAGAAGTGAACATCTCATAATTTTCAAACACTTTTTTTTTATTTTAAATATTAACTTTATTTGTGATTCAACTAAAACGTTAAAACAGTACAAAACTTATATTTACAATAATTTATTATAAATACCACAAATACATAGAATTTATAATAAAATTTTTATTATTTTTTAATTAATTATTACCAAGATATCTATTTTTTAAAGATATTTTTAAATAATTCTTATTAAAATAATGTTTATAGTAGTTATCATTAGGATTTGCTCGACTTGGTTGATATGGTTGATGTGGTGGATGCGGATGATGCGGTTGATGTGGTGGATGTGGATGCACCGTATGTGTCTGATGAATTTTTACAATGACTGGCTTAACAACAGTCACTGGCTTCACCTCTTCAACAACCAATTCTTCATCACAAAAATTACAAGTCAATGCACATTGTTGAAGTAACCAAGAATAATGATCAGGATTATTACATAGACTTACTAAAGTTGGGCAATCTCTACGTTCATCTTTACATATAGTTATAAAGGTTTGAGAATTTGGAATGACAATTGGTTGACTTTTGGGTTTTTGAGTAGATGTAATAGCTACTGTATCGTTATTTACACAAAATCCGCATGTAGCCATACATTCTTCCTGCATTGTATTTACGAAAGATGGTAGATTACAGAGATTAGCTCTACTTGCACATGTAGCTGTTGTATCAACACACGGAGGAGTCATATCTAAAGTTAATTTTCTAGCACAAAATCCACATGTCCTATAAAATAAATTAATAATTGAATTTTAAGTTTATACTATTTCTAACATACCTTGAACATTCATATAACATGATTGGTAGATATTCTTCAACTTCACAATAATCCAAGTAATATCTACAATTTGGTTTTAAATCGGCACATGTAGTAGTTCTTGTACACATCCCACAAGTAAGTGGACAGTATCGTTGATAATAAGTAGCAAGTGCTGTGCCTTCACATCTTTCACTTGATTCCCAACAATCACTATGAGCATTTACACACAAAGTCATTGTTATACTGTCATCTCCTGGAGCTGCACCAACAACAGGAAGGTTTGCATCTAAGAAAGCAGTATAGTCAGTGTAACAACATCCACAAACGTGAACAGGGGGCTCTCCTCCATCCATTAATACCAAAACTTCTGTAGTTGCACCACCAGCAGCAGTAGGACATGTATTAAATAATCCACCAGCAGGATTTGGATTACAACTATAAGTAGGTGCGGCTCCTCCAGCTCCTGGAGTTCTAGTGGCTGGCCAAACATTTCTCCCATTACCAAAAAGAAAATTCGTATCAGTTGGGCATCTTAAAGTAAATCCCTGATAATTTATAGAATTCTGTCCATAGATAATTTTTAAAAGTAATGAAAACGACAAAAAATGTATGTACTTAAACATATTATAATTTTAAAATATTTAATTTACAATAAAATGGTTTGTCAAAATTTATTTCATTCTTTTATATTAAGTAATTAACACGAGTGCTTTTGTTATAATATTAATTTTTTGAAATCATCGTGTAAGTATAAGTGTAATTTTAAGAGTGGAGAATGAACTTTTTCAAGATACAATAAATTTAATAAGAGCAATTAGTGGTTATAAATTAACTTAAGCATATTTTAAAACTCTTTAATAAGTCGTAATGGTTAGAAATGTTTATAAATAATATAACTATAAATCATAAATGTATATAAAAACAATTTTAATATGTTTAAACACGTTTATTGAGAAGGTCAATTAATTTAAAATATGTGGGACATATAAAAATTTAGGACCCACTTTTGCAAGCAAAATATTAACTTTAATACTAAAAATGAAAGAATCCTAATTGTTCTGAGTAATAATCACCAGATTTCAATACTTTTTTATAACAAAAAAAATTATCGCTACTGGTGAAAATAATCATATAAAAAAATTTTTTTTTGAAACATCCTGTATATATCTAGAAGTTACTTAGAAAAATCTCACTCACGAAACCTGCTATGCATCAAGGTTCAGAAGAACAGATCACTCCGAGTTCCCCAAATAAAATCAGAAATCGACTACTAGATTCAAAACTCTACTAACAGGTATTTATCAAATCCAGAAAGTTGTTAGATTTGATGAAACAACTTTTCTCAAACTGACTACCCTATATTTGTACGGGCTCTATACTAAAATCATAGCATTCGCTTATTTTCCCAAAACGATTAAATTCATTGTCATCACTTTTGACTATCCCAAAAAAAACATTATTTTAACACTTGCATTACTTATCATTAACTACTAACATGGATCATCGTTCAAATATCATCACTGAACCTCCACTTGAAGTCACTTGCGTAGAGAAAGGAATCAACTTTACAAGAGGGGTCTACATAGGGAGTGGACGTACTTCAGCTTGTTTTGAATTTGCCGATCTCAACAAAAAAGAAATTTATGCTGGAAAAGTGATATCTAAACTGGGATTCAATAACTCAAAAATCCGTAAAAAGGTAAGTTCACCAAAATGTATGATTTAACTAGTCTCTTCCAGATTAATAACGAAATTGAGATCCTGAGTTCGCTGAGACACAATAACATAATGAACCTGATATGTCATTTTGATGACTTCAAGAACATCTACCTTATCCTGGAATATTGCCACAACTTGACACTCCGCCAATTTTTCCGAGTACGCAGAATTGTTTTGGAACATGAGGCACGGTACTTGGTCAAGCAACTGTCAGATGCCTGTCAATACCTCCATTCAAATAACATAATCCACAGGAACTTAAGAATGGGAACCTTGTATCTGACTTCAGACCTGTCATTGAAGGTTGGGAAATTTGAAGTGTCCAAGCGCATCTGTCCCAACGGAAATATGGACGTTGAATCGAGGAGGGGTGTTTATAAGTACATGGAACCCGAATTTCTCACAAAGGAATACCTTTGCAAGATAGATATATGGGCTATCGGGTGTATACTCTATAAATTGATATATAGGAAGGACCCTTTTCGCAAACAAGGGCAGAAAAATTCGACCGTAAAGATGTCTACGTATCGGCTGGACTTACCTCGAAATGGTTCAGAGGCTCTCAAAGAACTTATCACGTCACTCCTTCATCTATCACCAAATAGGAGACCAGATGCAAAAGAGATATTGGATTTTAATTTCTTTACTGATGCTATTAATGTTTCTGCTGTACCAAAATCACTGTGTGGTAGATTGTCGCTCTTCCCATGCTCTATGGTGGCTGAAAATGTCAAAGATGGCTCTTTATCTGATACTGATAGATATGCAAAACTACCCAGGATGTGGTCCAGAGTGAAAAATGTATTAGATGGCTCAAGATCAATGAACACAATAATAACGAGTGAATATCAAAAGCCAGCTTTAAAATCACCATGTTTCGTCACAAGGTGGACAGACTACTCAAACAATAATGGTCTGTTTTACCAATTGTCTGATAATAGTGTTGGAGTCTTTTTTAATGACAAAACAAATCTTATAATGGATAACTTTGGAGAGAGACTGAGATACCGCAATACTGATGGTAGCGAAATTTTATTCTCCAGGATAGGGTGTCCATCGGATTTCCAGGAAAAACTTCATTTGCTACTTCAAGCATCCAAGTATATGAAAGAAAACTTGGTTGAAGCATGCTCTACTCAAGATAAGGAGACTAAGTTTAGAAGATCTCCTGTTTTGAAGAAGTGGCTTAGGACAAATAAAATAATCATCTTTTGGTTGTCCGATGAATCATTGCAGTTTAACTTCATGGACGTAAGTTTATCTCTCTTTTTTTGTTTACGTACAATATTTTAGATCCATAGAAAGATTATCTTATCTTCTGAAGAGGAATCAATCACAGTAATAGACAAAGGGATGTATACAAGAAGTTTCACACTTGAAGAACTCGAGAAAGTCGGTGGTGAAAAGAGTCTAAAACCATTGTTGACAATGTTAGAAAGTACTGGAGGTATGGCATATTCGAATGGACAAAAATTAGAAGTACTTTCTGGTAACATTGGACCAGACTTTTTTTGTTGTATATAGTGTATAGTTTAAAAAAGTGTTGTTTTTTCTAAAAATTGTATATTTGTATATATTTCTAAAAAAAATAAATTCATTTTTCTTTTCTTTCTTGTTGAAAAATATGAGGCTAAATTTTAGTTTAGAGATCTCTACATTAAATAGCTAAATGAAGTATTTAGTTTGTTAAAATGGATAATTTATAATGATAAATAACCAGGTTTAGAGGTAGTTTGTAGCATTTGAAGAATTTTTTTTGCTGCATTCATTTTTCTGCATACATTCCAGGCAAATGTTTTATTTAATAAAGTTGTAGCAGTTTAACGAAGAACTAATTGATAAAGAAATCGAGTTTTCATTATCAATTGACATAATTTTAACAATATATTAACGTAAAGAGAGAAAAAACTTTGTTTTTTTCAACCAGAGCAAAATTGATAATTGTTGGTTGTATCAAAGAACACAGATAAGCTAATTTTCTAACTTTAAAAATTTTTTTTAAATTTCCTAAATTGTTCAAATATTTTATTAAACACAATTAAATACATAGCATACAATAAATACATATATTAAATACATTAAAAAAGATAAAAAAATTTTTAAATCATAACCATTAATATAAGGGGCTCTTGCTTCGAACACCTTCATCGTTAGCCACAAAATATATTGCCATAAGGTAGTTTTCGTCATCTCTTTCTTCATAATCTCCTTTTTTTTATAAATGTATCAATAGGTGTGCGTAATTTCTCGTCGCTGTTGCCTCTATTTGATACAATTCTCTTAAAACTACCATATTATTAGGGCTTATTCCTATTCTTTTAAATAGATGAAGGATTTCTACCACAAGAAAAGACATCAAGATATTCAAGAACTTTATTTACTTTTATGATTGTATAAAAAGACTAAATAGACAAATAAATACAACGATAATTAGATATTATACTTACCTTTGTTTTACGACTTGATCAAAGATGAATCCTTACGTCAGTTACGAAATATTAATAGAAAGGAAGATAAAAAAGTCATGAAATTCCACACTATTATACAGAACTTTCATAGGTTTGGTTGGTCAGATGTCAACCAAAACTCTTTAAATAATTGAATTTTAAATTTGTGTGTGTTTTCATAAAGTAATCTTTGAGATACACTATCATTGTCCAAAATTTTAAGAAGTCATAAAAAGGGACAGATGCATATAAATGAAATTAATATTTTTCATGTGGTAATGTGTCAATTAGAAGTGTTATTTAACCAAATAAAAAGTAGATCTTAAATTTTCATTTGTCCCGTTATGTTCGATTTTTCAATACATGTTTTATAAATAAAAATACCATGTATTACTTGGTATAAAATGTTTACAAATCTTCTTTGATTTTATTATTCAAATTCATGCTAATTCATGTATAATAATGTGAATTGCAAACGATTATTCTTGACCAAGTAGGGTATTAAATATATTAAATTAACACAAATTTTAAATGATAGTTTTGCATAGAATGTTCCATATAAAAAGTAGTTTAATAAAATGTTAATTCTTTTGTAATAATTTTACAAAACAAATTTCCTGGTTTGAACAAAAATAAATAATTTAAGTCACCTTATTCAACAAAATATTAATTTGAAATGAAATCTTTTAATTTATTTTCTTTATTAAAACATTCCATATTTTGGTTGGTAATACTTTTTTATTTAAATTACAAATAAATGACAAATACAAATTGAAGATATAGAGAAAGAAGAGAAAATTTTTTTGCGTCTTCATCTTTTAAAAACATAGTTTACGCAATAATATTTCTAAACAATTCAATTTTAGGAAATCTTATTTCTAATTTGAAATATTTAAATTTATTTCCAAAATGACTGAAATATTTCATCAAGCTTAATCTTTAATCATGCTTTGATAAAAGTACATAATATTTCCTCCTCTATAAAAATTTTATTCTATTTACAAAATAAAAAGAAACGTTGCAAATTTAAATATTCTTACCCAATTTCTATATAAACTCTATAAAGATATCCATTTTATCAAATTATCTATAATTAAAAATGTAATTATATTTCAAAACACAATATGATAAAATTGATAAGAATAAATCAGTAATCTTAAATCATCATACAACGGTTATATATTTCTAAAAGAAATTATCAGTATTATTTTTATAGCTACATGCATCTATTTTATTAACAAATATTTTTATTGAAAATGATTAATTTAATTTCTGAGGAACATTATCATCGTCAAAGACGTAAATACACCTTTAAATCTGAGGAGGAAAAGAATGCTGATCCAGATTATAGGAAAAAAAGGGACCGTAATAATGTTTTATCCTGGAAGGCTAAACAGAAGAAGGCTGTATTATTACAAACTTTGTCAAATGAAAACCAAAAAATTAAAGAGAAGTTGGAGATGTATAAAAAAGAAAATTTACTACTCAATAGCGAGATAGAAAATTTAACTCAAAAATTAGAAGTTGCCAAACAAAATCTTAACACATCAAATAATTATATTAAAATTTTAGAGGAAAAACTAGACAATTTCCACAATTACTTTATTATTAATAAAAAATAATATTTTATTATTAAATTTTTAAATAGAATACATCTGGTTGAAGTAAGCTTTGTATTGTTTTTTCTTGCTTTAATATCTTATTTTCCAGTAAAATCATTCTCCTTTCTAATTCTTCATTTTTAGCTTTTTCCTCTGCTACTTTATATTGATAAACTAAAATGGGATAATAATACTAAATATACTACATTATTAAACTTACTCCGTACTATTGAATTTAACTTTTCTATTTCCATATGGAGATGATTAAACATTATAAAATTTTGTTCTTGGATAAATTTTATTTGAGATTCTTCATGTTGCCTCCATAACTCATCTCTCTCGGCTCTTTCCTGTTTGATTTTTTTTAAAATAATAGAAAAAATATAAAACTTACTAAAACTTACTTGTAACGCATCCATAGACATTCGAAGATAAATGAATGCTTTCAACAAAACAACGCATATAAGTTTTAGTTGTTATAGATTATATATAAATATGTATTTTTTACCACTATATATAGGAGAGGAAAATAAAAAGAAGAGGCAGAGAATATATAATATAAGTATAAATTTATTGTGCAGAGAAATTAAATAAAAATGTATAAAAATGGTTACATATTTTCATATTGGTCAATTCTTCTTTTTGTATTTCCTCCACGAATTTGTCTTAATGTTTTATATTTATCTCTTCCTGCTCGCCTATTCTCCTGATGGAGTAAGTCAAAATCTGTCATATGCCCTTTATCTTTAAGAGGATCTAATTCTTCTGTTAACATAGCTAATTTTTCTTTAATTGATACATGAGCTTCACGATCTAACTCATTATTAACTGTAGACATGTTAACACCTTCATCGACAACTAACTCCATATGAGCATCAGAAGATTCTTCATCGATTTCTCTAATGAAATGTTGTGAGGTTGTGGTTGATGTTTTTATGGCATCGAGATCTGTCTGTAAGCGATTTGCTTCACAGGTTTTAGACTCTACTATTTGTCTCATTTCCATAACTTGTGATTCACGCAAATGAATCTCACGAATGAGCATATTTTTCTCCTCCTCTGTCATTTGTTTTTGTGATAACAATCTTTCATTCAACTCTTCCATTTCTCTTTCTTTTCCTTCTAGTAAAGCTTTAGCTTTATTTAATTCTTCGTATTGAATCTCTAATTGCCTATACTTCTCGTGCATTATATTCAATTCCTCTTTAGTTCTATTTACAACTTCAACCATTCTTCTTATCTCTTCCTCAGCTTCACGTTGTTTTTGCTCAGCACGTTCTCTGGCATCAACCTCTTTAGATAACCTTTCAAGTTCAAGCATTCTTAACTTCTTCTCCTCGGCAGCTTGACTTCTCATCTGCTGAATCTCAATAGTGTCAGGTTTTCTTCTTCTCATATAAAGCTCATGATTTCCCATACATAAAGCTAAAATTCTTTTATTGATACGAAGGCGTGGAGCATAAAAAATAAAATCTGTTGCTTTCTTATCAATAGGTTTAATGACAAACTTTTTGTCATTAAATGATATGTTTCTTATCTCAGACCACGGAAAACCAACACGTGGAGATAATTTATCCGATTTGTCATAAATATTTAAACCAAGTGCATCAACTCCAAGATACAATTCAGTTCCTTTTTTATTTTTAATCTCGAAAAAGTTAACACCATACATTTCAAGATCTTGAGCAAGTTTTAAGTATTCCATCATTGCTGTCTCTTTACTCATCCCACGATGATCAGCCCACCAAACCATGATACGTTTCTCCCAATCATCAGCATTGAGTTTGAATTGTCCAAGAACACGTTGAGGCAATAATCTATCATTAGAAAGAAAACCTGGTGTGTGGTAACTACTATCATAATCACCATATTTCGCCTGCATTGCATATGAAGCAAGGAGAACTGATGACTCCGGAGAGCAATAAATATCATCACTAAGGATTGCATCTTTAACCTGAAGGTAAAAAAGTCTGATTGTAATATCTTGAATTAATTCTTCAGCAGCATCCTCTGGAAAGAATTTTGCTCTAAATTTAAAATTCAAAGGTTGTTCCTTTCCAATATCTTGAGATGTAACTTTTTTATTCAACTTCAACCATGTTGGGAAACCTTTATTATCAATGTATTGTAAACCAAAATACCATACTTCGCGGAGACCAATTGTTTTTACAACTTGATCAAATAATTGTTTGCCTGTTATTGATGTTTGAATGGCAAATTCAAGCTCAGCATCCATTGTCGTGACACGTACATTTATCTAAAAAAAGATACAATAAAAATAAGTAATTATTTATAGGAATACTTTTTATTAGTTGTTAAAAAAATTAAAATGTTGATCTTACATATCCTCTCCCCAAACTTTTAGAATAATCATGATAAATGTTATTAGTGACAATAGCTTCAGTTGGAGGCATTGTATGATAAATAAAAGTTTACACTTCTCGCTTTGAATATATACATTTTATATGACATAAAAACTTACACATTTTTTCGACATGATCAAAGGAATAATTGATTATTATAAATATTGTATAGATTGATAAATACAGATAATTCTATATAGAGAGTGACACACGATAAGTATTTAATTCTGAAGGTCTAAAAAGGAATAACGCGATTATTAAAAGTTAAGGAGATTATATATATACATTATATGTAGAAGAATATAAAACATCTCTCCACATGGAGTCGATATGAAAAAAGTTCTACTAATTAATGCTCATATAGACGAAATCGCCGCGAAGGCGCATCAACCACGCCCAACGCCTATTTTTTATTGGCATATTTCAACTTAGGCATATAAAATCAAAAGTTTTTTTTATTTATAGTATTAATTTATTGGTAAAAGTTATTTAAAATTGCTTAAATTAATGAACATAAAGTCATTGTTTTTAGTGGTACAAATTTTAAAACAATATATGTGTGATAAGAAAGATTAACTAAAAAATAGTTTTCTATAATCATTGATAAGTTTAAATTTCCATTCAAAAAGAGCTTAGCAATAAACAAAGGTGGTGAAACCAATAGAAATAATATAAAATTGTTAAGTTATAAAAAAAAATCCATACAAATATTCAACTTAAATATTAAGACAAACAAATAGTTTGAATACATTAACAAATAATTAGAATTCTTAAAGTCATTCATATATTAGAAAATAGAATAAAAACGAAATTAAGATTTTTTTATATTTGACTTCTTAAAACAAACATTTGGTTGGACAATAAATATTCAAAACGATGTATAAAAATAAGTAAATTCACTTATAATACACATTAGTTTCAATTTATTATGTATCCATATTTTAATACCTTTAAGCATAGTATTATGAGAAATACATTAATAATCTTTAAACTTTAAGACACTCTATTAGAAGTTTTAATATTAAAGAAGGCAATAGAAATTTTATTATTACATAATATAAAAGTTTTTTATAATTATTATTTTAAATAGCTAATACTTTTATTTTGATAAAATAGTACAGATAAAAATCCATTAAAATGGATGATCTACATTAAATCCTAAATCAAAATCCTTTGAAAATTATTTTTCCTAATTCTATGTTCTTTTATTGTTTTTGATTGTAAATGAATGATATAACTTTAAAAATAATGGTCTTTCGATAAAAACTTTAACAATATATTATAAGGTAAAGTAATGTACAAAAATTATGTCTGATTTCTCATTTGCAACCTATAGATTTATGATTTATTTGAAGTAAAAATAATGACTTTGACCAGGTTAGAAATCAAATAAAATGTAGTCATTTTTAATAGAAATATTGTACCTTTAAACTGTGCCGTACTTGACCTATACTCAGCACTTTCAATAAAATAGAAATATAATTGTAGGTGTTGTTTTAAAAATGAAATTACATTAGATAAAAGGTAAAGAAGTTATTTAAGATAGTGTTTTTTATTTCTATAATAGTCTAATATAGTTTTAGAATTTTATCATAAAGTGACTGGCGTGGGTAACACTTTCATGTGATAATTTTTTGAATGATATTGTATCAAACATTATTAGAACTATTAATATATATATTATATAACATACTTCTTATAATATATATCTAAAATAGAAGAATAGTTAGATTTTTACACATCACTAGATAAAGTTATTCTTCTTTATACTTTTTTTTTGAAATATATCATTAAGTATATATATAGATTTCATTTTAACTACTGACTTTACATCTCATATGATCATCTTATATTAGTAAAGCATTTTTTCCTTAATGTAAATATAGAAAAAATAATATTTAAAATATGATAATCAAATAAATAAAATTTAAATATTAACAATAAAATTGCTACGATGATTATTTGTAATCATAAAAAAAATAATCAGAAACTTATTGGTCAATTTATATAATGGGAAAGAAATTATGAATTAAGCAATAAATTTAATTGAATTCTTCTTATGCTTATTTTTAATATGAAAAGGTTATTATGGTTTTAGATTAAATACTAAGTATATGTTTTGTGTAATTTTAAAGAGATGTTATTATACTTTTTCTAAATAGTAATTTCTCTTAAACACAAAAAAAATACATTTTAATAAAATTAATGTAAGATATTGTCATTACTCCTATGTGATATACTAAAAGGTAGAAGAAAAAAGAAAGATTCTTGAGATAAAAAAGATGATAAGATTAGATATTAACATATTGAATAATATAAATTATATATAATATAGATCATCAAGATATTAGGTAAAAAGAAAAGTTAATTTGATCGATGGGTAGCATCAAATATAGTACAAGTAATAGTGCTTACAAAATAAGCACCGATACGATCTATTTAATAATATGTATATATATGTATAAGAGATTTTAGTGGTTTGTGAAAAATACAATTCTTTAAGCAAATATACAAAGGGACACAATAAGATATCGTGTAAATATTATACAAAAATAATTAAATGGATCGATTACAAAATTTTTAGTACGCAAAACGGACAGGTGTTGCCTGTATTTCTCTCTCCATCCTATGAAGGACACTAACAGTACAATGGCATATTATACATATAAGTGTATTGAGGGTGATGTATTATATACACATACTTATATATAAATATATATACAAGATGTTATTCAATTAAAAGGAATGAGGCTGTTTAAATTGATGAAATGATTCATAAAAGTTATGACTAACTAATATATACATAACATTTTTTTTAACAAAAAGTATATTTTCACAAAATGACTAATAAATAAAACGTATAATATTTTATTATGACATTATAATAAATAATAAAATTTTATAAGAAGACTGGAGCATTGTTTGATCTTGTGAATGGTATGGAATCATCATCACAACCACCTCTACTATTATGTCCACCACGCAATTTTGTATATCCAATATTAAAAGAAAGTTTAGAACATAAATTAGGCTTTTGAGTACGTATCGTAAAATATGCCCCTAAAAAGATTGATGATAAGAGGAGGAGTATCAAAAATTTAAATATCCTTCCTGATGACAGATGTGAACAATCTTGTTTTTTAAGATCAAATATTGACTTTCCGGCAAACTGACTTGGTGCATGGCATAATGTTTTCCCCTAAATATAAGGTAAAAAATTAATAATAAAAAAATAAACATACTGAATCAATGAATTCTTCTGCATACTTTGAGGCAAAATTTAATAAATCTTTATTTTCACAACTACAAATCAAAGGGTTCCCAGCAATATCAAGGTCATGTAAATTTTCATTATCCTCCCAAATGTGTGATGAAATTATTTCAATACTATTATTTGTTAAATCTAAGAACTCCAACCCAGACAGACAATTTTTACCATCAAAGTCAAATGATTTCAATTTGTTGTTCTTTAATTCTAATCTAACTAATCCTTTTACAGAACAAAACGTTTCCGGATGAAGGAATTCAATACCATTATCATTCAATATAATCTTATTTAAATCTACAAATTCATTTTTTTCCGTTTTAAATAAATCCCTTATCAAATCAGCCTTCCCTTTTGGTGTTAACTTCTTTGAAATAGCCCTCGTAAGATCAATAATTTTTAAGTTCTTTTGGTACTCCAATGGTGCATCTCCAACACGGGATATGTCGTTATCAGCCAAATAAAAATACTCAACCCTCGGGAATCCGATTAATGTTTTGTGACCGATTCCTGTAATGTGATTAGAAGAAATATTGACCCATGTAACTTTGATGTGACGTATATTGTTTTGATCAAAAAAACTAGTTTCAGAGAGATCACCAATTTTATTTCCAGTAATTTCTAATGTATCAAGATCAGGATAGAGTTTTGGTGAAGCAGCTAAAAACATTGAGTGACCTACTTTTTGAGTATTTTTGCAAATAAAATGTGTTTGGTTACATTGGCATTTAGTGGGACAATTAACTTCGAATTGGCTTTTCCTAACTACACATTTAGAATATTTGATTAAGAATATTAATATGACTATAGTAAGAAGATATGTGAAACGCATTGTATATTCTAAAACACAATCACTTAATATATATATTAAGATGTCAGGTTGTTAAAGAAAAGTATAATCGATTATATATACCTTCTAACGTAAATCAAATAACTTTACACTATAATACATAAATAAATATATTATATTAACGAACAACAATTTTTTATACACCTTTATTAAAATAATTTTTTAAATAATATAAAGTAAAATTAATTAAAAAATTATATATTTTTATAAGTAGTTCATCATTTAAAATTAAAAACAAATTTAATTAGTGATAAAGTATATATCAATATTAATATTATATTTCCTTCTCACTTATCAACGGCACTCTCTTCGGATGATTGAGCTGTTGCTGGTGTTTGTGGGGGCGCTGCCGCTGAAACTAAGTGTGGAGTAGTAGTAGAAAGAGGAATAGTTGTTTTAACGGTAAAATGAGATCGCGATGTACCAGCCGCTAATTGTGGAGATATTGCTTCTTGAGATGAATCGGAAATAAATACCATATCAAAGGTGGGAAAACTTTTTAATAACTCTGAGTACATTTCATCTTTTATATCAACAAGAGATAATTCATTTTTTGACAAGTCATCTTCATCACTTCCTGAGGAAGAGGAGATGTCCTCGTATTCACATTTTAAGGATGAATGATGATTGTGATGTTCTTGTAACATCAAAGGCACAGGTGGTTTTGGAGGTTTTGGGGAAAGCAACATTATTTCTGATATGATTGGAAGATCATTATTTACGGATGATATCGATGAGGATAATGTTGTAGGTAAAGGAGGTGGTGACGGTGGTGGTTGTTGTAATTCTGTTGATGTTGTAATACTTGGAGGTTTAGGTGGTGATGGAATACCACTTGGAAGAAACATAGGTGTTTTCATTAGTAACATGTCACTTTTATCCAAATCTTCTCTTGTCATCTCAGCATTAGAGGAATCATCATCAACGGGTGGTGGTGTAAATTGAGGTACCGGAAAACCAGAAGGTGAAGGCTTTGCATCATTTGAAGTTGAAAGACCATCTGGAATTGAAATTTTCATTGAAAGACTACACAATAAATTTGGTGGTTGTTTTAACTCTATCAGAGAAGGAGATACACTTTTCCCAATATCAAATGGTGGCATTGGCGGTGGTTCTATGATAAGTTCTGGGGGTCTTGGTGGTGGAAAAGAATCATCTAAAAAAGAAAAATCTTCTTTCTTGGTCTCATCCTTCTTCTCCTCAACTGTAGGCATAGAGTTTTTTTTAGACTCAACTGGTGATAATAATGTACTTAACAATTCATCGTTTCCAGAATCCTTCATTAATTCATCATTAATTATTGATGTGACAGTCTCATCAAGATTCGTCCTTTTCCTTTTTGGTGGAGCTTCTTTAGTCATCTCATCACGGACTATTTTATCAATTTGTTTGTTAATTAAATTTTGTTGAACTTCATTTACATTTATAGTAATTTCCTGACTTACATCACTTTTCGTCGTTGGTTTACTAGGTGGTATTTCTGCAATGGAAGGAGTAGTAGTTGGCTTCTTAGGCCTAAAAGTACCGGGTATTAAGTGTGTTGGATCTGATGGCATTGAAGGAGAATGATTAATTTGAGGGAGCATTTGTGTCCCAAGACCTGTTTTTCTCTTTCTCCCTGATTCAGATGCATTTTGTAAGTCTCCAACTGGAGTCAAAGAACTTTCAACTATAACATTATTACTATGATTCGCTTCAATCGACTGTGGTTGCTGTTGTTGGGGTAATACATTTGATTGTTGTTTAGCAGCTTCTATTTCGTTTTCAATTTTCCTTAAAAATGCTACAGGCCCACGGAAAAAATTGTCAGCAGTAGAACTATCTTGTTTGAAAAGAGATTGTAACAGGTCACAAACATGAGGTCTTCCCTTAAGATAATCCATAGCCCAAGTAATTTGACTTTTTTGATCTGGTGAAAAATCACTAATCTCCGTTAAACTTGCTAGAAATTTAATAATTTCAATATTACCACTTCCCTGTCTCTGATGATTTTGGTGTTGTTGTTGAGTATT
The DNA here is from genome assembly GCA_005656395.1 of Strongyloides papillosus. Classification (NCBI taxonomy): domain Eukaryota; kingdom Metazoa; phylum Nematoda; class Chromadorea; order Rhabditida; family Strongyloididae; genus Strongyloides; species Strongyloides papillosus. Next base: position 573,346 of record SRSI01000043.1, read on the forward strand.
AAGTCGTTGAATTTCTTGTTGTTGAGCATGTTGTTGTTGAAGAAAAAGTTCTTGCCCTTGAGCTTTGGCTTTTCTCAAAGACTCTTCAAATATCGCTACATTGTTACCACCGGGAATACTACAACTCGTTGATGCTGTTATCTTCTTTTTCTGCTCAATCAATTTCTGCTCCTGAGCCCTTTGTTCAATTAATTTTTGCTCCTGAGCCCTTTGTTCAATCAATTTCTGTTCTTGAGCCTTTTGTTCAATCAATTTCTGTTCTTGAGCCTTTTGCTCATACAACCTTTGTTCCTGTAAGTACTGTTGTTGTAGTTGTTGGTAATTTTGTTGCAACTGTGACTGTGCCAATTGATTCTTAAGTTGTTGGACGATATTTTGTTGATCGCGAACTTGCTCTTCTAAGTGAGCAATGACTAGAGGAACAGATTGACGAGGTAAAGTTGGAGGGAAAACTTTTAGATTTCTTACATGTTCAAGTTGTTGTTGAAGAGATAGTAATTTCTGCTGTTCATTATTACATCTAATAAGCTGCTCGTAAAGAGCTTGAGATGATTGTTGTTGAATTATTTGTTCTGGTAAATTTATCTTAGAATATAAATATTGCCTTATTGCTGGATGTAAATGAGCAAAATTAGGATTTGCAAGAATATTTTTAGCATCTTCTTCATTAATGTTAAAATTAGTTGGGTGACCTTCCTCTATCTTAGTAGAAGAGGGCGTTACTTGTTGTTGTGGTTGTTGGGACACCTGCACTTGATGAGAACTTGGCACAGAAGGATGAACAATTTTTTGAAGAAGTGGTGATTCTGATGTCTTATTATCTGAAACAGTTGAAGTGACAAAGCTTTTAACCGAAAAAGGTGAAGATATTTTGTTGCTGACAATCGGCTTCGTTACAACAGCACTACTACTACAACTATTACTTTGACTATTTCTTACCGGTGTTCCAAGTGTTATGGATCCACAACTGGTACTAGAAGGCAAAGCTTTTTCTACAACGGTTACAAGGTTATTAGTAGTTATACAAGAATTAATGCCACTATTACTGGATGCCAAAGTTGATTGTTCTTTTTCAAATTCTTTAACTTTCTTACAACGTTCCTTCTCCATTTCTTCTTCCTTCTTTTTCCTTTCAGCCTCCTCAGCTTTTGATTTAAGATACATCAAATGATCGTAGTTACTTCTACATGCATAACTATTTGCTTTTTTATTCTCAAATTCTTGAGAAATTCTATTCCAATCTTCACCATAATTTTCAACAAGTTTCAGTAATTTCTCGTTCATTTTATCATCCCACTCAAAAGGAGATAACTCGAAATCACGTTTCTTTTGAAAAACTTTAACTTCATCATCTAATGCGCCATCAAAAAACAACTCAATGTCTTTCTGAATTTTTTTCGCGCAGGCAGAACAACTTTTAGTTATTAGTATACCGAACTTGAATCTTTCACGGAAAAACTCCTTTTCGTCTTCGCTTAACTCATTCCATCTATTAGAGAACGTCTTTAAAGCTTTAATCTTCTTTTGTTCATTTTGACATACGCCAATCATACATTTCTTGAATCCCCTCGGATTCCTATTTGGTTGACCTAATTGAATACATTCTTCACAAAGATAAGCATCGTTACATTCACCGACTTCTGTACCACACGTTGAGTGATGGCATTTATTAATAGAAGTTTTGGTTAAAGAACCTTCATTTGATTCAACTTTCTTTTTACATAACCAACATTCCAATGACAATGAAAATAAAGTCTTTGGTTTGTCTTTTCCTCTTTTTTGGTTTGTTAAATAATTATCTACCTCTTCTTGCAAAGGCATTGGAGCTCCCAATGCTTTCCGAGCTTTGTTGTTTTTACGTTTAATAAAAATTCTTTTATACTCTTCAGTATGTTTAGTAAGATAATAATAATATACACATTGTTGAGCCGTCTTCTTTGGTAAAAATAATTGGACAGCAGCAAAATTTTTTGGATACTGAGCTATAACTTCTTTGAATGTTTTTTTCTCATCGTCATCCCATAATGATAATTCATACCTAACCCGTTTACGATGATTCTCCAGTATTGGTTGTTGGACGATTCTATTCCTATTAATAAAATGAACCTTTTCTGGAAGTTGCATTAATGGAACAAATACAGCACTTCGTTGAGCTTTTTCTCTTACTGCTGGATCAATATTATCGATACCATAACTTCTCCTTTTTGAAGCACGATTAGCTCTTTCTTCATTTTCACGTAAACTCCTTAACGTATCAAATGTTTTCTCAAATATTATACTCCTTTCTTTGTCTTTTAATTTCTTCTCTGCACTATTCTCAAAAGCGTCAACTTTTTCTTTCCATGCATTATAATTTTTCTCGTACTCTTTACGATATGCTTCTAAAATCTCGTGTTCTTCTTGACGGATCCTCCTAATATGCGCACGGAGCTTTGGGGCAAACGTTTCATGGTTCTTTAAGACTTCTTTAACAATCGGATAGTCCATTATATCGAAATATATAGGAGCTGGATCTATAGGTTTGTTTTGATTAAGAGACAACGTCTTCTTTCTACTCGCCTCAACACGTAGAAGATTAGCTTTACGCACTTGATCAATCAAACACTCTACATCTTTATCTTTTCCCCCTATCCCAGAAGAACTATCATCTTTAGAAAGCGCAGCGTCAGCTGCTATTTTCTCTTTAAGCTGTTGAAGTTTCTCATTAGCAATTATAAAATCTTGTTTTGCTTTTGATATGTTTTTTTCATGAGTATCAATCTGCTCGTCAATCTCCCGGATTTCATCTTGAGTTTTTTTCATCTTATCCTCAAGATCCTTACGTTTACGTTCAATTTGCTCTGAGTCAGCAGCATGCTGTTTCTTTTTATCACTTATCATTTTATCAAAAAGCTTCCTTCGATGGAGAATTAGCCCACTCACTGCCTGAGCATTCCCAACTGACTGACTAGCTTGGGCTTGTTGTTGAACCGCCAACAGTTGATTTTGTTGTTGTTGTGCTTGCTGTTGTTGCTGCTGTTGTTGTGCTAATAATTGACTTTGTTGCTGTTGTTGCTGCTGCTGGAGTTGTTGTTGTTGGAGGGCAGCTAAAAGTAGAGCCTGATTATTGAACCCAGCAGACATCTGCATGCGGGCAGCCTCTTGAAGAGCTTTCTGTTGTTGCATTTGTAGAAATGCTGGATTATTTTGAAATGCTTTCAACTCATTTACAAAAGTAGGATTAGTTAATAGCGCTGGGTTGTTTGATATCATATTTAGCATGTCATTACATAATCTTTCATTTGCTGCAATTTGTTGCTGTTGTTGCTGCTGCTGTTGTTGTTGGCGTAGAGCAGCAACTGCAGCTTGATCATGTCGTTTTACCTGTTCCATCAATAAACGTTGTGTTTCATTTTGTTGTTGTTGATTCATTAATTGTTGAAGCTGCTGAATATACGCCATATTATTATTAGTATTCATGGGGCTAGCATTATTTGCAGCTAACAATTGTAACGCTCTTAACTGTTGTGGAGGTATATTGCCAATATGAGGAACTCCTACATTTGGAAAGTTATTTGGTAACATTTCCTAAAAAAGAAGTTATATACAAAATTATTATTATAACTATATATATTCACGTAAAGATGTGTAAAAAACTGGATAAATCAAATATACGGAAGTTTATACAAATATTTTCCCATGGCATTCTTAGGTTATTTATCAATCTATCTAAATAGATAGAGAGAGAGAAATTTGATATATTGACAGGGAGTCGTCGGGACATATAAATTGGATAATCAATTTTTATTACAAATAAAAAAAATTATGACTATAGGTGGTAAAAAAATACATTAATTTTATCTTGAAGAACAAACAATGTGATTGTAAAAAACAAATTTTAAAGAGAAATCTAGCATGTGCATCTCTCGTACATATACATATGCATTATCACACATAACACAAAAGACAACAATATTCGTTTTAAGACTTTATGTACACTATTCCAAAGTGCGCGGCTTGTATTGTTTTTTACACATACAGTACAAACCTAGTAGTAATAAACAACAATTTTCAAGGAAAAAAATGGAGAATATTGAAAACCGTACTCCGAAAACGTGTGGACCGAGGCCTTTCCTGAAGAAAGGAGAAGGTATTACAGGTAAATATAAGGTATGTATATGATCATTGTGTAAATATAGATGCTCTGTAAACATAATATATTAAATTGTATATTTTTTTATTTTGTTTATTTAGGTTAACTATTCACAAATTGGTAAAGCAGTAGCAACATCTACCCCTAAATCAGTTAACTATTTCAATGAAGATCAAGAAAACAGAAATCACGATACACTTGAATTCGAAAGAGTAGAGCGGAAAATTAGTGAAAAAATAAATTCTGAAATTGATAGTAAGGTTGAGGAAATAAAAGATGACGATAAGTTAAATTTTGAAATTTCTGATTCACCAGTTAATGATGGGTTAAAAAGTGTGGATGAATTTATATCACAAAAAAGAGACCTACCTAAAATATACACACCTAGTAACATAACGAACGATAGTAGTACTTCAACAATGGGTTTTATAAAAAATAGATATGGACATTTGTTAAACAGTGGGTCATCGACATCGTCAACAACACTGAACACAAACAACACAACTTCCTCCTCTGGTCGTATGAAATATTTAGGTGTCGTCATGGAAGAAGAACAATCCACCCCAAAGTTAAATAAAAATGACATTGTTGTTAATCTTGCTAATCAATTGCGTGATCTTATTGTTCACATTGATTACGCATCTCTTCAACTCCGAAGTAGACAGGATTTATATGAAACAATGAGACAACAAAAATTTGAAGCACAAGTTATAGAGCTAGATAAACAAATGAAAACATTTGAGTACGAAAAAATTGGTCTATTAGAAAAACAAACAAGGTGTCAAAAACTAATACAAAAACAAAAAGAACAAATTGAAACACTAACAAAAGATAAGGATGATCTTAAAAGTCTCTCTGATAAGTATAAGGAAATTGTGTCAACAAAAGATACAAGGATTGCTAATTTAAGAAGTAAGATTACTCAGCTCGAAAATTCAGTAAAAGAAAAGGAAAGTATTATTAAAGAAAATGAGAAGAGACAGGCACGGCGGTCACTTCCGTCAACTTTAAAGAGTAGTACAAGAAGTCAATCTCCAACAATGAATTTACTTCAGAAGTCATCTGTTGTATCAGACATCAAGGATATTATACGTACAGAACTGATTAATCAACAGAAACAACAAATACACCACAACATTTCTGATACAGTTAAAAATGTGCGATGGAAAAGTCCAATAGTTGATTATACTGATAAAAGTATTAATAGCAGTTCACTAATGAAACTCATTAAATTTGATGTTGATTCAAAGGGAGACTGTATATCTACATATAGTGATAGTAAACGCACTACAGAACATATTGTAAAATCTTGTGAATGTGAACATTATGAGTATTCTAACGGTGATAAAAGATGGGAACATTCTACAGGAAAATTTCACATGTATTATTATAGTGACGAAGGGGTTACGTCACTCATATTAACAGATGAGTGGAAATTACTATATCATTCAGGTTCGGGACAGATAGATCTTTATAAAAGTGATGGACAGGTGATATTAATACAATCATCTGGTGATAGAGTTGAATTTTCTAGAAATGATAACGCTGCGATAATTTATATGGGTAATGAGAATAAATATATTGTTACACCGACAACGATAACACCTGTTACCGATAACACTCAAGAGTCGCATTATGCTGATGGTAGTTACATAGCAAGAAGAAGGGATAACTCAATTGAATTTGTCTCTCCTGTCTTTGCATTGCGACGTGATTCAACAGGAAATGCTAAACTTTCTATCGTTCTCCTAGATATTCAAATATCTCTTCTAATACATGACGTTGTTTGTATTAAACATTTAAATAAAACGAACTATGGAATTAATAAGACGATTTGTTGTTTATGGGGTAAAAATAGTCATTTAGTCTGTTAACTTAATTTATATTTGTAAGTAACTTTTTTTAAATAAATTATATTAATTAAATTTTTCGAGGAAATATTATCATTAACTTTTGTCACGTACAAATTGTTTTTTAATAATTGTTTTTATGGGAATTGTTATGGGTAAAAAAATAAATGATAATTACATAATAATCTGAGTTCCATAGATTAAAAAGTTTTAGGGGATTTAAAATTAACTAACCTAGAAGAATCTTTTTGTAATATAGTATAAATTTCTAGTATATGTTCGTTATTTATTTTATTTCTAGTGAAATCAATCTATAGAAACACACACTAATATAATTTTTAATATAACTCTAAATTTAGGAGAATAAAAAATAATATAATATTGAAATGTATTGTGGAACTATATGAATAAAAATATAAAAAAAAATATATTAAGCAACAATTTAATAAAGATTTTAGATTATATCAAACACTAAAAACATTTGTATATCACAAAAAATTTTACAAATACAAGTATATATTATGTCAAAATTATTGTAATCAAACAATTTGTATACATGTATGTATAAATATAACCTCCAGATAGCTTATGTTGTTATTAAAAAGATTTATTAAGACTTAGAACATGATGTGTTCTATTGTTTGTATCAATTTTTAGCCTTAGTTATTGACAAACATTAAGTTTGAGTAATTAATTAAGAATCAGATAGACAAACTAAATAACTTCATCTCGACTATCAACTTTTATTTTGTCACCTTTTTGATAATTCTTAAATAATAGTAGAAAGAAAACTCAAAATGTGTCATAAAATTATAACATTTTTGATAATTCCTCTAGTATAAAATGGGGTAGTAAACACAATTTTTTCAAAACAAAGAATCATTGTAAAGTTATTAAATAAAATTGATAATGTTAAGTGATTTTATTTATTAGAAATTTATGTTTGCGTTAACGTAATACCTAAAAATTCTTTAAAAATAATACTAAAGTCTAGATTATATAATGAATGGAAGTTTGATCGAAATATAATACCTATTTTTTTCACCCGTACATTTAATATTGATATAATCTTTTACCTAGTATCTTTCAAATAAAACATCATTAAAGTTTTTTTCGAGATTAAAAATATTAAATATTATAAACATTAAAATAGGAAAGTTTTCCCATAAATATATACATTGTTTTTGTAAACTGAGTTTCTGGAAAATACTTATTACTTTTATTTTATTTGTTAGATGACGTTATATTAATTGCCGTCTACAACATACATTTATAAAGAGTAATCCCTAAATTAATGATCACATTTTAATATAAAGAATATGATTTACTTTTTCAAGCATTTTCAAATGTAAACATATTTTTTCCTTTCTCCCATTTATTATTAAAATTACACGCAATGTAATTATTTCAAATTCATTATAAACATATTACAATTTTAATTAAAAGTTTAAAAATTAAAGCACTTTTTATTTACTATTATATGCGCATAAAAGTTATTATTAAGTTTACTTGTTATTTTCCATACATCGTAAGCATGATTATAATATAATTTTAAACCCTCAAATATGTAAACAATCTAAATTTGTGGGCATATAAAAAAAGTGTAAAGGAAATGATCCTCGTTTCCATGGATACTTAATAATATCTTATTTACAATTGATGACTATCAAAGTAGTATAAAATAAAAAAAAAATTATTTATAATGTTATATCTGTCTACTTTGTTATTTTTAATAGTACAAGAAATTATTGAAATTCCAGAACAATTTTATATTTCGTTAGGTCTATTCAAATTTACCGGAGGTCATTCTCCTATTACAAACGAAGTATATAAAATTAATGATTTTTATGAAATAATCACGAACTATCATATAGATAGAATAATGGACTATGTACTATTTCTTGATAACACTAATGTTAATTTTTCGTTTTCTACGAATACTAACTCCACTTCAAATATTAGTCAATGTTTAGAGATAGGAAAAGAAATTTCTCAAATAAATAATAGTCTTCCCTACAAGCTTATGTTTGGTGTTAATGAAATTATCTACAATAATAATTATACTTTTGCGTCACAATCTTCTCAATGGTGTGTTTGTAATAGGTGTGGAAATATTGAAAAAAAAATTAACGATAGCATCGACCACATACAAATATTAATTTTTTCCAATAGTACTGATGTCAATAAGATTAACTTCATACTCCCAAACAACACTTTTGAGGATCAATCAACAACAGTTGAGATACTCTATGATTTAAATTACCAAGACACATCAACGATTACGCGTTTTGACTCCCAGAAAGGAATTCTATACTGCCCCTCTGAAACAAGATGTTATAGGGAACTTCTATACATCTTTTCAGAGGTTATAAATTATTACAATATCTATAGTTCTATTATATCATTGTCACTTTTATTTATTATTACAACTTTTATTTTCTTCGCTGTAGAAGATGAATTATTTAAAAATATACCAATATTTTAACAGCAATAACAATATAATAAATAATGAAAAATTAACCCGGAAATGTATGTATAAATTTTTGTTTTTATGGCAGATCATTAGTTAATACCCCTGCCCAGATATCAGACTGCTGAACATCGAAAACCACTCCAATTATCTTATCTTCAAAGTCAATGCTTTCTACCTCGCTTGTTTTAGTTTTTAACCAATACAAATCAGAGGAACGACTAAGGTGTTCATCATCAATCGGTTCACTTTCTAGAACCTCACAATTTGGTACGAAGGTATTGAAAGTTATGTCTTTCTCAAACTTTTTCTCCTGAGCTGTCTTATTTTGAATCTCTTTTCCTGTACTATCATCGTGTAGTAAAAGTGTTTTAATAGATTTCAACACTTCATACTCATCCCACTTTAAAAAATCTTCTTTCGTAAGATTACTTAAATCATATATCTTAACATTACACTCCATTTCTTAATAATTATATCAATTAAAATAAAAAGGTTAAAAATAACTAACCTAAAAATGCCTTAAATCTATAAATAGTTTCTTGCGTTATAGAAACATAAACATGATCAGCCAAATTCTCTTGTGGAAAAACCAAAGGCCCAGTATTCCCAAAATTATCCTTTTGCTTAATTGGATCAGTCACACCGTGACCATTACTATACAAATTCACCATAATAGGGTTAACATTTGCAGAGGTATCCTCTTGTTTAACAGAGAATGATAATATTGTCGTCAGGGAAGTGAAATACACTAATAAATTATTTCTCATCAGAATTAATTATAAACAAAATTTGTAGAAGTACTTTTCATATTCAAATACAAGTAAACTACAATTGAATCAATATTTTTACTTAATTTTCCTTTTTCCAATGGAGTTGTGTGACTCTTTAAATGTGCTAGGATAAATGCGCGCTCTCTCTCTCTTTGTTCTTTTGTCACATTCATATGGATGTGCATTGTGTTTTTTTTGTTATTTACACATTTAATTCCCTACCGAAAATTAAATATTGACTTTAAATTTTGTTCCTGTAAAAATGTATATTAAAGAGGTAATTTTTTTATTTATTGCTTTTTTTGGTAAATGTTTTTTTTAGATTTGTATTCATAATTTCCGAAGTTACAAAGATAAAACTGTTATTAATGATCTATCAAAAAGGCATAATGTCGTTGTTGGGAGGAATGGTTCTGGAAAGAGTAACTTTTTCTTTGCAATTCAATTTTTGTTAAGTGATGAGTTTGCTAATCTTTCACAAGATGCTAGATTGAATTTACTTCATGAGGGAGCTGGTGAAAAAGTTAGAAGTGCAAGGGTTGATATTGTTTTTGACAATTCAGATAGAAGAATAATGAGTTATGATATTAATGATCTTAAAATTTCAAGAGAAATTTCTGAGAGAAAAGATACATTTTATATTGATGGGAAAATCGTCTCAAGGTCAGAGATTGTCAATTTGATGGAATCTGCTGGTTTTTCCAAGTCAAATCCTTATTATATTGTAAAACAAGGTAAGATTATGGAATTAGCAACATCCACAGATGCTCAGAGACTAGCATTAATCAAAGAAGTTGCTGGAACCCGTGTTTATGATGAAAAGAAACAGGATAGTGCGAAGTTATTAAAAGAGAACATGGATAAACTCCAGAAAATCGAGGAGACCATTGAATTTATCAATGAAAGATTAAAAACATTGGAGGAAGAGTCAAATGATTTACGTGAATACCAGAAATACGATAAGATGAAGCGAGCACTTGAATACACGATATACGAGCAAGAAGCCACTGATTCAAGGAAAAAACTGGATAATTTATCACACGAAAGAGAAGAATTGAATTCCCAACAAAATGAAATTGAGTCTTCTCTTCTTCAATACAAACAACAGTCAATGAAAAGAGAAACAGATTTAAGACGTCTTGAAGCAACTTTCAAAGGTGTCAAAGAAGAAAGAGAAGTCTTGTTGGAGGAACAAAATGTTCTAGTTGAAAAAAAGACCAATCTCGAGTTATGTATTGCTGATTTGCGAGAGGAAGCCGATAGGGAAAGGAAAAATCGTGCTAGAGCAGAGGAAGAAATGACAAGTGTTGGTAGAATAATTAATGATCGAGAATTAGAATTAGAAGAATTGGAGCCTTTGTATAAAGATGTTGTTGAAAGAGAAAACAACCTTTTGACTGACATAAAAATTTGTGAACAAAAAAGAAAGGATCTTTACATACGCCAAGGACAACAAGATCAATTTAGAACTACTGAGGACCGTGATAATTATCTTAGAAGAGAGTGTAAAAAAATGGATAGGTACCTTTCAGAGTTACGTGAAAGAGTTACTGAGAGTGAAAGTTCAATAGAACAAGATAAAAAAGAAACTGAAGAGATTCAAAAAGATATTATGAGCTTGAAGTTGAAACTTGATAGAGTTATGGATAGAATGGATAGACTATCAGGTGACCAAAATCAGGCGAAAGCTCACCTTGAAAAATGCACCATCAGACAAGGTGAAATTCAACGTGAAGAAAAAAATTGGCATGAAAGTATGATGAATTTGAATCAAGAGAAGGGACAAGTCGAGACAGACATCAGGCGAATGATCCCACCCTCTTTAATGCATGGCATGAATTCAATCAAGAAGGCGATTACATATTTCAAAGAAAATAACAAAAATGGGAAATACGATTATATTATCAATGGATACTATGGAACATTAATTGATCTCATTGAGGCAGATGACATTTTCTACCAAGCCATTGAAACAACAGCTGGTAACAGCATTTACTACAGCGTTGTAGAGGACGACCGAATTGCTTCAGAGATAACATCTTACATCAATTCATCAAATCTCCCTGGAGAATGTAATTTTTGTCCATTAAATCGCGTTGTGGCTAAACCTAGGAAATTGATAACTGACCCAGAAGCTAAACATATTATGGATTGTATGAAATATGATCCTAAATTTGATACCATAATCAGAAGTTTCTTCGGACAAACTGCGGTCGTTGGTTCATTAGACGTTGGTGGTAGAGTTTCTAAGAATGACCATATCAATTGTGTAACATTGGATGGTGATAAAATATCACGAAGAGGTCCCCTTACCGGTGGGTATAGAGAGATGAAACGATCTAAACTTGAACTGAATAATGTTTTACGTCAGCTAAATGGAAATGAAACAGAGATGAAAAAACGTTCCGACGAAATAAGTAGACGTGCCAATGAAGCATCCATTGCCACTGCTCAAGCATCTCAGGCTCTTGAAAACATAACTGATGAAATAAAGAGACTCCGTCGAGAACATCATTTATGTAACGAAGAATTGTCCCATAAGACAGAAGCCCTTAACAGGATGGGAATGAACATCGAACCCCAACGTCAGCACCTACAAACACACAAAAATAAAATTCGTGAGATTGAGGCAAAGAAAGAGATACTTCAAAATCAAATTGGTACACCACTTCACTCAACATTAACTGATGAGGAACAGGCTATGCTTGAACATTTGGAGAAAGATATGAAATTGAAGAAAGAGAAATTAGATGAGATTGTTAGAGAACGCTCAACTATTGAATCTAAAAAGCATAAAATTGAAAATGAACTTCAAAATTATCTCAGAAGGAGGCGTGAGAAATTACGTTGTGAGCTTCAAGATATATCTATGGAAGATAAAAAGCACAAACTTTCATCAACTAATTCTGAATTAAAATCTACTAATGAAAGATTATCAAACATTATGGAGAAGGTTAATGATATAGACACAAGTTTAATTGACTATAAAGTGCAAAAGGACAATCTCATTAAAGCTAAAGAGGAACAGCAAGAAAAGATCAAAGTACTTGAAAGTCAATTAAATGATGTTGGTAAACGTGCTGATGTTGTTTGTACTAAACTAGCAACTATAAGATCTACCAATGAGGAGGTAACTAAAAAGATGGCCGAACTTGGGACATTACCACAAGATGCATTCAAGAAATTTCAAAATTTGTCTAGAAAGAAACTTGATGAAAAACTAACAGAATGTCTTGTTGAACTTAAAAAATACTCTAATGTAAACAAACGAGCTTTAGATCAATTTCTACGTGCCTCCCAACAAAAAGAAGATCTAGTAAAAAGAGTTCAAGAACAAAAGAAAAGTAAAAAAGCCATTGAAAATTTGATAGAAGTTTTAGACAATAGAAAAAATGAGGCATTAAATATGACATTCAAAATGGTTACAAAACACTTCCATAACGTCTTCAAACAACTAATACCTGAAGGAAAAGCAGATTTAATATTAAAATTAAAGGATGACGATGGTCCGGTACCAGGTGAAAATGAATTAATATCAGTAGACCGGTTTGCTGGTGTAAAAATAAAATGTACATTCCGTGGGGATGCAGAGAGTGTAGAGATGAATCATCTCTCTGGTGGGCAGAAGACATTAATTGCGCTTGCACTTATCTTTGCCATCCAAAAATGTGATCCTGCACCTTTTTATTTGTTTGATGAGATTGATGCTGCTTTGGATGCCGCTCACAGGAGTAGTGTAGCTAATATGATTCATGAATTATCTGAGAATGCTCAATTCATCACAACAACATTCAGACCACAGTTACTTGAACATGCTGAGAAGTATTATGGTGTTAGATTTAGAAATCGTGTTTCTCATATTGATCCAGTTACAAAGGAACAAGCATATGATTTTATTACTGATGCTGAGAAGAGAAATTAATTTTGTATAAAAATGAAAAATAAATTAGTATTATTATTATTAGTTGATATCTATAGTGTTATTAATGTTTTTTCTGGTTTTTTGAATTAGAAGATGAGTATAAAGCTATTTTGGCGTTACGCAAAATTTTGAAAACATCTTCTTCGATTCCTCCAGCTGCCATCATTAGTCTTTCTTGGTAGTCTTGAGCTAATCTCTCGAATTCTGTATTGTATCTTGTTGGGGGTAAACGGCGACGGAGGATGTTGTTAACGGTAGAAGGTGTAGTAGTATCTTTTTCTGTATGTGTTGTTGGGGTTTTTGTGGTGGTGGTTGTTGCTGTTGTTTTAGTTTGTATTGATATAGTTGATGTATACATTTTTTCGTTAATCTTTGATTTGATAAATCTATCAAACTCCTCTTGTTCATTCATCTTATAATTACTCTCTTCATCATTTTCTTCTCTTCTGGAAACATTCTCTATCTCTTCTTCATTGAGTGGTAAACTTTTATCCGGAGTATTAATATTTTTTTCTCTTTCAGCATCCAAAAAATGTTCAAAAGCCTTTGAAACTACATCTAAATTATCTAATAAATCTTTAGAATTAACATTATTCTCATTACTGTTAATAATTTTTGCTCCTTGAGCTTTAACAGTTGTATTAACAGCGGAGATATTAATTTCACTACTAGAATCTGTAATATTTTTAGATACATCAGTAATTTCTGTAGTCGTGGTTTTAATGATTAATTTTTTCTTCTGCCTTTTTTCCAACTCTTTTTCAATAACCTTTTGAAAAGTCTTTAAAAACTCTTCTTTCTCCTTCTCATCCAATTTCGAATTTCTTAACAATTCATCAAAATTAATTGACGGTGAAGGTAAATTCCCATTCAACTTATTAATTTTTATTAATTCATTTTTTTCTAAAATATAAGATTAAGTGGAAAAAGAGATCTTTCTATACCTATAGGTTTTATGTCAATTTGTTTTTCATCACTTGTCAAAGAGGATTCCACTAATATTGGTGTTGGTGATCTTGTTGTGGTACCAGTGGTGATCGGTAATGGCGATTGTGTGGATGTCTTGATGACAGTTGTTGCCTGGTAATGATGGAAGGGATGATGATTAAAGTCAGATGATCCAAATAAATTGTTAAGATATTGTTCATGAAGGTGGTTAAAATGTTGAGTAAGTTGTTCATGAGATAGGTGTAAGCTATTAACTGCGGGAGAGATAAAGTTTAATGGAATGGTGGATGATGATGTAAGTTGATGATTAAGAAGTGGATTATTGTAGTAATATACATGATGATTCAATAGATTTAAGAATGGAGAGATTGTTGTTGTTGATGGATATCCATTAATTATATGTAAATAAAATAATGACCAAGCAATAATAAAAGCTTTTGTTTGTGAAAACATCTAAATAAAAAGTATTATTTAGGGAAAAAAAAGTTTAGGAAATTTAAATAAAGAATGTTAAATATTTTAAATTCTAGAATAGATCAATTTGAATCGTATAAATATTTATATCAAGATAAATTTTATATTCAATCATTCTACATTTCTTATGTTCAACTTTATGTAAAAAATAATAAAAATTAATTGTATCTAGATATGTACAACTATTTTATGGTTATATATTTAACAATATACACCGTGAAAAGTTAAATATTTTCTGTATATTATAAATATATATGGATGAAGGAAGAATGAACAATTACAGTTTTAAAACACTTAATATATCTTATCACCTATTATTTTAAAGATAATCCTTTACTAGTTAAACTTGCTTCCCTTCCTTGATTGATATACGCATATTATACATACATGAATAAATATTTTTGTCAAGATAAATATAATTAAAGGTAACATATCATTGACTACTATTTTTATTTTTTTAATAAAATAATCAATCCTGTTTATAATTAGATGTAATTATAATTTTTAAAATTATTTTATAAATAAAAAACCTATAAAAATTTTAATTAACATTATTTAGAAAAAGTATATATTAATATTAAAAAAGTGAATATTCTTGAAAATATATTAATTTGAAGGCTTTCTAATTTCTCGATAAGGCAAATATCTTTGTAAACTTGATATATTAAAGATCATTTTTATCAGTAAAAGTATATTACTCTCCTTCGATATGTCACATTACATTCTCTTCTTTTTATTATTATTTCTATTTTAATTTAATTATCAATATGGAGAATATCTTTTTTTATGATTTCCGCCATTAGCATATCCTGTTGAAGGTGTAGTGGTGGGATTTGATGATGTCCCTCCCGCTGTTTGTTGAGGGTTTGGTGAAGCTTTCCTTTTCAATCCCCCAACATATGGATTAACGGACATCAAATAACCCTGATAGTAGTCTGATTCTTTATTTTCCCCCATATAACCTATTACATTTCCAGTACCGGTACCTTGTATTGTTGGTCCTCCACCTCCAGGAACAGCAGCTAACATCCCATGAACATTAGGTTGCCACATTAAAGGATTCCCTACTAAAGATGCTTGGGAAAGATAATATGATGCTTGGGTAGGATCTATAGCTGATGGTAGACTAGATGAACCGCTAGGGGCATTAGAAGATGTAGAAGGTTGTTGATAGTTACTTATTAACTGGGACATTTCTAAAAATATTTTGTCATAACAAAATAAAAACTTTTCACATAAAATAAACTATGTACAAATTTTTCATGCACAATATTAAATTTTCTCAAAAATAAAAATGTATACATATGACATTCGAAATATATTCTTTTTTTTATAATAACAAAGAAAAAATAAAGAGAAAATTCATACCTGTAGAAGTTTGTGGGATTCTGGTGGGAGCAGCATGATAGGGTTGCAGTCTGGTAAGCTGAAATAAAGCACAGTAGGTAAAGAAATTTCTTGGAAAAGATATAAGAAGTTAAAAAAGTGTTACAATAAAAACCCACATATAAAAAGGTTATTAACATTCAATCATTTCCACCATATTTGGCATTGTCATACAAAAAATATTTATGCTTTATGTGTATGGAAATGTGAATTGTAAAAAGGTTTAAAATTTTGTATTAAAAGATTTTTTTTAACTCTTTTGTTTTTTGTAAAAGTGCTAAAATATGTTTATTTTATCTTACCTCTCCAGCAACAGCAGCAGCAGCAGTGGGATTAAATGGGTGTGTTGCAATATGTGGGGCTATTGTTGAAAGATTTGGAATTCCAATTATTGGATTTGTACCATATGCCTGTTGAAGAAGATTTTGTGCTTGTTGTTGTATTAAAGCTGTATATCCAGCACCGTTTTGTTGCGATGCAGCTGCTGCAGCAGCGACCACAGCAGCATTTTGTGCAACAAGAACTGGGTTAATTGATGACTTTGGTCTATATGGGATGTTTGTACCTCGTGGTGGGGCTTCTAAAAGAATTTTGCATACTTCACTCATACATAATGTTATAGCTTTTGCTGATCCACTAATCGTTACAGCACGTTCCGTGGATGTTGGTAACATTTCACTAGCTACCTGAATTGAGGCACCTGTTCTTTCCCGAATCTCTTTTATTTTTGAACCCTGTTTTCCGATTACAGACCCACATTGTGTTGCTGGTACAATAAGACGAAGTGTAATTGGAGGTTTAGATACACTATCTGGCATCTGTTTTAAATCTTCCTCAAATTTGTCACAAATCATGGTAAAAGCTTTATTAATTGTCACCTCATTACCCGTTATTGTGACAATCCTTTCTGGACACGATCCATCAGAAATATTTATTTTAGCTTGTGACTTTTCTCTAATCTTTCTAATTTGATCTCCACCTCTTCCAATGATACTTCCAACTTCTTTACCTTGCATTAGAAGCCTGACAGTCAGTAACATTGACATTTGTGGAGCATTATTTGAGGAGTTTGTCATAGTATTAGTAGAAATATTTGTTTGATTGTTATCAGTAGATATTCCATGATTCTTAGTATTTAACCCAAAATCCATAGTTAATAAATTTTCGTTTGTTGATGGCAAATAATGGTGAGAGAATGAATCTCTGAAAAAAGAAAAAATTTATTTTATAAAAGTTTTATAATTAAATTAGCAAAATGTCAAGATGCTTTAGAGTAAAATTTGATAAAATTATAGATGTGGTAGAAAATATTTTTAAGAGGAATAAGAGGAGATTGAGAAACATTTAGAAAGTCATTATAGAAAAATTAAAAAGCAAATAGGCTTTTAAAAAGTTTAATTAAGAACATTTCACAATATTTGACACCAATTTATGTTAAATAAATTATTTCTAAAATTTTTACGAAAACATTATACAAACTTCTAATTATTTATTTGTTATCTTGGTGTATATTTATGAGATAACATAAAAAATATACATATGGATAAACTGTCGGTTTTTTGTTTAATATAAAGAGAATAGTTGATAGTAAAAATTGTTAATGGTCATTAAAAATTAAGAAATCTGTAAAACATAAGCAAGATCATATCACGCGAAAGTTGTCCCATTATCATAGTATACATTTACATAAAAAAAGACGAAAATATACTTCGAAAAGAAAAACTTTGAACTAAAATTACTAAATATGGGATGTATAATATTTATATATATATAGTGAGGAGATGGTAAAATGAGCGTTAAAAGATAAAAGTAAGAAAGTTGACTTAATGATAAAGTTAAAACTTTTCATGAAATTGGATGAAGAGAAAGCTGTAGTATGTAACGTTTCGTTTTTATTTAGTTGCTAGCATCATAATTAATGAGGGAAAAAGCTTTATAGTGAGAATGTAGATAATTCACGAAGTATGATAAAAAAATTTTTATAATATGTATCTAAATATCTATATTTGTAACGTGATCATCATATTGAATATCTATTTTATCTTCCTCCTCCTCATTTATTAATAATATCTATAAGTAAAATACTATTAAAGAAGGATATATTAAACATTTTAAAAGAAAAAAGATTACCTTCGATATTGAAAATATATATACAAATGTATAGTATGATTATTGTAGCTGTGGAGTAAAGAAATACAATCTTGGACCGATCATTTGAAAGAATGGGTATAGCATTTTCACATATACGAAAGAGCGTATGTCATATACCGATAAAAGTAAATATTTGATTAAGGAGATGTTTTGCCTGTTGTCCTAGAGAGGAAGAAGAAGTAAAGAAAATTGACATGTCAATAAGGTTTGGTACCACAAACCAAATAACTTTTAAGATAAGTAACTTTAATAATATTTCAATACAATTATCATAATTTTGTAATTTATTTTTATAAACAAAAATTATTTTTATGTACTTTTATCACATGAAACTAACATCAACAGTAAATATATAAGTGTATACTAGAAATGTTACTACAAACAAAAGAGTGGCAAGCTAAAAACTTTTCAAAAAAAATATATTTATAATATATATATATATATAAGATACAAGAGCTATTACATTTATTTTGATAAGATCATTTATATAAACGTTATAAAGTAAATAATAACATTAGTATTAAGATGGAAACATTAAGTATGAGTGAGTCTAAAAAATATAGTACTATTATTCTTAATTTGGTATTGTAATCACCTAATAATAATGATCTAATAAAATTTATATCATATAATATTATATTTAATTGATTTTTAAAACAAAACCATATTTCTCAAAATATCATTAATTTTTATTCTTTAAAAATATACAGAAAATTTATGTAATTGCCTCCGTCTAATAGTTGCTTGTATTATATTTAATTCCTATAGAATTGTTATCATTCAATGTTCCATTTATATTTTAAAGTGTGGACAAATCACTTCGAAAATGATTCATTATTACATTTATTTTATAGATAAAGAAATATCATGATTAAGATAGCATTACTATTTTAAATATTACTTTGTAAAAATATTTTATTTTAAATTACGTGTGAAAGAAAGATTAAGTTTTTTTTTAAAAATAAATTTAATAATAGTAATGTGCTAAATAATTTCTCGTAATAATGAGAATTGCTGTTCTAATAAATAAGGATGTTAAAAAATTTTCATAGACTAAATCTTTTTACAAAACATGAAAATTGGTAAATGAAAAAAATACCTGGAAAATAAAAGTTTTAATGTGACTGAGAAGAAAATATAATGCTAAATTTTTAATTTAATTTTATGAAAGGGGATTTTTTTATTAATATCGAAAAAAAGTATTTTCGAAAAATAAAAGTTCTATTTTAGTAGAATTCATAAAAAAAACTAAATAAAATAGCAAGCATTAGCCGTCTAATTAAGTTAAAATATTGTAATAAGATATATTGATGTTAATAAAATAAAAAAAATTACGAAAAAAATAATGCATGAATAAATAAAAAGTTAAGGGAGTATATCTTTATATAAAAAATATATACAAATTCAATTTAAATATGTCTTATAAATGAAAAAATTTTTTCTTTAAGTAAACAAACTTACAGCAATACATTATCTGTGAATATTTGATTAAACAACATCATCATTTCATCGCCATCATTTGAAAAGATTGGTGAATTTACATTAAATAACATTGCACTTTCCATAATTTAAAAATCTAAAAATGTTTATTATTAATAACTTTATATATATTTTTGTTTTATTTCATCATTATCTTCACAAACATTAGTATATGATGATATGGACACAGAGATTCAATCATTGATTTAAATTTTAAAAATTTATTAATAATATATATATACCTTCTAACTATATCAAATTTCAGGTATTTGTAACTTTAACTATAAATTTTGCTTATGTCTCTTTTTAAAATTATTAAACGTCTATACATTTCAATATTTTCTGACATTTTTTAACAATTTACGTATTGTGATTGAAGGAAGCATCTTATCTCGTTTAATGATATGCTTAGATGAAACAATATTAATATCATTTACACTTCATTGTAGTTAAATTAAAAAATTTATTATCGCAAAACACAATTTTTTATATTATAATATTTTTGATTAAAATTTTATCCATATATATGTATATTGTACTTTTTCTACTTCTATTTAACAAGAGACAATTTCAATATTTACAATTTAAATGTATATTTTTTATGAGCGGCTTGGAGAACGGGATCTGTATGGTGGAGGTGGTTCATAATTAGAATAACTTGGTGGTTGATTATTTATATCTCTTGAAACTGTATTAGGTAATGGAACATTAGTCTAAAATAGTTTAAAACATTATTATGATTAACTTATAGTATTTTAAAAAAACAAAAAATAAAATAAACTTGCATATCCGTTTTGTCTTGCGTTGTATTCATTAAGAGCACGTAAACATGCATCCACAGTCTCTGGAGCTAAAGGCTTTGAATATTTATCCACTCTAGAAGATCCGAAAAAATCGATGCCCCAGCCCATGTTAAATAGTTGTAGAATTAAAATCTAAAAATAAATTAAATTTTAAATTTTATCAAATTTATAAACATTTAATATTACAACAAATTGTTAAATTTTCTATAATTAATAAATGCCTTTATCATAAAGTTCATTTAATTCCGGATGTCAATTAGTGGTGGTAAAGGTATTTGAGGTATAAAAATAAATAAAACAGTTGTCATACTCAATAAATGTTTAACTTTTAAAATATGCCACATTGTTACACATTCTTTTATCATCATTATTATTATTTAAATATATATTATTTAAAGTAATATTATATATCTTATCAATATGACGGCAAAATTTTAAAATAAAAATATAAAATGATAAAATACCACTGGCATAGATATAAATATATACATTAGGAAAAATGGAGTAACTATGTAAAATATAAAAAGATAAAGCGGCTAAATGCATGTATATATAGGGTAGTGTTGTTTTGGCAAAGAATGATACGAAAAAATTGTTTTAAAACTACTCTTTGCTTTCTTTCCCCATACAATATTTTATACTCAATGTGGCTATTTTTGCAAATTGCTTCCATATTTTATTATTAAAGTATTTTTAGTATAAAAGCAACTAACCAACTAAAAATTAAATATATACTATTGAAAAGGAAGATGAGTTGGTATAAGATAAAAAAGGAATTATTTCCTGCAATCTTGATTGTTTATTCTGACAATTCAATTAAAAAAATTGCTTTAACATTGTACGGTTGGTTCCCAAATAAAAAGTTTAATATAATATTTATTTATTTAAAATATATATGAAAGCATCAAGAGTTAAAATTTAGGCATCACCACTATATCACAGCTTTTTGTACACAATTAAACATATATACCATCTCCTCTAAATAGAATGAGGAAAATTAATTTAATATAAACAGACAAAAAAATTTAGATTTATCTTAATAAATTATGTTTGTTTTATTACATATTAAAATAATCATACGAATAATTGCTAAAAATATATTTCATTGAAGTATGCTATTACTGAATCTTGCAAATATTAATATTATCGTTGTTTTAAACAAGAAAAAATAAATAGAAGCAATGGGTACTTCTTTAAGATGGGAATCTTTTTCTACTCTAAACAATAAAATAATATTTTCATCTTCTTAATACAATTTTAAAGACTCAAGATTATCAATGTAACTTAAGAGCGAGAAGATGCTAAACAATGTATATTTTAAATACTTTAAAATATAATAAATATCTGGAAGAGATATTTTATTAGCGTCTAGTTTATTATATTATTAATATGTCATATGTAAACTCAGGTTTTTCTCAAAAAGCAAATGTACTTATAATGATATAACAATCATATGATTGGTAGAATAGCTGGGATTTATTACTTTACATAGTGATAACATAAAATTTTAAAAAGTCATTTTCTTAACAAAAGATCATAAAAGTATTTTTAAATGATAAGACAATGATTGACTCAATCTTTTATGACATCATTTTCATTTTTTACAATAAATTTTATATCTTTTTACCTTTATCACCAAAATTAGTGTACTTTTACGATTACATTTATTAATCTTTTATGTACATACGAGATAATTAACATTACAAGAAAACACAACCTTTACTTGATCATCTTAATTTTTTTCAAAGTTTTTCCTACGCAAAATTAAGGATTAAATTTTTATTTTTTGTTTTTTTATCAGCTTTAAATTTATTTTATAAATAAAATTTATTTCTTTGTGTTCAAAGAACAGTTTAATACAAAAAAAATTGTAGAAATGAGTAATTTATTTTAAATTTTGCAAAATTCATGAAATAATGGTAATTATTTTAGTTATTACCTTAAAAAGGATGCCTCATGCTGGAATCGAACCAGCGACCTTCTGTTTACTAGACAGACGCTCTGCCCCTGAGCCAATGAGGCACGCTGGGTCGAAAAAATCGTAATTTTGCAGCAAATTATCGAAAAAACGTGTAATTTTTAAGCTATTACAACCAAAAAGTCTTAATCTTTTATATTTCACTATTTTAAGTGCTTATCTACAGCTTGAAATTAAATAAAAGACTAAAATTAGTGTTTTGCAAAAATTACAACAAATAAAATCTAATTTTAGATTCAAGTTAGATTATAACAAATTTAGATAATTGTTCTTGAAAAAATGACATGAATCACAGTAAAATTCAATTTCATGATGCTGAAATCATTAATTTATAATTAATTTCCTCAAATATTTATCAAAGAACACTTTAATACTTTTTCAAAATTCAATACTTTTGAGTGCTTAAGATTTTGAATTCATAAATAATTATTTACAGGGATGATGTTTCACCGAAGTCTTTTTTACCATATCCATTTCTTTTTACTCATCCGAAATAATTACACCTCTGAGAACCATATCATTAGAAATGTGAGAATAAACTTTTTTTTTCAAAATTCACATTAAACTTCATAATTTCTTTCAACAAAATAAAAAATAAAGAAAGACTACATCAATAATTACAATATTTACCAAATAATCCCTACATAATTACACAAACTTTTAATCTTTAAGTCATACTTTTCATCGCTTATCAATATTTATTTAAATGATAACGAATTTTTCCGTGTCATGATCATATAACTCTCATAAACTTCAATAAAACCATTTTTATGTGACATCAATAAAATATTATTTAATCTACTAAGATCACTAAATTTTTACGAACAAATATCTGTAGTTAAATGGATTTCAGTAAATTAATATTTCGAAAAGTGAAAATTATTTATGAGTAGTCAGTTAGCAAATGGTAACTAAAATGATATTATAGTGTATCTCACCTGTTATCACGTAAAAGTTAAATATATTTGCAAAACGAATATTAGCAATTTATTATAAAAAAAATTTTTTTTTCTTTTAAGACTTTTATTTTAAATAGTCACTATTTGTTAAAATCTTAAAATGTAAGGAATTATTAGAATTCAAATTGTTTATATACAGAGAAGTAATTATATTAATTCTGTTAAAGTATTGTGATTCAAGATTTATTTGAAATTTGTCTTCCCGAAGTAATTTGAAAACTATTAATTCCTGTATATACTAATAATAAAAATTCAATTATTAATATTATTTTATATTTTCATCATAAAATACATTAAATTTGCAAAACTTTAATAAAAATTCATATTCAAATTTATTGTATAAGGTATAAAAAAATAAATATTTAAAAATACATTGTGTTAAAAATTATTTAATTTTAATACTTATATTTAAATATTAAATGAAAGAATAAAGAAAATACTTTTTCCGTTAATTTTTTGAAAAATTAATAATTGATCAAGTTTATTTTCTCTTCATTGATAATTTTTACCTTCTTCCTGGTAAACGTCCTTTACCACCCATGGAATATGCAGTCTTCCTCGTATGGGATGATGAAGGAATTGAAGAATATAGCAAAAGATTATCTGATTCTTCATTATCTTCGTCATTATCCTGCGCATAATTTCCAATTCTAGATAACATTTGTTTGGCTAAGATGCCTGATTTGCCTTTACCTCTGGCTCTTGCGAGGTGGGTACTACGAGATCCTCCTAACTCGGTTTTAGGAGTCGTAGTACCCAATAATTCCTATTTACTACTTAACGGAGGTGGAGTAACAGGTGTCAAACTAACAGTAGGCTTTAACCTTTCTCTTTTTATTGAGTTCTGAGATCCTGGTATTAATGGAGATGTATCTTGAGATAGTGGTGGAGATACAGGCGGTATTACATATGGTTCATCAATTGTAACTAATGGTACTAACATAGATGTTTTACGTCTTTGGAAGTGTGGATATAAAGAATCAACTTTGATTTCGTCTTCATATTGTGGTTCAAAAGATTGTCTCTTAGATTCCTGGAATATGTCCCACATTTTATCTACAACCTCACAACATACTAAAATTCCACTATGGATTGTTAACATTTTTAGTACGAAAACTCCATCCATCTTTATATGATTTCTAACAAACTATAATTAACGGTTTATTAAATATTAGAAAAAAACTACAAACCTCATCTACATCATCATTTGATTTCTTTTCACTGAAATTGATATCAGCCAATTTAAGCCTTCGTATTATAAATTTTTTTCTTGATTCATAAAACACAGACGACCATATCCATGATATTAAAGAA
This sequence comes from Strongyloides papillosus, assembly GCA_005656395.1. Taxonomy (NCBI): domain Eukaryota; kingdom Metazoa; phylum Nematoda; class Chromadorea; order Rhabditida; family Strongyloididae; genus Strongyloides; species Strongyloides papillosus. The sequence goes on from SRSI01000043.1 coordinate 597,985, forward strand.
ACAATTGAAGTAATTGTAAGCAAAGTATACCATAACCATAATAAAATAAAAACTTTTTCCGTAAAAATATTTATAACAAGAACACATTGTACTGTATGTCGTTGGATTGCTCCCATTAATCTAATATCCAAATCACAATATGTTATCCGAGGAAAATTTCCAGATTCAGCCCATGGTCTACCAAACATTAGATCTTTTATTACACTCAATCCATATATCCCATAACCATCTGTTTGAAGGAACTTATTCATCAAGTACATTTGAAACAAAACATTTATTAAAAACAATATTTTAATGCCAAGATAGAGAAATGTCAAGAATGAGGCACAAAATCGTAAATTAATAAGTTTTGAAAGTAATTTAAGATGATAGGTATGTTGACTTCCAAAACAGAATCTGTGACGGAAGATAGATGTTAAATGGACTGCTAAACCGTTCACATTCTTCTGCCTCATTGTTGGTTGGATGTTGGCTCGATCATTTCCAAACGCCATGATATCTTTTAATCTTATTCCACTACGATCGTACATTACTCTCCATATCAGGCATGGACTGTAAAATAAGAATGCTGAAATAACAAGAAAAAAAGGTGTCCACTGATAATAGCTAATCATCCTATCTTCTCTTTCTTCTTTCTCGTCTGGAATGGTTTGAGAAAATGGAACATAATATGTATTCCTTGCCCAGCAATACATTTCTGTATAGTCCTCCCATGCTGGTTTGTATTCAGCTGGTAACCAGCATTCTATAGGTCTTCCACCAAACATTTTCAAGGAAATCAAAACAGCCGTCACTAATAGGAATGTTGAAGTATAATAGTAATGTAACCTATCCGAAATATCATCATCTGCTTGTGGTTGAAGAAAGGATAACGTTCCAACAATCTCCGCAAAAACCATTACTAATACATATAAACTTTATACAATTTTAGAGGTATTTCAAAAAAGTAGGAGAATTTACCCTTACCAATGTTGAGTAAGGTGATCAAAATTTTAACTTTAAACAATATATTTTATATATATCACAAATTTGACAAGTTGTAAATAATATAGTATTTAGTTAGTGAGATACAAAGGTTCTTATAATTTGATAATATTGTCAAGTTTACAATAAAATCATAGACTGTATTAAATTTCTCTCTTAATCAAAAAGATGGGTTAATAGTTGAATATTTATTTTTAAAGAAAAGAAAAATATATTTTCTATTATTATTGTAGGCTTTTGAAGGAAAGAACCGTGATAAAATAAGGTTAGAAGTTTTGTAAAGATTATGAATCTATTTTAAACAATAAAAATAATTTATTGTATATATTTGTTTAACAACTTTTTAATTCATTCATTCATAATATCAATTTAATTATTCTGAAGCATAAGAATGTTGTTAAAAAAATCAAAAACATTTTTTATATATTTACTTAAAAGTTATCATTTCCATTTGATGTCTTACACATGAAGTTTCAAACAATCTGTGTTTCTATTTCTTTCACTCATAATAAAATATTTTTTCCTTAATAAATAATAATCATTGTATTTTTTTAAATAATTTTAATGCTTCATCAAAAGAAAAAACTATCCATTCATATGAAACATATATATATAAGTTTACATATAAATGTTTTATTTCTTTTTTCCTCAAACAAATTTGATATATATTATTATAAATAAACTAAGGTGATTCAAATAAAAAATATTTTCATTCATTTTTATGTGTATGAAGTTAATTGATAAGTTCTAAAATGTGTAAAACTACTTGGTATTATTTAATATTTGTTGTTTGTTTAACTATTTTTTCATATCCCTCCTATCAGAATGCTGAAATATTAAGTATCATAAAAAAGGTAGTGGTATAATTAAACTTTTCTTTAAATATTTTATTTTACTTTTATTGTAGAATCAAACAAAAAAACATTCGAATCGGATCCTTGAAGATGATATGATTCTCACGGAATATGATATTAATTTATTATTCAACAAAACTAAAAATTCACAAAATCTAAAAACAACCTTATCTCAAGA